>OZ007596.1:69382468-69904968 GCA_963931845.1 Maratus michaelseni
GACAATTGTAACCTAACTTGTCTTTAAAAGATGTTTTCTTTGCCGAATTATTAGTTTTAGTTAGTTTGTGTAAGACAATATTCATTATTTTCTAAAGTATTCTTTTGCTTATTATCGTTTTTTTTTTTGTAGTTATTATATAGACAATTGTAATCTGAATTGTCTCAAAATGCTGTTCTGGTTTACTATTTTATTTTTTGTTAGTCGTTAGTAGTTTTAGTTAGACACTTGCAACTCCAGCTATCTCTAAATTGTCTTCTACAGCCGTTGGCTATTGGTTAGGCCTAGTATTAGGATGGGGTTTTACTTTATTCGTTTTTATTTTTAAAGGCTGTGTCGCCTTTCCTTGCAGTATTTTTTCTTCTGTTGAATTACTTGAATTCTGTTTATAATTGCCCGTTTTCGGGCCTGTTCAAGTTGGCGTGGTGGGTCGGGATGACAGTGGGGTTTTTCTGCCGGGAGGTTTTCTTCCATCAACATTACGGTTGGGGTCCCGGTAGGGTGTCCCTCAGTGTTATAAGCATTCTCCTTCAAACAATACAGCATCTTGCCAATTATCCGAACCTTTCGGGAGCAATCTCGGTTCGGATATTCAAAAGTTCAGATAACTGAGCAAATGAAAGCACACTGCAAGCTGACTGCAATGTTAAAGAAAAAGTAATTGATTAAACAATTGGTGTGAAATATTGAAGTTTAATCTTAAATATTGAGTTTCACCTATTCACATGCACTGTCAATATTCCCTAAGTTATAGACAGCTCATAAGGTAAGAAAAGTTTTGCCCCTTTTTTATTATAAGAGGTTCTTTTTATTGTATTGTTCTTTGTTATTGAAGTTCTATTTTCAATGTCCTCGTTCCTTTTGAGCGTCACCATCAGACCCTAATGTCTCTAAAGCGAATTACAGTAGAGCTTCTTAATTAACAAATTAGCTAAATCACGACCAAAACTTCGTTAACACGTTCGCTGCCAACTACGAGTATACTCGTAGTGCTATCTACGTTTCTTCAATCTAAAATTAGTTATTCGCACCGGAAATTTCAAAAGAAGAATTTTTATTTTATGTAATCACGAAATGTCTGTAATAAAACAAAGTAAATATTGCTATTAGTATTTTCTGGGATGAATTTGAACTTTCTAAATAAAATGAAAATTCCGGTATTTTTAGCTTGGCAGCGAACGTGTTAAATAGGACTTCGTAAAATAGAGGTTAGTTGTTAAAAATAGATATTTTCTCAAATAACTTTATTCAACTTTATTTATCGTATTAGAATCAAGACACATTTAATGTACGAGTACTACTATTTGAATATTAATCTTCGAGATTAAACAATATTTAAATTATTAAAATAAACATAAAAACTTGCATAATGATGAGGATGAAGAAAGCGTCAGAAATGGTGTTCGTGTACAAGTAGAGATGAAAATGTTTTTGTGCTGAAAAATAGTCTTTTATTCTCTGATAGACTTTCGAAGAATTTACGTATTTTTCAAAAAAATAACTCTCATCTTTATAAGGAATTGAATCTGACTGTACATTTTCTGTCGAATTGTTTCAGACGGTTTGATTATGCCCCGTTTGGTAGCAAAGACCAAAAGCAATTTAAGCGAACAAATATAACTTTATCCGAAGTATTGCGGGACACTTTTTCGTGAAATGTGTGTAATTTGATGACAAAGTGATGTAGTGAATAATTCGTTGCTCAAGAGTTAGGAATGCAGAAGTGGTAAAAAGAAAAATAAGATTCCGAATCAAAATCTCTTCTGAATAGTCGTCGCGCGGGTTCGTTAAATAGTGCTTTTGCTTTGCTATATGGAAGTTATTTTACCCTTAATTTTCTTCAAAGTTCTAGAAATAAATTTGTTAAATAGAAAAATTCGCTAAGTAGAAGTTTGTTAAATAGAGGTTCTACTGTATCAGTTTCTGGTAATCAATGACAGTTTATAAAGAGGGATAATTTTCAGTGGTTTTCTATATAAAAGTGACCCTCTCTTATTCACCAGCATTTGCATTAGAAGAAAGGAGGGAGTTTGATTTATGTAAGATTTCATGTGTTCATGGACAATTCAGGAGAAAATCTTTGTTTACTGAATAAAGATCTTGTTGTTTGGAGGGGTAATATTGTGGGAGAGGATTAAGCCCTTTTTATAGAAACTTTGAGAATTTGCATTGCTCTACCTATAGGTATTTCTCAAAACTTTGTATTAACAGTATAATGCACTGTGAATACGATATTTTTTTTTCATCGAATTTGAGTTGTATGAGATTTTTTTTCGAATATTTAGGTTTTACTCACTTTTTTTCTTTAATAAAGAAAAATAATGTATGTTTGAGTCGTAAGATAGAAAAAGACATGGGTTTGGATAGGAAGGAGTTCGTTGAAGAAGTGGGTTGTATATTCGTTTAAATGGAATTCGAATAATCGGAGCTCTGCTGTACGTGTTAAGATATTATTGCACTGCATGTCTACTAGATCATCACGTATAATGGTGTTTAAAAAAATAAAGAGGGAAATAAAATGTCAATAAACTAAATTATCTTATATTCAATGGTTGGAGTATCATAGATGAGATTTATTCCAACAGAGCGCAAAATGCCGGTACCAAGACTCGAATCTGGATACTTTGGCTTGCCGTGCCCATGCTCTTCCTACTGAGCTATCCCAACGATATCCTGGCTGGAAGAGCGTTGGCACGGCAATCCAAAGTGCCCAGGTTCGAGTCCTGGTCGCGGCATTTTTTGCTCTGTTGGAATAAATCTGAACTATGATATTCCGACCATTGAATATAACTTACCTAGTTGGTAATACTTTCCTCTGTTTATTATAACCTAAATTATCTTAATATATATTATAAAAAAGTGAAGTCATGAAAACGTCCGACAATCTCTCCCACCCCCCACTTCACCTTCTCCCGCCCAAGATTACCCAACAAACTTTTAAAATTTTTTACACTCTTCTACTTCACAAATTGGTTTCTAAAGTAGAATCTCTCAATAGATTACTGCAGAACTTAAACTCCGCAAAATTATGTAATGAAACACGGTTGCAAATCAAAAGACTGAAACCTTTTAGCTGCATGCACTATTTTAACTGGATATAAATATTCTTTTGATTCTGAAAATCCCAATTATAACAGCAGACCTTGCGTTTTAGTTTAAAAGACTCTAATGTTCAGTAAAATATTTTTTTCAATGCCTATAAATAAAACTTAGAACGAAACACTCACTGTTTCAGAAAGAGACATCAGGGTTCAATATGTTTCAAATAAAGAGCTGTATGTTGCCATGCCACGCGCTACCTCTATGCAAAACCAGTTTTTGCTGGCTCTGGAGTAAATTCAATGAATGCAGTTTATAAAGAAATTTTGTAATATAAAAATCGAAATTCGACTACTCTGTCACTTAGTTTCACATAGTTTAACTTAATCAAAAACATAGTTATTGGGTCATCCAGAAAGTTCTGCTGTTTTTCAAACCGAAGCGTAGTTTAGTCTAGATATTTTGCTGCTGTTGATAAGGAGCGACTTTGAATGACACAGACTTGCAAGTTCGGTCTTTTCTGCTTCCGTTGTATAATTATTTCTTTAGTTGTGGTTTTGGTTTTTTTTGTGTCAGTGTCTTGCTAACAATGTTGAACCAAAAAGTTCATTTTCATCAATTATGCTCTTTTATTTGAAAGGTAAAAATGCTAGTCAGACTGCTCGTTAAAATTTGTGCTGTAAATGGACAAAGCGCTGATTCAGATGACAGTTCGAAGGTGGTTTGTGAAGTTTAAGCTCGGAAATTTCATCCCAGAAGATGATGCCGTTTTGTGAGACCATCATCTATAAAGGATGGCCCCTTACAAGAAGCTATTGCTAAAAATCCGCGTTGAACAGTTCACGAGCTATCACACAGACTACATATTCCCAAAAGTACAGTTTATGAGCATTGGATAACAGACTTTGTAAACGAATTGACTTTGGAAAACCGCAGAACATTCCTGATCATCCAATATTATTTTAAAACATAATGGTAGCCTTACAAAGCCGCAACAATTCGATAATTTCGTTTAAAATTATTTAAAAAAATAGATTTTAAAAAGTTTTAACTTTTTAAATTTTATAGTTAATTGATCAATATTAGAAAATATGAATAAAAAAAGTTATCCATAATAGATTACTTTTATTTTGCTAGGCAATTATAACATGAAAAGAAGTTAGAAATTATCATTATTTTGCTAGGCAATTATAACATGAAAAGAAGTTAGAAATTATCAAATCCTATGGCAATATGATATTTTTTAATTCACGTAAAAAATGAACAAAGACAATGAGTACTTTCAATAACATTATTCAAAATGGTAGTTATAATTAATACTAGTTCACGTAGCGGAATTAATTATACTAGTTTCAATTATAATTAATAATCGACAAAGTAACTACATGAATAGATGACTACAATTTAATAATTGGGTTAATCTTCTTAGTTGTTTTGTGTCGCATATAATGCAAAATTTTCCAATAAAGTTTCCTGTAATTTTCAAGAAATTAAGAAATTCAGCATCAGTTCTGTCATTAATTGATATAGTTTTAAAAGCAAAAACACACAACTAATATAAGAGAGAATTTAATATTTAAAAGACACAAGTGGTTTAAGTCTATGGGAAGGTTCTAGCGCGATTTCTCGCTCGCATTTTAATATTTTTGAATGTTTTTTTGTCATAGGATAGCTAAGGTCAATCTCCAACTTTGTTAGTTTTTATTTTTTCGATTTTGATTCCAGTTATTTTATATAAGGGTACTTTCACTTTCAGAACCGGTTCCAGCCAGTTCCAAAATTGAAAATGCCCGCTTATAAAAGAAACTGCAATAAAAATCGAAAACCGAAAAATTAAAAACAACGTTGGAGATAGACCTCAACTATCCTATGCAAAAAAAGCATGTAAAAATATTAAAATGCGAGCGATAAATCACGCTAGAACCTTCCCATAGACTTAACATTAGCTTGAGCGTTTCTTCCCGTGACTAGTGTAGGCTCTTAAATTTAAGAGGGAAACAAATGTGCATTCACATATGTGGACCTCAGAATCAAAGAGGTTAACATCAGTCAATTTTTGGCGACATGAAAGTCGCTGTGGCAGTGACGTCAATACTTAGACTTAGTAATGCATATTTATTAATGGATGTTCTTTGTTGTACACATGTATATTGGACATTGTTATAATAGTTTTTGAGGCATTAATGTACATTGCAGTGTCTTTATAAGAGAGTGCCAACATGCGCACACTGTAAAAAATGAAGTACTCAAAAATGAGTAAGTCCATGTACTCATTTCGAAATGAGTATTTTTGGATCAAAAATGAACATGTGCATTCTCAAAAATGAGTAAGTCCATGTACTCATTTCGAAATGAGTATTTTTGGATCAAAAATGAACATGTGCATTCTCAAAAATGAGTAGGTCCATGTACTCATTTCGAAATGAGTATTTTTGGATCAAAAATGAACATGTGCATTCTCAAAAATGAGTAAGTCCATATACTCATATCGAAATGAGTATTTTTGGATCAAAAATGAACATATGTATTCTCAAAAATGAGTAAGTTCATGTACTCATTTCGAAATGAGTACTATGGATCAAAAATGAACATATGATCAAACCAAACATACTTGTATATTTCAGAATGTGTAATGACGAAATTTCGGAGCCTAAAAAGCTATTATTTGAAGGAAAAACGAAGAATAAGAGAAATGAAAAGTGGATCTGGTTGTTCTGGATTTTCATCAAAGTGGATCCACTACAATACATTTACTCTTTTTTTTTTCCTCACATTTTACATATTTACTTTTTTTTTCTTGATAGTACTTCAAAATTAAGATTTTTGGAACAGATTTCTTACACGCCCTCAGGTCCGCTATTTTGTTTTGTTGGCGAAAACCCGTTTTTCGCCAACAAGAATTTGTCGCCAAGTGGTCATTTTGGGCTATTTTAGGTTTTATTTTTTATTTAATTTTGGAATATATACAGATTAAAATATATACAGATTAAACATAAAAAAGGGAAATTCAAGAAATTTTCACTGAATACTGAGCAAACGGCAGAAACGTAAATACGGTGATACTTAAAAAAAAAACGCAAAGATTCATTATTAAACCAACATATCTCTAAAAATAAAGGCATTAAAACGTATATCCTATCGTTTAAAAAACAAACCTCGATACAAAATTTGAAAAAACAAACATCGACAAATAGAAAAATAAAAAATCTGTG
The DNA here is from genome assembly GCA_963931845.1 of Maratus michaelseni. Lineage (NCBI taxonomy): Eukaryota > Metazoa > Arthropoda > Arachnida > Araneae > Salticidae > Maratus > Maratus michaelseni. Next base: position 69,388,720 of record OZ007596.1, read on the forward strand.
CATAAATTTCTAAAATACATCTTAATAACAAACCTCCATTAAAATAAAATAAAAAACACCAGAAATTGAAAAATCAAACCTCCATCATAAATTGCAAAAATACATCTTTAAACAACCATTCAAAAAAAAAAAAAAAAAAAAAAAAAAAAAAAAAAAAAACCCAGAAAAACACTTGCAGAATTAATTTGAATAATCAAACATGGATACATCCATTGAAAAATAAAATCTCCGTGCATAAATTGCAAAAAATACTTAACGTTTCTACGAAAATTTCTTGAATTTACCTTTTTAGCACTTTCCAACCTAGTTGAAAAGTGCTTATGACTTCGGTTTGTCTGGCCGTCTGCCGTCTGCCGTCTGCCGTCTGTCCGTGCTCTAACTCCCGTAAATATGCTCGGATTGCTCTGCAATTTTTATATGTTATTATCGTTATCTATAGCATGTTCCCTATTTCAACGGAAGTGTGTAGCACTTATAGTTTTTTTACAGGGACACTCAAAAGAATTCCGTTACATTGCGGTCTATGGGGAAAAATCATTTGCTGTTTATTTAAATAATGTTTCACTATTTTAAACGCATTGAAATTTATATATATCACTAAGGTGCATTAGAAGAAGCTTAATATGGAACAGGGTGTGCATAGCACTTATAGTTACTTTACAGGGACAGTAAAAATAATTCCGTTACATTACGTCTATGGAGAAAAATCGTCTGCGGTTTATTTAAATAATGTTTCACTATTTTAAACGCATTGAAATTTATATAGATCACTAAGGTGCATTACAAGAGACTTACTACGGAATATTGTGTGTATAGCAGTCATCGTTCATTTACAGGGACACTCAAAAGAATTATCTACTGTCTGTTAACAATAATTCCTGGAAGTGCGTTTTAAGTTACTGAACGCGATTTTAATGTTAACTTGCTTTTTGTCTATTACGTGGTGTGTATAAATTCTGTAGATCCTATACAGGGCAGCACAAAAGTTCGCGAACACATTTCTGTTTATTGACAAACTCCAGACGGAGAATTTTAAAATGTGCTACACGTTTCCTAACTGAACTAAAATTTAGCATCCTATGTAGTATATATACAATTCTATATATCCTATACAGGGCTGAATAAAAGTATTCGGATATTTTTCCGAATATTGTATATGTTGGAAATTCCTGAAATTATGTTTTTAAATATGTTATGCGTTTTCCAAATTGTTTACTTAGAAGTTATCTTTTAGCTTATTAATCGGTATGATTTGTAAAATTATTTTGGAAGCGTTGGAAAGTGCTACATAATCTATGCTTGACGCATGATTTTTCGTTCTTGTTTATGTTTAATCTGTATATATTTTAATCTGTATATATTCCAAAATTAAAATTAAATAAAAAATAAAACTTAAAATAGCACAAAATGCAATTGCACTCTAAAAATAGGCCTATCTCGCGAAACCTTGAAAACGCCTTTTGCTTTCAAAATTTGCCGAAATTTCAGCACAACATCACTAACAAGTGGTAAACTAACAACAGAAGTCATTATCAATCGAAAAAAATAATCAAATATTAATAATAATAATAATAAAAAGTTGGAATTATACAACCTGATCAAAGATACCACGTGGAATAAAACAGTCAAGAAAAAATGAACACAACCTCTCAGTCGTAGGCTCACAGAAGTGAGAAGAAAAAAAAAATCTGGTCGGAAATTAATTCAGGGTTGCCAGAAGGCAAAAGTTCGCCCGGTAGCCAGATCGGCAAATACATCCCCAAAAAAACCGCCAAACATCGCCAAAAAAAATGGCCGCTCGATCTGAGGGCGTATAAGCAATCCTAGCCTGATTTTTTTTCCCACTAATTTTTTAAAAATTTATTTTAACTTTTTTAACGTGAGGCAATATTGTGTTATTTAAAAGTTTCATAACATAATATCTTTGCAAATTATAGCTATGCAAATTGGTATTAAACTAAACTGATTTGGCTTACAAATTTATGAATTACGCTAAAATTTATTATTTTATAAATTATAATTTTACAAAGTTTAGAATTTTAGTATTTCAATCTATGATCTTTTCTAATGTCATTTTTTTATTAATAATTCTTCAAACTGCCTGTTACTTCAGACATTATTTTAATCTTTAACACATATAGACAGGCACTGTACGTACATCTTTAAAAACATATTTAAAAACACATAACCCTCTATCCCTTCCTAACAGATGGCGCCAGATGCTGTTAGAAAGGGATAGAGGGGTTAGTTTCAAAATAACTACCAACATTTGAGAAAGAGGCGTGACCACTCATAGTGCGTTGGTCTAAGTCGTCAGGTTAGTAAACAGGACATCGCGGGTTCGATTCCTCGCATGGACAAGGGTTGGTTAATTACTATAAACTCACGCAGGAATGAAAAAAAATGAGCAGAAATGTATATATCCCTTATAAGGTTGTCCTCGCGAAGTAACTTTTTTTTTTAATCCTATAAATTTTATTTTAACGACATAAAAATTTTTAAATTTGAATACATCCATGGGATCAAAAATGAGTACATAGCAATTCATATTTGAATACATCCATGGGATCAAAAATGAGTACATGTGTTTCTCAATTTTGAGTACATTTGGATCGGAGCTATTTTGAGTATGTGACGTATTCAAAATTGAGTACTTTTTACTCAATTTTGAGTACCCATTTTTTACAGTGCACAAGTCTGCGGCAAAATATTGGAAAAATTTGTCTTAATTACGGTAACCCGCATTACATAAATTGGTAATAATCGCCTGACAGAGTTCATTTAAAGGAGTTACACAAATAAACAAAAATTAGTTTTGCGGAGACTGAGACTCGCCATGAACAACATAATGGAAGGCTCATCTAGATTTTGTCCAAAATTCTCTCAACATATCAAGTTTTATTCTCGCATAACAGTACTCTGATAAAACACTCTAAGACAAATTCTTGTCAGAGAAAATATTTGCAGAGTACCTCTACAGGAAAGTCGCGATATACGTATAGGTCACATGATCAGACTGGAATTTTTGTCTAAAATATGGAAACAAACATTCCAGAAAGTGGGGATACTCGCGTCGACAAGTTAAATTAGACGAGTGAGACTAGGGTGCCCCTATATGAGTGTGACGACATACAGGATAAATAAAATTGATTGGTTGAGAGGATTTTGGGCATAAACGAATCTCCAAGCAAATGCTTAACTTGTCTCACTCGCCTAATGGAAATTGTCCAGGCAAGTGCCGCCAATTTCTGGAATGTAGGTTTTTCATAGTTTGGACAAGACAATCTGTCTGAGCATGCGCCCTGTGCGTATGTCACCACTCTCATATAGAGACAGCCTATGGCAGACAGTTCCACAAATATCATTTTGGCGATAATGGCAGGCTCGCCATTGGCGATTAGTTTGTCCAAAATCTTCTTAAGCAATAAAATTTTATTTCTCGTATATCTTTGCTTTCACGCCTATGTTTTTGTAGATGTTTCAGGAATGTAATTGTTACGTGCGAAGATCAGCTCTCTCCTTATTCTGATCAAAAGTATCGTGCATGTTATTTAGGATACATGTATGGCAATTTCGAAATTCAGAGTATGTCAGGTTTTCCTTTTGAGCTCTTTGTGAGGCAATCAAGCTACATACTTTTCTGATGTTTACAAAATTTCTGTTTTTCGGTAGCAGTTCTTTCATTGATTATTATTATTAAATAGTTCATGAATTTTTGATATTCGAATGCTAGTTTTTAAGCAAAATACTTGAGGAATTTTCTGACAATATTATGGTAATGAATAAATGTTTATTTTTTCATCGCCAGCTAGTACAGTAAAAAAATAACATATTTGAAAGTTAATTTTAAAAACATTCCAACATAGGTATTTTACTTTACAGTTTTAAAGAAACTCTATTTGAAAATATGTTTTTGCCGGTACCAGTGATGTGAAGAGTAAAATTATGTGGTATTTGAAAACGATAATATATGCGATGAAAGTAAAAATGTTAGTGCAAATCGCGACATCTAGAGTTATTGTATGACATTTTTGTTCTTTATAATGTAGATAATGAATAATTAAAGTATGTTCAGTATTTAAAAAATAATTCCTTTTTTATTATTTTATTAGGAACGTGACAGATTTTCTTAAATGCATCGAGAATATAGGTTGTGCGTTTGATCCAAGGGCACCTACAGATTTAGAATTAACAGTACCTTATGTTTATGCTTTAAGAGATATAGCCAACATTGTAAATCTTAGCGACCAAATCTGCACAAATGGAACTCAACTGCATGAAGGTAATCATGACAAGTTTAATCTTCATTTATTCATTTCTAAAATTGTTTTTACATTTAAATTTAACTCTATATTTGCATTTTACAACTATTATTAAAATAATAGGGCGAACTGCGCGGTAAAAATAACGCCAATTATTTTTTTCCAAGTTTGTTGTAATAACTCTCAAAATTACGGATTTTGAATAAATTTCCGAAATATTATTAATTTTAAAAGAAGGGCCTCAGACCCATCACAGCTACGCCCTCTATTCCCGTTCATGTCCCACAGGCTGAAAAACATTCTAATTTGCTCTGATTTGAAGAGGATAAAAGCTGCAAATGTAGCAACTCTCCATTCGTTTAAAGATAATAGTTTTCTGAAGAAATGACCTAAACGAACTAAATAAGCATTAAAGCGCTCTTAATTTAATAAAATATCACCCCCCTTTCTCCCGTCCCAAAAAAAGATAAGTCACAAAAGTGATGAGATACTTAGAATATTCCGATTTCTGGAATAATGATAAAAGTATAAAAAGAGTTTAAAATGATTTCTGCTGTTGTAATAAATCAGTCACGCCCTCTTCTTTATATTTTACTAGCGATCCATTCTAGCTTCGCGCTGGTGGATAATATGTCGACTATAATGTAGGGTAGGGATAGGTAGGTTAATTATTATTATTTTTAAATCGGATAAAAGCGGGAGTGAGACAAAATTGCAGTACTTACAAATTTTAAACTTTAAATAAAAGTGTGTAAAGATGTGATAAATATTTTTCTTCTGTTTATGTGCATATTGAAACTAATAAATTTATTTTAATATGACAGAACCACCCGGCTTCGTTCGAGTTGGCCTTCCGGGTAACATAAGTAAAAATGTAATATCCTAAAAATACACCGATCCCAATAAAGCCTTCGCGTCCATTTACAGTCAAAATGCCAATCAGAAAAAACTTATGTTATTTTGACGCAATCATACTAAATCCCTCAACTTTATAAATGATTATTTTTCTTTTAAAAATGTCTCACGTAAATTATCTAATAAAAAATCGGCAATAGTTGTCTTATTCGACTAATCTTACATAATCGGGTCATTTTCCGATGTTCAACCCCCTTAGTGGGTGAATTTCTAAACTCGCTGAAATACATGTTGAACAATTTTTTTAGTAGATTTGTTATTCTGAATTTCATGCTCATACCTAAAACTGCAGCTGAGAAAGGGCGAAATGACCTAAAACGTTCGATCCCACCCCCATTTATCCCCTAAAGGGAGCAAATTTCTGAAATCGCTGAAATACATGTTTAACCACTGTTTTAGTAGATTTGTTATCTTGAATTTCATGTTCCCACCTAAAAATATTGCTGAGATATGGCGAAACGACGCAAAACCTTCGAAACCCCTCCCCCCCCTCCCCCCTCCCCAATTCATCTCCTTTAGGGGGTAAATTTCTAAAATCACTGAAACATGTGTTTAACCATTTTTTAGTAGATTTGTTATACTGAATTTCATGCTCCTACCTAAAACTTCTACTGAGATATGGCGAAATGACCTAAATCGTTCGACCCCATCCCCATTTAACCCCTTAGTGGGTGAATTTCTAAAATCGCTGAAATACGTTTTTAACAATGTTTTTAGTAGATTTGTTATCCTGAATTTCATGCTCTTACCTAAAACTGCTGCTGAGTTTTGACGAAATAATCCAAAAATTTCGACCCCCATTTAACCCTCTTAGGAAAGGGGGGAGTTCCTAAAATCGCTGAAATACATGTTTAACTATTTTTTTAGTAGATTCCTTATCCTGAATTTGATGCTCTCACCTAAAAATGTTGCTGAGATATGGCGAAATGAGACAAAATGTTCGAGCCCCCCCCCTTTCTAACTCCCTTCGAAAGGGGGGGGGGGATTTCTAAAATTGCTGAAAATCGTGGTTAACCCTTTTTTTAGTAGAATTCTTATCCTGAATTTCAGGCTCCTACGTAAAAATGCTGTTGAGATATGGTAAAATGACCTAAATCCTTCGACCCCCCCCTCCCCATTTAACTCCCTTAAGAGAATGAATTTCTAAAATCGCTGAAACACATGTTTAACCTTCTTTTTAGTAGATTTCTTATTTGGATTTCAGGCTCCTACCTAAAAGTGCTGCTGAGATATGGCAAAATGACTTAAAACTTTCGACACTCCTTTTAACCCACTTCGTGGGGGATTTTTGAAAAATCCTTTCTTATTGCTTGCCTAGGTCATAACAGCAATCTACTCTCCAAATTTCGTGATCCTGACTTTAGTCGTTTCAGCTGGGCGTTGATGAGTCACCCAGTCAGGCTTTCTCTCTTTATAAAATAGTATAGATCAGGCATGTCAAACTCGTTTACCGCCGCGGTCCAAATTAAGCAGGATATACAAAGCTGCGGGTCACAGAAAGTAAAATGTAGATAATATTATTACCATTATTACAAAAATCACCCGAGTGAAATTTTTTAGAACATACTAAATATATATTTTTTTTAATGTAGATAATATTTCCATTGCAAAGAATAAAATGTGTACGTACAAAACACAGTCATGTTAAAGAAATATTCACGTAAAGTTCCAAAGTTATTTTTATTCATAGTTTACTTTACTTTACTCAAAATTACTTTTTATTAGCCAATTCTATAAAATTTAATTAGATGAATAGATAAATATTTTTGGTATAGATGAATATTATTGTGGAAAAAAAAAGAAATTTGATTCTTAAAATTACCTATTTGTATGAAAAGTGTGAAAAATTATGTCACAAAGTGATGGGACACTTGTGAGACTATAAACAAACTATCTATATATTTAAAACGCTAAGCGATTTCTTTCGACAATCCGTCAGAACAAACTACTGCATAAAATCACACCATTCTTTTTTTAAATGAAAGATATTTGGACACAGATTTGTTATCGTGCATTCGTTTGTTCGAAAATTTAATTAGCTGTAATTTTCAATTAAACATTTACTTCCGCTTATGACGTCATAAAGTCGACAACTCCCACTTTTGAGGGCATAGAGTTTATTCCCTGAACTCTGTGGTTCGCCAATCTTTTGACATTAGCTAATATCAACTAGGTAATATTTTAACATCTATATATTTAAAACGCTAAGCGATTTCTTTCGACAATCCGTTAGAACAAACTACTGCATCAAATTACACCATTCTTTTCTTAAATGAAAGATATTAGGACACAGATTTGTTATCGTGCATTCGTTTGTTCGAAAATTTAATTAATTAGATGTAATTTTCAATTAAACATTTACTTCTGCTTATGACGTCATAAAGTTGACAACTCCCACTTTTGAGGGCATAGAGTTTTTTCCCTGAACCCTGTGGTTCGCCAATCTTTTGACATTAACTAATATCAACTAGGTAATATTTTAACATTGTAGTATAAAATCTTTTTAAAAAAAAACTTAATTAGCTAGAATATAATCATAATAAAATATCTAAACGTAAACATATCATAATGAATTACAAATCTCACTTAAAATGTTGCAGTTTAAATGATTCCAATTGAAACAATATTTGGAGAGTTATCCTTGACGCCCAGCTAACATAAAAGTACCTATTTTATTTTATTTATTTACACACATATTCAAATTTATTATAAAACACCAGGTTGCCATACAAAGCAAAAATCGTCATTGAGGTGCCAAAAAATAACCCAGGTGCGTCTGCGATATCTGTGCTGATTTAATCAAAATTATTTTGGTTGCACCGCATGTTGCAAAATTAATTAAATCAATGATTATTGTTTCTTTCTCAGATTAAAAATAAGAAAATTGGTACTTCTCTATTATCCCGTCGACCACTTTTCATAACAAAAAACTATCGCCAAACTGTAACGCCAAATAAACGGGAGAACGTTGCCATTGGAATATCAAAATAAATAAATAAATAAATAAAATACATGAATTTAAGGACACAATTGTTATTTTAATTAATGAAATAACTAATAAATCAGTAAAACATAATGAAAAATAGACCCAAATCTCGAATTAAAAACCACTTGATGACGTAACAAACACGTATAATGCTTCTGACATCAAGTAAATCGGACTGTATTTTTGGCGTTTAATTTTACAGTTTGGCGATAATTTTTTGTTATGAAAAGTGGTCGACCGGATAATAGAAAAGTACCAGAAAATTTAATGTTTACGAAATTCAATTATTTGACCGATCGCAAATTTTGGTTCTTTTCCGTTATACCGACACCATGCCATACATGTAAATATATGCTTGGCGACAATGGTGTCCGTATAATGGAAAAGTACTCAATTTTTTCTTAGTTCGGGCTATACCAAAAACAAACATTTTACAGGTAACAAAAAAATCGCCGAAAATGGCTACTTTATCAGCTGTTATGACAGCAAAGTTGGATGAAATCTAATAACATGAATTTTACAACGTTTATGCGAAACACCACAGAGAACACACGCTATTTTTATATAAGTAGGGTATATTTAAACGAATAAGAGAACTAACAACCTTCAATAATATAATGCATGAAAAAGTAAACAACTAAGTGATTCAGCAAATCATAAAAATATGTATTTCTTAATATAACTATAAAATACAGAAAAATATTCTGGTACCATAAAAAATATTCATTATCCCGTCGAAATTCCGTGCATTATCCCGTCGTCCGATTAAGAAAAAAAGACTATATGCAAATTAGGTACTTTTCGGTTAGCCGGCGCCAATAAAGTATATATATATATATATATATATATACATAATAACAAACTCCAATGGAAAATTACTTGCAGAATCATTATCACAAAAGCCAACCAAAATCTATAAACCACATAAATTCAATACTAGAAAAACAAAACTATATACATTATATATATTTGTATCCATGTATGTATATACTATATATATATATATATATATATATATATATATATATATATATATATATACTTCATTGGCGCCCTGCTAACCGAAAAGTACCTCAAATAATTCGCCAAACTGTAGCGCCCAATAAACAAACCGAAGAATGTTGCCATTAAATCTCAAAAAAGAATAATAATAATAATAATAATTAAGAAAAGCCCCATTTACTAAAGTATCATTTATCAGTAACTTTTAACAATAAAATTTACAATATATTAATGAAAACAGAATCAAAAATAATCTTGGATATTTATTTATTTACATTATTTCTCTTAATTATGGAAAAGGAATAATCATCCTGATTATGTAAAGGAATGAAGAAACCATACAAATAAATTACACTTGAAAACATTTAAAATCTTATTTTTCTGTAGATTGATTTATTATTGTAAAAAAAGTCTTCATCTTTACATAAAAATTGATTAGCTTAAAACAATAGATGCGTTTCAGAAGATATGGATTTCAAACGAACAATGATTAAAGAAGACATTTTAAAAATTTTGATCAAAACATTTTAAAACTTTTTTTTAACGTCGAATTTCGACGATGCGTTTGGAGAGAAGCAATGCACATGCGCATAGGAGCTCATTCGGTTGCATTATCACAGGGGGGGAGGGGGAATGTGTGCCTTATTTAATATGTTCTTTTATTGACTGAATATGAGATGAACGTAGGGATATGCTATTTGTATGATACTTCATAGGTTCAGGAAATTTTCTTTCTTGCCGTGGGGAATAGGGCGGTAATGTCAAACTGATTTACATTTTGTCTACGGATTGTTTGGAGTTTGCATCGGAAATAATAACGTAATTCACTGGGGGAATTTTTTTTAAATAAAATATTTGAAAGATTGTTTCATAAGCACCCCTACTTATGTAATAAAGAAGCTTATTTTACTAATATTGCTATTGTAATTTTTTCCGTCAAGTTTTGACGGGTACCATCTAGTCTATTATGAATACAAAAATGAACTGCGTAACATTATTTGATATTAAAAGTAAGTGGCGCAACGCCTTTGGCAATCATTTGTTTATTTTATTAAACTAATTAAACTAATTTTAGTTTGAATAAGAGATATTTTATATTATGATGTTATGGGTGGTCACATTATTATCAGAAATGTTTTTTAAAACTAAAAATTAGACTTTTAATATTGTTTAGTAAACTAAATGGAATAAATATTAATCAAGAAAAAATTGGAGAACGGACGCAATCTGTAAAATTGCATGCTGATATTAAACCTAACACCGTAATTTCGCCATCGTTACCGGAAACTAAGTTTACTTCCAATAGTGAAAAATAGAATAGGCGAAATTATGGTGCTAGGCAATTAACTGGGTCAAATATATCCGAACCATTTAAATTAAACTTTTAAGCAACTTTTATGCTACACCTAGATAGATTATGATAGATCTTTCTATCAAAAACTATTTTTTGAAAAGTCTCTAATGTCTTTTCGAGAACCATTCATAACATCCGTTGAATAACAAATATAAAAAAAAATATTCCATACTCCAACTAAAATTATTTTAATAAAATAAGCAAACGATTTTCAAAGGTGTTGATTCTTACATTTAATACTAAATAATACTATAAATTTCATTTTTGTATCCATAACAACCCTCAGAAGTAAACCCATCACTTTTGTGACATATTATTTTACCCTTTTCATACAAATTAGTAATTTTAAGAATAAAATTTATTTTTGTTACCAAAAATATTCATAGCATATAAAGAAGAAAATGTGAATCATTTATTACAACAGAGCAGAGATAATTTTGAATTTTCTTACTACTATTTAATTATGCAATAATTCTGGATCTTCTAAGCGCCCCATAACTTTTTTGAGCTACTGTTGGTCCCCATTACATCTTAAAACGAAAAGTAAAAAGTTTTTAATTACTATAAAATTTTGGCGACCGGAATTTCTGGCCTGACAACAGCTTTTTAACTTTTCATTTCGTGCCCTGAATTATGCATAACTATGTAAAAAATATTCCATGCAGACGATAGTTATTTTTTTGTTTGTATGTTTGTTTGTTTCTTTTTGTATCCAGTAGAACGTCTTAAATATTTACTGTAAAATATCTTTAAGAATTTATGGTTTTAACACATGTATTATCATAAAATAATAAAATTCAAATAAAAATATCATTTGTTGTTATTGTATATAGCAGTAATCACGCAAATAAATCACTAATAGAATATGCTTGTAAGAACAAAATATCACAGAAATACAACTTAAATAAGTGAAAAAATATTTTTATCACCGGAAAATACGTTTAAATGTAAAATGACAACGAATATTTATATTTGGTAATCAACTCGTAAAAATTATGATGGACAACAATTGACAAAAATTCTATATCCATTCAGAAATTGAATTTTTAACTATGTATTAAGTAGTTAAGTGTATAGTATTTTAAGTACTTTAAGTATTGGTCATTAAGTTTCTAAAACATAATATTTTTTAAAGTGCAAGCAAGATTCTGTGAATTTATGAAACACGTTGAAAATTCTAATAGAAAATAGTACCTTTTATTATTCGAATTTTGTATTATAAAATTTTAAGGGATCGGGTACCTTCGAAGCGACCAATAAAATAAAATAAATAAATAAATAAATAATTCCAATTTCTTTTACTCGCACATTGATAAATTTTCTTAATTTCTAACATTTAAGAAAACCCGTATTTGAAACTTTTCTTTAGAACAAAAGTTTCGGTAAAAATAATTTTTTTTATATAACACAGGAAATGTTTATTAACAGACACTCGACTTTTGAGATTCTACAATTCATTTGTAAAATAAATATATGTATGTAAATATATGTATGTATAAATATATGTATGTAACTTCTGAACGGATGGTCCGATTTTCATTTTTTTTTTGTTGGAAATGTCTCTTCAGATCATCCCGTTTCGATATCATTAGGATATAAAAAGAGATAGGTTTGTCTGTTTTCTTTTCTTTTTTTCTACGTTATAACTTGCGCAAAAACGGAACAATTGTCACGAAATTTTAATATGGTGTTAAGGTACAAAGCACTACTTTACATTTTTTAAATAGTCATCCTATCATGTATAGATTTTTTTTTACAGAGACACCGCAAACATTTTAGTATATCATCCTTTACTGTGCATCAAAATAATCGATACTGACGACACTGAAATTATAAATGAATGTGGGGTTAGTCCTGCATAAATATCGGATAACTGGATTTTTCCCGAACTCATTGTTCGGATAAAGTTATTTCTAATTGCTTCGATTTAACTTTGGATTGTGTTTTGACTCTGGCGGATCAGGTTTGTTAACACATTTTCTGAAAATAATGTCCACAATATTTTACAACATGTAAAAACTATATATTTGAATATAAATGAGTATATATATGTTTGTTTTTCTATATAAAATATAATTAATATTAGACATATAACTGCAGAGTATGCTTTCATAATTGCATTAAAGTATAGATTAGTTTTCTGTTATTTTGGGACAATTTGGAGTTGAAGTGTGCCAGATTAGGATCGAGATTCGTCTAAACAATTTGTTTTGTCGTATAGTTTTTAGGGTTGATTTCAAATAGAACATACGGGTTCGGATGGGGTATTTAAATATGTAGTTATTTTCTTTCATTTCGGAATTCGGGTCGTTAATAAGGATAACAAGATATGATTACCACAGAAATACAAAGGTAGTAAACAATTCCTTGATATGTTTTATTTTTTGTTAAAAATTACTTGTTTTTAATGTCATTTTATTGAAAAGTGTTATTTTGCAGCTAGCTCGTGTGAAAATATCTAACCAGATTTTCATGAATCTTCTATATTTAATACATGTATATGAAATGGAACCAATTTTTAGTAGCTGATTTATTATTCTTAAAATATGTTTTTTTTTTTCAATTTTTGAATGTCCGAATTTTACGAAACAAATAACTTTTTGTTATTGAAATTATTGAAATTTTGTTTCGATAATAGATTATTTTAGTTTGTTTTATATTTAAACAAATAGTAACTAAGAGAAATCTTGTATGACTGAGTTATGTAATTGTTATTCTGAGCTTAGTTAAAAATATATGCATAATTTTCTAAATTAAGATTAATCAAAAATTAACTGAAAGTTTAGTCAAAAGCAGAAGTCGAAAAGAAAGGGTATTTAAACAGCTCTTTAAAATTTTGTGCAATAGACTTTTATGATAAATAATATCGGCTGACTTCACCAGAAGTGTTGCCAGCTTAGACTTTTCGGTTCTAAATGTAGTTTTTGCCTCGTCTAGCCCCGAAAAAAAAGTTGTTTCATCCGCTACTACCAAATCTTGCCTATTTTCATATTAAGATTTTAAAACATTTCCATTATAGTGTTAAACACGTTCTAAAACGAGTTTAAAAGGTGCTACAAAGCAGGACCGGCCCAAGGGTTTTTTGGTGCCCCACTATTAAAATTTTGCAGCAAACTCTCCAGTCATTTGACCGTTATTATAAAAAATGGTTACATAACCCAAATTAAACTCCCTTCTGACCATAATATTGTCAATATTATGGTCAGATTAGAGTTAAATTACGGTATGTAACCGTTTTCTATAAAAACGGTCAAATGACTGGACAGTTTGCTGCAAATTTTTAACAGTGCGGGGTGAGCACCTATCTGGGCGCCCACCTCCAACCAGGAAGATTGCGTTACTTATATTCATATTTTTTATTTTTATTTTTTTTTTAATATTCGTAACTTTTATGAATGCTATTAGTAATTACTTAAGATATTAATTTAAAGTTATTCAAAACTAGATAAAAGTTCTTTAATTCAATCCCATCCTTGAGTTTGCATTTGTTAAATTGCAAATCAGCCTCATAATGGAAATATGAATTTCACAGTAATTATCAGTCCTAATATGTAACATCACGATACAAAAGTGAAACACAAGGCACAGCAACTTGTATAAGACAAAAATAATTAATTAAAAGAAGAAACTTTTGTTAGAAGAATACCGCCTGCAATACTTCTACAATTAAAGAAGCAGGACTACTAGTAAGTACCAACTATCTAAAATGAAAACTGTAATCTTGTCTTGCTATTTAGTTTAGTACATTAGAAGTACAAAAAAAATTTCCCATTTAAATGTCGATTTTCGAAAAGGGTCAATTTTTATGGCTAAAACTTTCGAAAAATCCGAAAACCCAGTTTTCTCTTCAGCTAATCACGAAAGCATAATTATTTTTATTCTTTCTTCTCAATTTTGGAATGTCTCTCTTCCTTTAAAATAAAATATTCTTTATATGTGATGATTTTTACCAAAAAAGATAATTTATTTATTTCACATAAACTGACATAACTGTACATTAAGCAGAATACTATGATTAAAAGTAAAAAAAAAAATATTTATGATAATAAGGAATACGCTTAACACAACCCCCTCCCCCTTTTAAATATAGCCTCTTCCTGGATATTGTTCTACTGGCTACCATGCTAGGAGTAAACTAAACACCCCATAGAAAATTGTATGATTAAGTGCGTCCGAATTTACGTCTTAGCGCCTCAGGATAAACAAAGTATCATTATAATTGTATGAAACTAGTTATATAGTTTTGCTATAGGACATCACGAAAAAATTCAACATAGCCGACATCTCAAAATAAATAAATAAAAATAACGATAAATGTATTAAATGAAAGAATTTTTGAAGACGATTACAGTATAAAATTTATATGCAGATAAATGAATGAAAAAAATTGCAGGAGAAAATATATTCCAATTTCATAATTTTGCACTGTCTAACTTATGTTGGTTTCCTTATTACTTGACAAATCCTGTTAATGAGAAATCAAAGTGAAATAATTTAACTGAACTTCTATTTATTAGATGTGCAAATAATATAGTGCATGTCATGAGCGCCCGCAAGGAGAGGGTCTTTGCAAATTCCAAGAAATTGAAACTAAAATATCTTTATTTTGGATGATTTTGAAAAATGAAAGGGAGTGGGGTAAAATTTACTTTTTTTGCTTAATTTTAAATAGTAAATAACTAAGAGAAAAATTATTGCGCTTAACCTCTTAAGCACCATATTCAATTTAGTGATAGTATGCTGAATACCAGCTATGTTAAATTTTGTTAAAAATACAAAAAAATTCAAAAATACAAAATTCATACAGGAAATTCTAAAAGAATAATTTTAATTTATGCAATCACGAAAAGTCTGTCATTATGTAAAATACAAATTACTACTATATCTTTCTGGTATGAATTCAAAATTTTGAATTTTAAAAAAGACTAAATTGGCAAGCTGGATTTTGCATCCTGGTATTGCATATAGAGGTTTTTATGACGTACGCAGGTACGTCGTGGGGCTTAAGGGGTTAAGCATAGGACTTTATATATTATAAAAGGGCTTAGCACAAAATTATCAAAAAGAAATCTTTGCCCTATGTAGATTCGCTCTTCCACTACTCATGGTGCAATTTATTTCCCAAAAGAATGAAGAAACTTAGTATATCGAATAGAAATCACTTTCGGATTAAGTAAAGTTTGAATCAGCATCAAATTCATAATCGGATACCAGAAATGTCCTTCTGTTTTAAATTTACACTTAGTCAAATTTCCAGCAGTGTTGTTTTTCGTTAAATTAATAACATTTGCTTAAATTTTTATTTGAATTCCGGTATTGTGAAATACTTATTTTCATTAATAAATTATCCCTAATGATGAAAGAAATGTTCATGAAACGTGCAGCATGATTCAATTATATTTTTTATGATGCTATAAGTTGCTTGTGAAAGCTTTCCGCTCCGTCTTCCTATCAGACCATATGTTCAATGTGAAGGGATTTAAATAAATTTCAAGAATATAGCAAGGACAACGGCTGAGCAAAATCCATAAAAGGAGGTAATTTTAGAACATATGTGT
Source organism: Maratus michaelseni (assembly GCA_963931845.1). Classification (NCBI taxonomy): domain Eukaryota; kingdom Metazoa; phylum Arthropoda; class Arachnida; order Araneae; family Salticidae; genus Maratus; species Maratus michaelseni. Next base: position 69,404,797 of record OZ007596.1, read on the forward strand.
GCCGGTAGTGAGAAAAAATCTTCCACCAGTCAGGCGCTGATCCCCACCTATCCCGTTTAAAATGATACTTAAAAATTTGAACATAAACCAAAACTAAAAATGATCCTTCACTGGAGGTTCAAGATGTGGAGGGATGCCTGCACCCCCGACAAAAAAATCTTTAGTTTATTTTGCTTTTACTATTTAATCATTCCAAGTCACTTGAGAATACTAAATTTGAAAAGAAAAAATATTTAAAAAAAAAATTCAAAATCATCAGAGAAAAAGAATTTTTTTAGTTAATTAAAATTAGAAATAAATTCTGGGAGGGACAATGACGCCCTCGTCCCAATTTTCTAGTGTGCATGGAATTCAGTAGTTAGTTGTAATGATGCTCGAAATTTTTCGCACCGGGGGTGACGTAGACATGTTCTGGAGAAGTCTCTCCCGAGAGGTGCCTGAAAGAAACGCTAGTTCCGCTCAGGTCCCGAATATTGCAAGGACAAACGGTGCAGTTGTGTAGAGCTTCCAATTCTAAAATGAGCCCCTAAACCCAAACATATTTTTATATTTTAATGAGCAAAAATTGTGGCTAAAAGCATGTTAGAGGGGTAACAACTGAAGCTACCCCATGCACCAGGACGCAATGCAGGACTAGCCGAGCCCTGGCTTTTTAAACTCAAAGAAGAATCTCTTCTTTATCTGGCTCCAGCCTAGCTATAGAAAAGAAAACGTAGAAACTAAAACCATCTTTATCTCTTGTGGGCGCGGAACTCTTTGCATACCCCTTGGGACGGCCCTGCTAGAAAGAGCTAAAAAGATGAAAAATTAGCTTCATGAGCTGTTTCTTTTTCAGATTTTTCTTCCTTGATAAATTGGCAACGCTATGCACTAACAGTTGATCACTTAAGAATATTTTCTGTTTCCAGAGCACCTCTCGCCCGCCTTGCGTGCTGAAAAATCTGTTTAAACAATACTTTTCTTCGGTTTTTTATTCTGAGTAAAAGTATGTATAGCTCATTCTTCAATGCAGTGACATAAACTCGTGATTCTTCTCTTAAGAGCCTACATCAGTCACGCGAAAAAACGCGCAAGCTAATGTTAAGTCTATGGGATGGTTCTTGCGCGATTTCTCGCTCGCATTTAAATATTTTTAAATTTTTTTGCATAGGACAGCTGAGGCCGAGCCCTATCGTTGTTAGTTTTTACTTTTTTTTTACTTTAGTTACTGTCTTTTTAAAAGCGGACAATTTCAATTTTAGAACCGGTTTGAACCGGTTCTGAAAGTAAAAGTACCTTTATATAAAAAAACTGAAACTAAAATTGAAAAAGTAAAAACTAACAACGATAAGGATCGGCTTCAGCTATCCAGTGCAAGAAAAATCATTTAAAAATATTAAAATGAGCGAGAAATCGCGCAAGAACCTTCCCATAGAAGATTCTTTCGTGATTTCTCGCTCGCATTTAAATATACAGGGAGATTTTTAAAAAAATATCCCGATATATTAGCCCCTAATTGTCATACCGTTCACAGAAACTGAATGAAATTCTGGCCTAAAGTATTTTGAGGTATGCGCTCAAGAATCATGTGAAAAGCAACAGTTAAATTCTAACAGTTACGGTTACAGTGACAAAATTTCGAAAATTTCAAATGGCAACACCTACTTTTTTTATTGGAATGTGATCTTCCTAGGGAAAAACCATAAAAAGCGTTGGAACGGTACCTGTAGCACGAAAATCGCCGGCGCTAGACAGACTAAGAAGAATAGTGAAAACAACCAATAAGGACAGAGAAGCAACAGAAAACAAAATATTTTATTGTGTTTCATACATTTTCCATTTCACACACGACGACACTTTACATGCGGCAGATGGTGGATAGCACTGAACAATAAAATGTTTTACTTTCTGTTGCTTCTCTGTCCTTCATTCGTTGTTTTCACTTTTCTTCTTAGTCTGCCTAGCGCCGGTGATTTTCGTGCTACAGGTACCGTTCCAATGCTTTTTATGGTTTTTTACTATGAAGATCCCATTCCAATAAAAAAAAAGTAGGTGTTGCCATTTGAAATTTTCGATATTTTGTCACTTTAACCGTAACTATTAGAATTTAACTGTTTTTAACGTGATTCTTGAGCGCATACCTCAAAATACTTTAGGCCAGAATTTCATTCAGTTTCTGTGAACGGTATGATAGTTAGGTGCTCATATATCGGGATAGTTTTTTTATAATCGCCCTGTATTTTAATGACTTTTTTTGCATAGGATAGCTGAGGTCGATCTCTAACGTTGTTAGTTTTTACTTTTATTTTATTTTGGTTACAGTTTTTTTTATAAGCGCACATTTCAATTTTGGAACCGGTTTGAACTGGTTCTGAAAGTGAAAGCACCCTTATATAAAAAAATTGGACCCATTTTAATATTTGTAAATGATTTTTTTTTGCATAGGATAGCTGAGGTCGATCTCTAACGTTGTTAGTTTTTACTTTTTCGATTTTGGTTCCAGTTTTTTTATATAAGGGTAATTTCACTTTCAGAACCGGTTCCAACCGGTTCCAAAATTCAAAATGTCCGCTTATAAAAAAAACCGTAACCAAAATCAAAAAAGTAAAAACTAACAACGTTAGAGATCGACCTCAGCTATCCTATGCAAAAAAATCATTTACAAATATTAAAATGCGAGCGAGAAATCGCGCGATAACCTTCCCATAGACTTAACATTAGCTGGAGCGTTTATTCGCGTGACTAGCGTAGGCTCTTAAGAGCTTACGCTAGTCACGCGAAAAAGCACTTAAGTTAATGTTAAGTCTATGGGAAGGTTCTTGCGCAATTTCTCGCTCGCATTTTAATATTTTAAATGTTTTTGCATTTATTTTTCTCAGCATTGCTGTTCATAGCTAGCTCAGGTCGATGTCTACGGTTGTGAGTTTTTACATTTTTGATTTTGGTAAGTTTTTTTATAAGCGGACATTTTCAATTTTGGAACCGGTTGGAACCGGTTCTGAAAGTGAAAGTACCCTTATATAAAAAAACTGGATCCAAAATCGAAAAAGTAAAAACTAACAATGTTAGAGATCGACCTCAGCTATGCTATGCAAAAAATAAATTTTAAAATATTAAAATGCGAGCGAGAAATCGTGCAAGAACCTTCCCATAGACTTAACATTAGCTTGCGCGTTTTTTTCGCATGACTGATGTACGCTCTTAAGTGTAAAAAACAAAGTTTCGCTAGTTGTTGATCACTCTCTACTGTTATTAGTTAATTAACTATGATACAGAAGTTTATAAACCACCTCAAGTAGTATGTGGCCAGATTTAAAATGTAAAACATTTTTGAGTTTTGAAAAAAGTGAAAAATAATAATAAATTAAATTAACAATTGTGTGTTATTGACATTAGTTTTTACATATTTCTTATGCATGTTTACATGGTCAGCATCCACTTTTTATAAAATGTTTGGCCTGTAGGGCACTTGGACAAAACGATAAAGCAAAAAAAATGTCCGATCTCTTACCGGACATTGTTGTGGAAATTTTAACATGAAATCATCGCAATTATTTGAATGGATAATCACAATTATTTGAATGTTTCCACACAGAGAACACTTCCACACTTTTGGCTATTGACAATAAGAAGTTAAGTAGTATATTATTTAAACATGTCAGGTCTGTTACTTTTAATGAGTAACAGACCTGACAGGTAACAGAATTATCAAATGAACATTTTTATTTATATACAGGGTGTCCCAGGATTATTGGGACAAACTTTAAGAGGTAAGGGACATCATAAGGATTCAGATTTGCATAGCAACCCATGGTCGGAAACGGCTTCGTTCGCCGTTAGGTGGTGTTGTTCAGAAGAGCATTGGAGCACTTCTAATATCTGCATATTATCGCATCTATTTGTTAAATGTGCTACCAAGCTTACTTGACACTATGCCACAACATGTCAGACGCCATATGTGGTTTCAACATAACCTGAAACGTCATGGGAAAGTAGTATGACAGGGATAAGAAACGCACAAGACTGAGATCATGTGAAATAATTTATTGGTCAAAGATGTGCTGTGGTATATGATATGTGAAAACGTCAAAAAAAATGTTCAAAGTTTTCACCATTGCTAGCGATGCATGCATTACACCGTCGGACCATGGATTGGCTGACTCGCTCAAATACACCTGGATTTTGTTGGATATCCGCAGTAGCACAGACGAGTCTTACAACCAAATACATATCGGAATCCACAGGCGTTGCGTACACAGCACTTTTCAGTGCACCCCAAAAGAAAGAATTCTATGCTGCATAAATCAGGAGAGCGTGTTGGCCAGGGAACCGGTCCACCACGGCCAATCCATTGGTGGCCAAACACCTGATTCAAATGTTCACGAACATATCTACCATAATAGGGAGGTGCCCCATGATGTTGAAACCACATATGGCTTCTGACATGTTGTGGCATAGTGTCAAGTTAGCTTGGTACCACCTCTTACAAAAAGATGCGATAATATGCAGATGTTAGACGTGCTCCAATGCTATTGTGAACAACACCACCTAACGGCGAACGAAGCCGTTTCCGACCATAGGTTGCTATGCAAATCTGAATCCTTGTGATGTCCCTTACCTCCCCTTAAAGTTTGTCCCAATAATCCTGGGACACCCTGTATATATATTTTTTGCTACCATGTGTGATATTTTTAAGTTTAGAACGATGTAGCTTAAATATATTTCCACACTTTTGGCTATTGAAAGTACGAAGATAAATAGTATTATTATTTAAACATGTCAGATCTGTTACTTTTAATGAGTAACAGACCTGAGAGATAACAGACCTAACAAATTAACTATTTGATTTTTTTATTTTCTGCTATCATGTGTAAAACGTTTAAGTTTAGCTTAATAGTTTTAGCTAGTTTTGTTTACGTTTAAGTTACGTTTAAGTACGTAGCTAGTTTAGTTACGTATTTTTAGCTAGATAATATAGGTTAAATATACTTCTCAGTGACTTTTTGTGTTCTAAGCAGATAACAAGGCTACACACATTTAATTGAATAAACCTGGTAACAGATATGAAAAAATCAAAACTGTTAATGTTATTCTTTAGATTCAGCATATGATTTCAAAATGGCTTTTACTACTTACTGAATCAGGAAAATAATCTTTAAATCTTGTGCTGCCATATACAGAGTAATTTTGGCAATTATTTTTATTGGGAACAGACGACAGTAACATACCTGACATTTCTCTTGGACAAAACAAAACAACTAATATACACTAAAAAAATAACATAAATTTTAAAGATATTTTTGATTTATTGCACTACATTACGTATTTTTAAATACATAGGTTTTTGAAAGTTATTTGTATTTTGAAATTGGCTAAATTTCATCAAGAAATTTGAATTTGTCATTTTCTAGGTTTTCTCTCTGATAAAATTTTATAAAAAAATAAGTAAGGAATATTGTTAGAGTAACATAGATGAATAACTATTAAAACTGTCACCTTTTGGAAAAACAAACATTGCCTCCCTTAATATTATTTAATTTGAAAATAAAAAATAGTCTTTTGCCGGACATAAAAAAATCCTTCAAATTTGAAAATCACCTATATATATAACTTCAACAAAGCAAAACAGTAAATGTTGTAAATCATTATTATTTTCGGTCTTTTAACATACAGATAAAAGTCACTTCATATGTATGATTCTTGAGTGTTGATTAAAGTTCTTAATTTAATATTTTCATTCAATACAGTACAGAGTTCATAGGGTAAGGAAAAAATCTTCTTACCTTTTATCATTCAGCTGCTGGGATTAGTTGGCGTAATCCAGTTTGTTTTATATCCTTTACGACCACTTTAAAGCTGATTTTATTTTTCACTTAGTCTTCTGACTACTATATTGTGAAAGCTATAAATATATGATTAGTGTTTATTTTGTGAATAGGGATGCGACACATTTTGTTTGCAGTTGAATAATTTTAATATAAAATTTTTCTACTATTAATTTTACACATCACAATATATAGATTAATATTTGCTTTAAGAGCGACTGAAAGATTACATCTCCTCAGTTGAGGAAAGAGAAGTTACACTAAGAGTTAAACGGTTTATAGTCACTTAGAGTTTTTATGTTGCGAGCTCAGATATCCAGGCGCGTGGCGAAAGTTCAAAAGTTGAAAATTCAGACTCGTGTCTTTGATGTCATTTAGTAGCCATCTTGTTTCGATTAACTTCTAAGTATATGGCTAGTTTCTTCTGTTTCGTTCTATCACTGAAAACTGGTATTATTGACTGGGAGTATAAGGTATACAATAGTAAAAAGCGTACGGTGAGAGATTCATTAAATAAGATATAATATTAACTGATCTGATCAATGACTAGTGTAGACACCGTGTATTCTTTTCATAACAAGCTTTAACATTTTCTCTAACTTTGACATTTCAAAGGTGCCCTACCCCTTTCGATAATGGCAACGTAAATTTTGCATTAAATGTATGTTAACAAATTATTTCTTTCTTTAATTAAATATTACTTTTCATAACAGATTATTTGATGCATTCTCAATGCTTCCGAAGTGTTCCTAAAAACATAACGCAGGTGTGCATACAAGAAAGTTTGGATGCTTATAACCATTATAAACATCTTGAGACGGAAGAAAATGAGATAAGGGAACGAAACCAATTAACTTGCATGTAAGTAAAGTTAATTATTTTCTGATCAAATTGTTTCTTTCAGACAGAGAATTAAAAAATATAATTGCTTTGCGTCATATCGCGCTTCATTACATCAATCATTCAGATATAAGCTCAACGTTTGTGAACGTAGAACATAATTTGTACTTTAACCATGATCTTTTAAAACGCTTTATATAAGTATATATAATTACAATAAGTGTCTCCGTCGTCACGTTGCTTAAGAAAATGGTATATGCTTATAAAGTAACGTTTTGGAAACACACATAAAACATTGACTTGTAGGTCAACTGCTTCCTTAATTTAATATTAAAGGTTAGCTATTTTCTTACTACCCACGGTTATAACACACATTCGGATAAATCTCATGTTTTCTTGTTTTCTAGTACGTGCAATATCATGAAGTAGTCTTGTATAACAAGATTGTTGCTTAACCCCTTAAGCACCATATTCAATTTAGTGATAGTATGCTGAATACCAACTATGTTAAATTTCGTCAAAAATACAAAAAGTTTCAAAAATACAAAATTCCCACCGGAAATTCTAAAAGAATAATTTTAATTTATACAATCACGAAAAGTGTGTCATTATATAAAGTACAAATTACTACTGTAACTTTCTGGTATGAATTCAAAATTTTGAATTAAAAAAAAGGCCAAACTCGCAATCTGGACGTACGCACATACGTTCTGGTATTTCAGATAGAGGTGTTCATGACGTACGCAGGTACTTCGTGGTGCTTAAGGGATTAAACACGTGTGTAGCAAGAATTCGTTTTAGCGTGAGGCAAGTTCAAAAAACTTTCATAACTAAAATAATAATAGATATTTATTAATGGGAGATTGGCAAGTCATGCAGTAAAGCAATAATTCATACACAACACTGAAGAAAGACAAAATGAAGTGGAGTGTGTTCAGTACCTGGGAACAAGCACTGCCTTGCTGTAGGTTTTCGTATAAGGACTGTTTACCTGCACGTGAAATCAGTGACATTAAGATTGAAGTAGCTGCAAAATTGGAAGGTGGAAGAGAGTATACATGGAGTTGGACAGGAGTTCGCCCCTCCTTCTCTTTCTGTAATGCAACACAGCCAAAAGTCAGTCTTCAGAACGTCTGCAACCTCAATCACCGTTCCTTCGTAACTTTCGTCAGCCAAGGTATACAACAGAACAACATTTATAGATATTTGTTGGTTGTTTAAAAAAATAACAGTAGTCGATTGGTTTTCTTTATGTGTGGATTTCTAATTTTATGCAATATATTTAGAGAGCATAAGAGAAAATTTTGAAAAATAATTACAATTAAAATTATTTTTCCCTGTGGTCTGGAAAAAGGGGATAATGAAACATTTGTCATACCAAGTCACGCCCATCTTTATAAAATAATTTGAATTATAAGTTCAAATTTAATATTTAAAATATAATTTAATTAGTAATAAAATAAATCAAAATACAATGTAAAATTTAAGTATTTAATTTTTTTTACTAATGCCATAATATTTTAAAGTTTCTAGTATATCAACAATATCATTAAACAACAAAAAAAGGAAATTTTGACTGTTTTAGATAATTTTTATATGGGCTATCTAATATAAAATCTTTAACAATCGTATCGTTATATGCATAAACGGTAAAATATACAAACAAGAAAAAATAACTATTACTGTTTGATCCGTAGATAGCTCTGTTACTCTCGTTGGACTGTATTTATGTAAGAAAATTAAGATGATCATTTCGTACTCAATAAAAAGTTGAGTTAAAACCTAACAAATTACATTTATTTACAAGGAGAAAAAAAATGACTGGCAGCGGTAGGTACACTGCGCTTACGTCTCAAGCAAAACATCTCTACTGGTGGGAATCCGTTCCGCGCATCATCCCGTCTTGAGCGCTCGGCAGCGCCCCCTGGATAACAAAATGTTCTACGGAGGAAACACTCCCCCGGGGGCCTACCGATTAAAAAATGAGAGGGTGTCACGGTTTCAAAATTTTCGAAATCTGGGGACAGCGGGGTAAGGGGGCGGGAGTTCAAAACTCCCTCAATTTCCACTAGTATAGTAAGAAAATCTTCTAAGGTTAATTTTTGATCACCTATTACCCGTTTCAAAGAAAACTTGAATGATTTTACAGCAGCCTCCGAGAGGCCGCCAAAATTCGGGGATTTGGGGGGAATAAATTCCCATTTGATACCTTCATGGGTTGAAAAATTACACAATTCCTCATCTGAAAAACTAATCAGTTTATGCAATTTTTTCAACTCGATGTCAGCTCCGATGAACGTTTTTGAATTATCCGATAGGATTTTTGCACATTTTCCCCTTCTTCCAAAGAAACGTTTTAGACTAGCTATAAAAGCCTGAGTTGTGTGATCTGAAACAAAGTCCAGGTGTATTGCCTTGGTGCATAAACACACATACACTACGACATAAATTTTATTCAATACACCCTTCCTTTTGATTTTTAAATTTAATAGAAAATGGGCCACAGTAATCCAGACCTGTCACCGAAAATACAAAATTTGGTGTCACACGTTCCCCCGGAAGATCAGCCATTAATTGGGAGCTGACAAAAGGTTTATTCTTGAAGCATGTCACACATTTGTGAACAATGCTTCGGAAATTATTCCTGCCATTAAGTGGCCAAAATTTTTGTCTTACATGGAAAAGCAACGCTTGTGAGTCTAAATGAAAGTATTTGAGATGGAAGTAATTTAAAATAATATCCGTTAACTTATGATTGGCAGGCAAAACAATTGGAAACTTTGAGTTAAGCGGCAAATCTGCATGTGCTAAACGGCCGCCAACTCTAATTAATCCATCCTCTCCTACAAATACGTATAAGGACGATAATCTACTTTTATTGTGAACAGGCTTACCGTTTTCGAGACATTTTAATTCTTCCCTAAATTCCCCCCTTTGTGCTGACCGAAATAGAAACGATTCGGCCTCTCTCACCTCGTCGAGGGATAGTGGTCCACTTCTTCTCTTCAGTCTATTACGACAGTTAGAGGTGAATCTGAAAATAAAACTCATTATACGAATTAATTTTACAAAATTATTAGTATGTGCACAAATATGGTCAATTAAGTTTTTCTTGAGAAATAGTTAATGTAACAAAGTCATCATTAATAATGTTTATGGAGTCTCTTTTTAGTTCGTTTATATATATGTCCTTGTTAGGAATCGCTAAAGTCTGGTCGTTGTTACACAGATCTAAGTCTTTCAAAAACTCTGGTCCAGTCCACCATTTGGAATTCTGAACGAGAAGGTCACACTTGACCCCTCTTGTTAGCAAATCTGCAGGATTCTCGGACCCTGCACAGTGAAGCCACCTAGATGGGTCTGTCAGAGCTTGGATTTCCTTAACACGGTGCGACACAAATGACTTCCACCTGTTCGCAGAGCCTTTGATCCAGTACAAGACAATCTCGGAATCTGTCCACAAATACATAGACGATGGTACCTTGCGATCTAGTACCGTTTTTACTTCACAAGTTAAACGTGCAGCAAGTAATGCTGCTAGAAGTTCAAGTCTAGGAAGTGACACTTTTTTCAATGGTGCCACTCTGGATTTTGATGTAATCAAATTTAAGGAAGATTCACTTAGTGAATCAATTTGTAGATACACGGAAGCACCGTATGCTTTTGGGCTGGCATCGGCAAAGGTATGCAAAGTTAGGGTGTAATTGGAGTCATCGAGAAACTGAAAAATGTTCCTTTGAATTTTTAGATTTCTCAACTGTGGAAGTTCGGAACACCATTGTTTCCACGTCTTTGTAATATCGGAGGGCAGTTCTTCATCCCATGTTAAATTCATACTCCACAGTTCTTGAAATAAACATTTAATTCGTATTGTATACGGAGAAATTAGACCCAGAGGGTCAAATATTCTACCAGCAAATTGTAATACAAATCGTTTTGTACTATTTGCGTTACGCAAAAATTCGAGCAAATTATCAATATCTATCAAAAGTATATCTTGCTTGGGTTGCCACGATATCCCCAAAACTTTATGTATTGTACTATCCGCAAAAGGTTGTGGCATTGTACTAAATCCACGATTATTTCCATTAACTGGTTGTTATTCGAAATCCACTTCCGTAAATTCATGCTAGCTTCCTTCATTATTTTATGAGATTGTTCCGCAATGTTCACCGCATCTTCGACTGTGTCTGTCCCGGTTATTAAGTCGTCCACATAAATACAATTGTGGAGTACTTCTGTCGTTATTGGATATTCCGTTTCAAATTTGTTAAGATGATGCTTAATTGTAGCAGATAGCAAAAATGGGCTTGAGTTCAAGCCAAATGTTAGGCGTAAAAATCTGTAGACGATAACATTAAATGCGTCATTGTCGACAGGATTCTTATCTATAAACAAGAATCTCAGAACATCCCTGTCCTTTTCGTTTATGGCAATTTGTAGAAAAGCCTTCTCTATATCTGCTAGAAAAGCAATTTTGTTTAGTCTGAAAAAAATCAAAGTGAAAAATATTAGGGTTTAAATTAGTTCCTGCGTCAAGACAATCATTCAAAGACAATTGTCCTGCTTCATGGGAACTTGCGTCAAAAACTATTCGACATTTAGTATAAACACTATCTTCTCTAAATACTGTATGGTGCGGTAAGTAAAAAACTGGTTTATCTGAAGGGTTTTCTAAATTAGGTACACTTTCAATTATGTTCATCTCTAAATACTCATTCAAAATATTGCGATATTGTTCGTATAACTTTGTATCACGTTTCATTTATTTTATAAGACCTGAGAGTCGTGCTTCGGCGGTTTTATAATTATTTTCTAAATGGTTCCAATCCCTTTTCCAAGGGAGACTGATTTCATATCTGTTATTTTTAAAACGACCAGTTTCATGAAATTTTTCTACAATTTTCTCGTTTTTAACACTGTTTGGGTCATCTTTAATTCCCAACGTCTCTAAGTCCCAAAAGGTTTTCAAATCTAATTCATCTTGATGTTCTATTAAATGACACGTAAATTTACTTTCATTTCTATCTTGTATTGTTCCACCCGCGATCCATCCTAAATGAGAATTTTGTAAAATTATAGAAGTTTTAGGAATTTTTATTTAACCAGCTAATAACAATTCGTAATATACATCTGCTCCTAATAACACTTGAATTCGCTGAGGTTCAAAAAATCTTGGGTTCGCGTAGGTGAAATTCTGTGGTAAGTGCAGATTAGAAATGTCTACGGCGCTTGAAGGGGTTAAATCAGTGATTTTAGGAACCAAAAACATGTTAGATAATTTTTTTAAACTTCTATCCTTGTTGGAAATTTCTACGTTTATTCTGTTTTTAATTTTACAGACAGAATCATTTAATCCAGTAATTAATGACTTAACTTTATATTTTTGCAACCCTAACATATCTGCTACAGAAAACGTGGCCAATGAGACATTACTTGCAGTATCTAGAATCGCAATACAACGAAAAAAGTAATCATTACTTCCCCTTAAATAAATCACAGCTGTCGAAATCAACCCATTATAACTGGTGCTAGACAGATTTTGATCATAATTGTTTTTACAGCTCAAGGTAAACGCATTTGCGGTAGATTCTACTGAATTAGAATTTACGTTGTCTTCCGTTTTCAACTGCGGTTCATTTGCAATGCAATTAACTTGCCTATTTTCATAAGCAGGTTTCGAAAATTAGCTCCATGAAGAGAACTATGATGGTTGGAGTAACAAATCCTACACTTATTATTTAATTTGTTACATCGATTAACAGCGTGAGATAACGATAAACAGTTATAACATAACTTCAACTTCCTTACTTGGTTCAATTTCTCTTGAACCGATAAATCTAAGTACATTTGACATCGAAATATCATATGAGGTTGTTTACATAATGCGCAATTAAATTTGTCATTCTGTAATACTAAACTTTTTTGTTTCTGAGTAATTTCATACCTAGGTTTCGTAACGGTGTTGCTTTTTTGTAGGTTTTCGAGAGCTTGAGCCCTTTTTAGTAAAAAATCGATAAAAATATTCCATTCAGGCAAGTCGTTACAGTTAAGACTCATTTCAAATGCCTTTCTTGACTCATCATCGATTCTTTGTAACACAAAATACATTAAAATTGATTCTGATAAGTTATTATTTTCTAGTCCTAATTGTTTCAGAGCCCTCAAATGACTCAATAAATTATCTACCAGATTGCGTATTTCTTTCGCATTTTCAATTTTTATTTTGTTGTTACTCAATAACTCAGAAATATGAGAATTTACAATTAACCGTTTGTTTTCAAATCGTTTTTTTAAAGCTTCGAATAAGGAAGCATAAGAATCATCGATGTTTTACAATTGTTTCACAGGGCCTGTTAAAGCCGATTGTAAATAATATAATTTTTGAGCATAATTTAATTCATCGTTGCTATCAATCAAGGTGGTGAATTGTAATTTAAAATTAAACCACTCTGTGTAGCGACCCGAAAATTGGGGTAAATTAATTGACGGCAATTTAATTTTTGACTCATTAGCATTAATTCTATCATTATTATTTTGATTTTCAACATTTGAAACACTAGGCTCCATTAAATCAAGAAGACTTACTTCGAGAGCTTCTAACTTTTCTTCTATCTCCGTCAAGGAATTTTCAAATTCCGGTAAATCATCATCAGAAATTACCGAATACGACTCATTACGTAATTCATCTGTATTCTTTTTTAATGTCTGAAGAGCATTGAACTTTAGTTCCAATTCTTTCTGGCCAAGTTTTGATTTTATAGCATTAGATATTCGTGTAACTTGGCTGCGTATGTTTCCGCGTTTCCGATTGAGGATCACAGTACCTTTAATAGTAGCCATTATAATTATATCTATAACTACATACAAAAATCCAAGGGCGATGATTATTCACAGTGTTCTAAATAAGCGCTGGGGCTCGGAGGACGAAAACATGATCCGTAGATAGCTTGGTTACTCTCGTTGGACTGTATTTATGTAAGAAAACTAAAATGATCATTTCGTACTCAATAAAAAGTTGAGTTAAAACTTAACAAATTACATTTATTTACAAGGAGAACAAAAATGACTGGCAGCGGTAGGAACACAGCGTTTACGTCTCAAGCAAAACATTATCTACTGGCGGGAATCCGCTCCGCGCATCATCCCGTCTTGAGCGCTCGGCAGCGCCCCCTGGATAACAAAATGTTCTACGGTGGAAACACTGTTCTTTCTGTAAATCAAAAATTGACATCATATTACAAATGCTTTCAATTTCAAAAAAGAGAGAATGGTTCGAAGGGAGGAGAGGAGAAGGAATCCTTATAATGGAAGATTCAGGATTACTCGCTTCAATAATTCGTTGTTGCCTTAAAAATTGCTTTACTTTGTTAGCATTAATTAGTCTTGTTATCAAGCCAAAAAAACTCATTTTCTTTGAAACTAACTAGGGGAGATTCTGATGTCGGGGACACAGAATGCGACGAACGTTTATGTATCGATAGAATATAGATAGTATATAAATATATGAAAGGCATAAAGCGCAATATCCGGGGGTCTTGAGGAAATAAGCCTCAAAGTTTAAGTAACAGTTAATATTTGGATAAGTTACTTCCTTTGGCAAGTGGCTTAGCAGCATGGCTGGTAACGCGCTGAATTCAACATTTTTTTTTGTTGTTGTTGTTGTTTAGTTCGAATCCCAGCAGGACTCTTAAATTTCGCGGCGAAACATTCTATCAATTATTTTTGAACCACAATTGAAAAAATATGTATCATAATTGAAATTTACAAAAAAATATAGATTAAATGCACGTTTTGTAGCATATAAGAGTAATTTTAACTATGGCATTTTACATGTTTAAATATTTAATGCAAATTTTTAAAAAAAGTGGGAAATTTGTATTTTTATAGACAAGAAAGTTTTTTTGCTATTTAAAATTAAAATTGTTTACAATTATTTAAATGAACATTTCCAATTTTTCATAAAGAAATAAAATAAATACGTGATATATATCTTATGTATTTCTGTTGTCAACATCCTTTTTTCTAAGCAAATAAAAAACGCAAAATGACAAATGAAATAATGTATTAAAGGATTTTGAAGCGGCTTCTGGCATAGTACACTCACATTTCGTTAAAACATGTATTTTGATTAAAAATTGTAATTAATTAAAAATTAAATCGACATTGTTTTCATAAATGAAATTAAAGGTTTTCCTCAAATAAGTGAGTGTTGTCACGAAAATAAAATACCGCAACAACGATTATATAAAAAAAATTCAATAAAGTATGTGGGACATAGTTGCTGCACGGGTTTATTTTATATTTATGATTAAAAAGCAAAATTTAAAATTCAAAGGCTCAATTTATCTTTCTTTATCCTATTTTTTTTCCGAAACGGATGTCACTCTCCAATTCCATGTCAATAAATATATTTTTTTTTTTTTTCTTGGCTGTGAAAAGACGTTTGATGATTTTTGCTATCTTTGGTTAGTTTTTACTATATAGTTGATAGAATAAATCAGATGATATTCTGGCTTGACTAATGTTGTTAGCAGATATTTTTAGTCCTTATTTATTTTTTATTTTTTAAAGTTTAAACCTGCATCTAAAAAATATTATATATTGCTAAAAATGTTAGACTGTATTGCAAAATTTTCGCACGGGCTCACTGGTAATATTGTATTATTTTAATTTTATTTCATCGTCTAAACATTTCAGAAATTTCATTGATTTTTAAAAATACGTTTTTAGATTTTTAATGTTTTTTTTTTTTTAAATCTTGGATTCTTGATTTTGTAATTTGAATAACTGTGTCTGCTTAATAAGTATGTTTATCAATTCAAATTCTTTTGTTTCATTTAATATGTTTTTATAATATTATACGGTATTTTTCTAATTATATAAATATAGTTTAAACTGTGAAATTTTGCATGTTTGTATACTTAATAAAAAGTAAAGAATAAATAAATAAATAAACTAAAAAAAAATAGGAGGCTATTGCTACTTCTATAAACAACAAAATTTTGCTGGTTTTAAAATTTATTTATTATTTACATAAATAAACAACTATTTTTCAAGGTGAAATAAATTAAAATACCGTAGATAAAATTATAACTCACTGCTTTAATAATTTTTAAATCGTAATTTTTCTGATGTTATAAAAATATTTCAAAATATATGACGGTTTTTAACAACTAATTCTTAAACTTTTGAATTTTTTTAATCTCTGATTCTTGTATTTCTAATTAGAATAATGTACTTGTAAATAAGTTCTGAAACGACATTCAGTTGCAAAAAATAGTTATTACGTAGACAGTAACTACAAAACCAAGAATCCAAGATTTAAAAAAAATCAATTAAAATTTGTAAAATTTATTGAGATTTTTTTTTATCATGAATTTTTTTAAATATTTGGATAATGAAAGAAAATAAAAATAATATATTATAGATTAATATCACGCATTTGAATTTATTTTAAAAAATAACTAAAAAAATTTTATTAAATATTTAAACGTGCTAAATTCCACAGTTTAGATTGTACTTATATGCTACAAAACATGTATTGAATTTATATTTTTTGTAAATTTCAATTATTCTTATTTTTTCAATTGTGGTTCGAAAATATCTAATGAAAAATTTCGCCGCCCTTTCCGTTTATGTATTAAATTTATGCCGTTTATGTATTATGTTATCTGCTATAAAGTTATATTTCCGTTTATGTATTATGTGTCATAAAGAAACTTTTAATAAATACATGACGTGATTACCGAGAGAGACTCTGACAATGAAAAACATAAATTTTTAATTATTTCAGGGCTTTATAAAAAAAATATTCATCTCAAAATCGGACTTCGGTTATGAAAACATGTATAATTTTCTATTTAGTACAGTAAAAAAAACCATTTCTAAAAAGAAAAAAAATCCAGTGGGGGGAAAAATGCATCATACATGGCAAAAATTTAAAGTCATATTTTGCACAATTTATGTGAACAGATGAGCCAAAGCAATTATAGCCTCTTTATTGCTTTGGCAGGAAATGTCCAAGACAAACCATATAAAATTAACAATAGAAACGGAAAGCTTAATATGTAATTATCCCCCCCCCAGGATCAAGCTATAAAACTGTCAATGGTGTCCACTACTAACCTCTGACCCTTAGACATGCTAAGGGAAGTGATAAAAGATGAAATGGACCGCTTGACCACATCAAACATTACTACAAAAAGAAACGCAGTCTGTTCGAAACTTGAGGCTCATTTTCTCAAAAAACCCCGGGTATTGTGCTTTATGGCTTTAATATATTTATATACTAACTATATCTATTGATACACAAATGTTCACCGCATTCTGTGTCCCAGATATCGGAACCTCCCATTGTAAGATAGCTAAACATTTTTTATAAATCTATCTAAAACTGCTATATAGTATTTTGTACTGAGAAGTTGACCTGTACGAATCTTGTTTTCAACGTATTTGATTGCAAAATTCCAGTCTTGTTCTCAGATTTCATAATGTTTCGCTACCATGGATAAAGCTTCCGAATTGAATGATGCCCGGTTTAAAACATCAGATGATCGGATTACTGAGGGTTGAGTGTATTAAGATATTATCTATTAGGAATATTTTTAATGATATATGGGATTAAAAGCTGCAGATTATAATAAAATTTCGTCTTATGATTTAAATACTTTGATTATGAAAACATTGCGCAAAAATTAATTCAACCTATTTCTTTGAATTACCGTAAATAACTCTAAAAATTTTCGATAGTTAAAAGTTTAGACCGGAAAGAATTGTCCCCCATGACATGAAGGCTTTATTTTAATTTAATAACTTTAAAATCTTCTAATGCCTATTTAGTTAGCTTATCTGAACCATGTTTTTCTTTTTTAGATTGTCATCATATCTAATAGGATGTTTAGGCGAGGCTATTCAAGAAGAATGTGGAGATCATGCTATAGAAATTTTCAAAGAAATTATTGGGATACTTGATCATTTCAAAACCGGCAGGTGTACTGCGGAAACATTGCAGACTATAAGGACTAGCTTCCTAAACAGCCTTAATATGGATGAATCACGAAAAAGTTTCTACCGCGAGTGCATTGTGTGATTATTTACATGAGAATAGACAAAAAAGAGACACCTGAATATGAATATCTGCTATCCCAGTTTATTTTTGTGATCGGATAACGATTGTTTTTTAACACTTTATTGACCGCTGATGATTGTACTCTCCTCACTAATTTAGCGTGATTTCTTTTTACAAAACATTTACCAGAAATTTGTAGTAGTAATATTTGTTTCATTTGACAGAATGTATGTGTGTCATTAAATAAAATGGAAATTATTGTTGGAAACTTTCGTTAAATATTTTAAATAATAAAAAAAAACACGCTAAATTGGTAACAATGTCGGTCAATATTGTCTTAAGTATCTATATGGAATCACTGGCTCGCTGACGGACCCGATAATGGTCCATTGTTGGAACATTGTTCTATCCTTCACCATTGATGTACTCATTGTTGCAACCAATTTTGGATCACTAGTGTTGAATCATTGTTTTAACATAATGTTGCTTCATTGCTAACCTGTAGTCTTTTTTGATTAATGTATGTTTCCGAGTTTACATCCATATTAAAATAAAATTCAACCATACTTTCAGTATAATTAAATAGCTAGTATGAAACAGAAAACAACAAAAGTTCCAGGTCTTGTTCACAGAGAACAATATAATTTAAGCAAACTTTCCCGGAAAGTAGCAAACTCAGGAGAAAGGGGTGCAAAACACTTTTTGATCTTGTTATGCGCAGTTGAAAAACAGTTTATACTTTATTCTCTCATGTGTATTTTTTAATTAGCCAAAGTATGTATTGATGACAAATTTGTCCGACTTTGCGAACGTTGCAATTGCAATTACTTAGAAAATATTTCTATGCTTAAATGGTTTATAGTTTAATCAAATCTGATACATTATGATAGCTTTGGTGCAAACAAAAATGTTTTTTGAGTCTGACCTGTGATGAATGCTACGCTCTAAAATATAAAATTTATTGGCTTAATGGGATGGGGCGCAAATTTTGCCCTATACACCATTAAAAATATATCTTTCTTAATTTTAATCAGTATGTATAATCTCCTTCTATAAACTCGCCCCTACTCGTTAACTATATCGAAAATAATTGTTTTTGTTTGTTAATCATGTTCTTATGCTAATTACAGCTGACTTAACAGTTCTCATTTTCAACAGCTTATCGATTTTCAGAAAGAAAATTATAACAGAAAATCTCTCAAAACACTAAATAAAAGCTAAATACGCCAAATTATGTGCTCTTAAAAAAGAAGCAAAGCTACACATTTTAATATATGTTACACTTGACACAGCCCAGTCAAATACGAAAACTGCTTTCAAAAGTGTTTTAAATATGAAGTCGAAACCAGAAGCTACAAATGATTCGGGTCTTCTCAGAATATTTAAAAAACTATTACAAACGAAGAAAACAACAACATCATATTACAATTACACATATCTATCTTTGTAAATAAAAAATTTCAGCTTTGAATTTGTGTTTTCATTTCGATATTTCTTTTTCTTTTTCAGTCATTACCAATACTATTTTCGCTTACCCACAAAGCGTTTACAAACCAATGCTTAAAACCCTACATATATGTATGTGCGTGTTAAAACTTTAATTGTATGATTTAAAATTTCACGAGAAACTGGCAGTTGGTAACAGATGATGAATTATTGCAGTCGCTCGATCAAGAATCATGGCGAGGAAGAAAGGCAATGAAGGAACCCAATTGAGAATTTCTCCATTAAAACTCAGCCCGTTATCGAAATAAATCGTTTATTCAGAAAAAGGAGAGATGACGGAACAATTACCACAGGACACAGACGTGTTCTAAAGCCATCAGACCTGACTATAACTCACTATGTCATTGAGTTGATCTTAAGTGGCTGTTTAGAAATTCTAAGTCATACGAACACCAGATAAGTTTGTTCAGCACTTCAAAACAAGACAAAATTCTGCTCTCCGAACGCTGGCAATGGCTTTTTGTTAAATGCGCGGAAAGCTACACAAGCAACGCATTGCGTGCACGAACCAATCGGTGAAAGGCGAAATTTAGCTAAGTGAATGACGCGCGACGGAGAGGTTTCAACAAGAATGAATCCCGGTCGCAGCGGCAAATTGATTTTGCAGTAAAAATATCTACTGCGGGAAGCGCGCCAGTGGAATAAAAATAACAAAATGGCTTTTAACCCCTTAATTCTCGGGCCCGTGATATTTACGGACTGTGTATTCTACTTTTTTTTTAAATTCAGATTGTTTGATTCCCATCAGTTTTTTAAAATAGTGAATTTGGCTTTATTCTCGCATCATTTTATCAGTCAATAAATAAGGCGAATATTTCTACTTCAAAAAAGTGGTGGCAATCAATCTGGATTAAAAAAAAAGTAGCCTACACAAAAATATAGCGACGCTTAAAAGGTTAAAAACATTCGAAATAAAAGCTAGCGTCTCTTATACGAATTGACTTAAAGTTGTTGAATTGTAAAAGGAATTGTAAAAGGAAATTAAATAGGAATAAATATTATTAAGAAATCATGAAATAATATTCCAGAATTTAGAATAATTTAAAGCGGGCATGTCAAACACGTGACCCGTGGGCCACAACGGGGCCCCCCAACAACTTATCTGTGGCCCGCGAAGCCTTTAGCATTTTACAAGTATTTAATTTAGTTGTCAGAAAACGCATGCTGAAAATACACTTTGCACGAACATGCTTGAACTAATCTTATAGAGATGACAAACATATGAAAGATATGTATACCATTGTTACCAGTTTGGAGGGCTTTTATTTAATTCAGGATGCTATCACTATTTTTGAATAGTAATTTTTATCTTATTTATTCTTTCTTTAAATAAGGTAACTATTTATCTTCCGAAAATCGTAGCATTCTGCATTCAAAAATAATATCGCTCATCTGGCAACAGTGGTGTATATAGACAGATATAACTCAATTTTACATTTTAGCACAAAAAGCAGTTTGGATATACAGATAACCACTCGGAACGTAGCAAAGGGCGGGATTTTGAGCCTGAAAATTCAAAGATTCATAAAATTTTTAAGTTATTTTACTTACAATTTTATTTTTCTTTATGTCGAAACTAATACTTAATCTCTCTCTGATTTTACACCACTTAACGAAATATTATGATGTATTTATTAAATACTAAGAAATGTATGGTAAAAATAATAAAATTCGGCATTGATTAAGAACAATTAAAGTTAAAAATATATATATATAATTAAATAGCTTTTAATGAGTCGCTTTGGAAGGGACACAAATTATCACTTGTGTACTTGACACAAAACCCCCCAATATGTCATTCAGGTTCTTCACTTGGGCTTTAGTCGAACATAAGGATTTTACATAACAACAAAATAAGATCACTAAATATAATTAAAATCTAGAGAAAATGCTTAAGAGCCTACGCTAGTCACGCGAAGAAACGCTTCAGCTAATGTTAAGTCTATGGGAAGGTTATCGCGCGATTTTTCGTTCGCATTTTAATATTTTAAATGATTCTTTTTGCATAGGATAGCCGAGGTCGATCTCTAACGTTGTTAGTTTTTACTTTTTCGATTTTGGTTCCAGTTTTTTTTATAAGGGTAATTTCACTTTCAGAACCGGTTCCGACCGGTTCCAAAATTGAAAATGTCCGCTTATAAAAAAAACCGTAACCAAAATCAAAAAAGTAAAAACTAACAACGTTAGAGATCGATCTCAGCTATCCAATGCAAAAAGAATCATTTAAAAATATTAAAATGCGAGCGAGAAATCGCGCGATAACCTTCCCTTAGACTTAACATTAGCTGAAGCGTTTCTTCGCGTGACTAGCGTAGGCTCTTAAGTGATACTAAAAGAAAACAACAAAAGTCTTATAAAAACCTTTTTAATGATCCAACAACAGCATTTTTCCCTAGATTTTAATAAGGATTTTGGATAAGCACTCTAAATATTTTCATTACTTAGGTTAGTAATTGTGTGTGATATTTCTGGAATTCTGCATGATCATTCTTTTCTTTCACTCATTTTCCTTTTATATACACACATTTTATAAAAAATGTCATACATTCCGGGATTTATGAAAAAATATGGTAAAGTTCTTTGCTATTATGAATAAATATGATAAACTAAAGATGAATATCGCAGATTTTTTTTCAAGGTGATATACAATACAATTACATGAAAAGGAAATATAAAATTTTGGTTCTGATATGTAGACACTGTTGAAGTTTGGAAAGAATGTACCATTTAGAGGTGCTACTGCACAAAGTATAAAGAAAACTCACAAATATCTGGAAGCAGAAATTTTGGTTCTGATATGTAGACACTGTTGAAGTTTGGAAAGAATGTACCATTTAGAGGTGCTACAGCACTAACTATAAAGAAAACTCACAAAAATCTGGCTAAACATCAGAAAGATAAATTATCAGAATTGAAACTGATACTTCTTAATAGAAAATTAGAGTGCTTTCACCAAACCTATTGAAGAAAATAAATTTGCTTTAAAAAACTAATTATTGTCTATTATATTAAATGCCCCGTGAATTAAAATTGTTCACAATGAAATTGGATTAATTATATCTACATCAGTTAAATAAATTTGAAAGTACTATAAGCGTAAGCACAATTGCTAGAAAGATATTTATATAGCAGGTAGACTTATAAAAGCTGGATATGTGCTTTAAAACTTATAGTGCTTATAAAGTTATATTATACTTGTACACACATGCTGAATCATCGCGTCTATCTAGAAAAAATCATGGAAATATGGGTAGCGAAGATAAACAGATTTTCCTTATACCAATTTTTGAATTTTATACAAATACATAAAATATTATACAACTTTGATTATACAACTTTAATTAGTTTTTTAAAGCAAATGTATTTTCTCCAATAGGTTTGGGGAAAGCACTCTGATTTTCTATTAAGAAGTATCAGTTTCAGATCTGATACTTTATATTTAACATTATACAAATACATAAAATATTATACAAATATTTGAATCTTAAACAAGAGTTTCTTATACAAATATTTGACGGCTTTATTTGTTTTTCGAACTATTAAACAAGGTTATAATTTTCCTTTTAAATCTACAAATTATGAATGTGGATTATTCAAAGACCACCAATAGACAAAACTAGGATTTTTCATTTTAAATTACAAAGCATCTGAGTAAACTTCAACTTCTAGGCAAACTTTACAATGTTAGCTTATTAAATAATAGTATTAGCGTTTTAAAATAGAATTTATTAGTTTGATAGAAAAATTTTCAAAAAGAAAATACATTTCATTTTAAATTTTCTCACAAAAATTATCCAAATGGAAATTTTTGGAATGTAAGAAAAATATATTAAACAAGAACGAAAAATCATGCGTCAAACATAGATTATGAAACACTTTCCAACACAACCAGAAAACTTTAACAAAACATCACAGTTAAAAAAGGTGAAAGAAGATATGTAAGTAAACCGTTTAGAAATCATATAACAAATCGAAAAATACAGTTTTTGAAATTATCTTCCAGTGTCAAAAAAGTAGTCAAATTATTTTGTGCAGACCTGTATATGATCAATAGATGTGGATATATAGTATGATAAAATTTAGTTCAGTTACAGTATTCGCATTTAGCAATTCTCGCCAGTCAATGGAAGCGTACTCGAAATCTTTTGTTCAGCACTGTAATATTATCTGAAGACATTTGTACACACCTCATATTAACCTAAAAGGTAACTTAAAACTCACTCTCAACAATTAACAAACGTAAACGACAATGTATATTTTTCTTTGTGTAGCTCTGTATATGAATTTATTTGTATCCCACAAACTTCTACTAGTCTACTAAATATTGTTCAGCAGGAAAATGCGTAACTCTTAAGCAATTCACTCCCATAGTCTGTAATACTTACGAATTCC
Organism: Maratus michaelseni; assembly: GCA_963931845.1. Lineage (NCBI taxonomy): Eukaryota > Metazoa > Arthropoda > Arachnida > Araneae > Salticidae > Maratus > Maratus michaelseni. The sequence continues at coordinate 69,428,410 of OZ007596.1, forward strand.
CTTGTCTAGTCCTGTATATGATCAACTGAGTTTATACACACACACGTACTATGATATTTTCAGTTAAACTTAAAAACTCAAACCAAAGTTGAAAATGGACTTATCACACATAGACTGTAAATATCGCACATGTACTGTAACCAATATATTTGTGTGTCCCTGTAAGTAAACCACACAAATTGATTGCACACAAAAGGACAATTTATATTGCACCTCAGTAATGCATATAATTTTCAATATGTTTGAAGTAGTGAAATTTCACTAAATTACACTGCAAACGATTTTTCACCATAGAACGATATGTAACAGAATCCTTTTGTTTGATCCTGTAAATGAATAAAATGCTTTGTATCCCATATGCTACAAAAAACATGTTTTAATGCACTTCATAATTATCTATCAATTTCATTATGTTTTAAATGACGTAGCGTCATCAAAATGTACTTGAAACTATTATTTCCCATTGACTGTAATGTAACGGAATACTTTTAACTGCCCCTGTAAAAAAACTATAAATGCTACATACTTCAGTTGAAATAGGGAACATGCTATAGTAAACGATAATAACATATTAAAATTTCAGGGCAATCCGAGCATATTTACGGGAGTTAGAGCATGGCCAGACAAACCGAAGTCATAAACACTTTTCAACTAGGTTGGAAAGTGTTAAAAATGAATTCAAAAGCAAGTTGTTGAATTTCAAGAAATATGAAAATCAATTTAATCTACTTCACCTCTAATGAGTGATGCTGAAATTATTCTTCAGAATTTATTGCTGCAGTTAATAAAATTTTAGTGCGATTCCACATTCGAGCGATATTTGCTATAGAGTTTACAAAATTCTGTAATTATTCATCAATCGACAGATTTTTTAAAGTACAGTGTGCAATCTCTATCTACGTTACGCTATCGTACGTAGCGCAGAAATTGCGATTATTTGTTAATTGTTTAATGGTAACGCCCGAATGAAACACATCTCATTGGTTATTGTGTAAGTCCTTTGGCAGTATTAATGGCGAGGTAAATCGGGTTTATTTACGTTTCGCTCTTTTGCTGCAATTATGGAGCTTTAAAATTTCATTAGCAATGCCCGTGAAGTGAAGAAGCCGAATTAAGAAGAGAAAATCGCAATAGATTCGATCGAGAACGCCGTCAAACACAGATCATAAGCGATCGCAAAAATAGGTATAACCGACGCATGCATGAACGCGTTGCTTCTGAAGTTTCGCTCTTTCGCAGCAATCTCCTTCGCTGCAATGAGGAATTTGCACATATGAGGTAATCGGCCAACTTTATATTTTTCTGATAATTCCAGGCTCAGAAATTTCAAAAATGTAAAAAAAAATCGTTCAATAATTGTTAAATTAAGTTTAAAGTTACGAGAAAACCACGCGATTTGAAAACGCTACATGATTGGCTATGGCGTCACTGTTCACGATGTGCCAATGTTTACATTTTGTTTGAAAGCGGCATTTTGGTTCTCGGCTCGTGTTGTGCAAGCATTTTGAATTTTTTTACCTTGAAATTTATTTCTACTTTGGTCTTTACGTCTTTACATCAATGTTTCATTTTCGTTGTATCTCACTATTCTAAAAAAAAAAAGTACTTAAATAATGCTGATACCGCTGACGTAATTGAATGTATTGTGACATTTTGACTTTCTTGGCTTATAATACAGTAATTATTGCATATAAAAACATTAAAACATGTAGTTTTGTAGAGAAAAGTATAATAAATACGTTGAAGCAAGCAGTTTTTAAATCGAAGAATCATTTTAATAGCTATTTAATGTTAAAATTAACCAAAATAGCTCATTTAAAAAGTTTTATAGAATCAAAAACTATGCATAGCAATTTAATAATCTTTCGTAGGCATACTTGACTAGATTGTGGCGTGCAATATGTAAAAAATTTTTAATTTGTTAAATTTTTAAAGTATTTTTCAAAATTTTCATTCAAAATTTCATTATCTAAATAAAGATTTAATTCATAGTTTATGAAATAACATTTATTACCCACTGTTACACGTTTTAAAATTGCCTAAATCTGTAAACATTTACAAATACTTTTCAATCGAAACATTTATTTACATGCAATAAACAAAAAAAACAAAAAAAACTTTAAAATAATTAAATTATTACGTGCGAAAAGCAATCAATGTTAAAAATCACTCCTAATTAAAACTATATATATTTAATTCGTCGTATTTACATCATATAAACGATTTTCTTACAGCATGTAAAATAAAACTTTTTTCTAAACATTATAAAACTCTTCGCGAAGCAGCGACTGTTCCCAAATTCAAAAGAGCTACTTTCTAACACATTTCTGAATTCATTTTTGTTCGGAAACGCATGAAATAAGCAGGTGTTATTATTCAGAAACTATGTAATCGAAGACGTTTTCTCTTTTTTGGCAAAAGCAGAAGATCTTTCAGAAAACGCTGTGAAAGTCGGCGTTTTGAACTGAATTCTCGATACGGCAGCACGAGAAAGGGAAAAACGGATGTCACGTGACACAAATCGGTTATAACTTGATAAGTAATTTATTTATTAAAAAAAATGGAAAACTCATTTCGATTTCAAATAGCTTCAATTGTCATGCCTGCCAATTTTATGCTTTTGCGTTTAAAAATGAATCGAGTTGTTGAGAAGGCCATTTTAGAATCACCTTAACCATTTTATAACAGCTGATTTTCAAATGTTTAATTGATCTTTGTTCACTAATCACGAAAACAGCCATCATCTTTTGCGACAACAGTGGATGCGGTCTGGGGCGCCGAAAATCCCCCACTAAACAAACAAACATTTGAAAGGTACTTTAACATTGGGGTTTGTAATATTATATTAAAACTAGAATCAATACATCTAAGATATAAATTAAAAGAAACCATCATGTGTAGTGATAAAATTTATCAACAAGTTATTGTTTGAGTTAAATTCCAATTAATTTATATTTCCATTCGAAAGTTATTAATTTTATGAATTAAATTAATCAAAACAATCATGTATATCTTACTTTATATTTTAAAGTTTCTTTCTTTAATAATGTATATAAATGAATCAAGGAGTTTTGTAAAATTATTGCAGATTACCGTCAAATGCTCAAATATCTGTCAGACATTGCCAGAAATGCTTTTGCCTCTGTAGTATATTGAATGATTTATAAAAATCATTTTTTTTTCTAATAAAAAATAATTATTCTAACACACAATATCGTATAACTTATAACTGGTATAAATATTTTATATTGGAATAATTTTTTTTCTTTCAAAATTTAAATGCCAATGGAGAAAATCAGTTAGTGAATTGTTTAGATCTTTGGTACATTTGTATTTTCTTAAAGATTCTATTAATTTTGATAATGTAATACCCACGAATTTTATTACAAGAAGAAAAGAAAACCGTCAAACGCGCTATTGAAAGCGTAAACAAATGCTGCGTTTTCTCCCTTGTCGTGAACTATGACGTCACAAGACGGGCGTATGAAATTGTATCGTTTTTGCTACACGGTAAATAGTGCGCTATAAAAACTGTCAGAAATCAACAACTACAGCTGAAAATCAAACACACTGTTCTTCTTATTTTTCTGTTTTCTATTACGTAAAAATAAAATTAGAAAACGTGAAAATTCCTCATTATGGAGCTTCAAAATCTCATTGGAAATGCCCGTAAAAGATCTCGGCGAATGCTTGAAAGTTGGGGAGAAGCCGAATTAAGAAGAGAAATTCGAAATAATGTCTCGAATTATTCGTATAATTCGAACTGTGGGATCGAAAACACAAAGCATAAGCGATCGCCAATGTAGGCTTAACCGTCGCATGCACGAAAGCGTTGCTTCTGAAATCCAGATTTCTGATTTAAACGTTCCGTAGCATAACTGTGGGACTTTGAATGAAACGTGAAACATCTGCCAAGACTTTTCTTATAGAAATTATGATGATTTGTTAATTGTTTAATGGCTATAATGACGTTTTATAAAATGCATCATATTAGCATTTCACAAATCTTAATTTGCCATATATCAAGCCTCGATCGCATATCGATATCCCATTTAGGTTCAACCGTAAGAACTTCCCTGACCTTTTCATTCTTTAAAAGTAAGTGTAATAATTTTCCCTGATTATTTCATATTTTAAACGTAACTGTTATACATTTGAAATTTTTGCTCTTATTCAATTTTTTTACAAGTTTTTAGTATAAATAAATATTAGTCAGTCTCTTTTTTTTATGAAATCCACTCCACTTTTATAAGTTTCAATGGCAGTCTACCCGGGCAACGCCGCGCGAGTCAGCTAGTTAGACATATTTTAGCTACTTTTATACAACATATTTGCGTAGCTGCCAATATTTTGTTATTTTTCAACTCAAATAAATACTGGATGCGCCACAAATTCGTTAAAATTGTAAAAAACCATTACAAAGTAACAAATTTTGGTAAAAATTTGCAGTTTGCACTAATGGGGTTAGAAGGAGATAAAATTTGCTTTTATAATATCAAAACTTGTGGTTAAAAAATTACCGATAGTTGACGCTAGCATGCATAATATAAATCAGATTATGGCAAATCACGCTAAAAGTAAAACATCTTGATGCACGTAGATCTTTCATTGATTTCCAGAAGTATGCTATCGTTACCAGATCAAGCATTGTTGGTTAAGTCTTTTACAAGAATGGGAAATCAGCAACCTGCGCATTACAAAAATTCCACACGGTAAAAGGAATCAAGACAAGAAAAGGGCCCGAAAGGGCTGCTGGGATACTGAAGCTTGCCAAACTCTTCGAAGAAATTGTCTTTTACGATAAGCCTGATTAACAGCGCCATCTGTCGGTCCTTTTTTGAATCTCAACTTCTTTTGTTATTCAACAAAATCATATCTCTCTCTAATCCTATTTCTGCAAACTGCAATTTCTTAGCATCATTTGATATTTTAAAGATTTAACGAATTTATTGCGCACCCGGTATAATTTGAAATTTGAACCAGTAAATGTATTTAATAAGTGACATTAAATGAGTAGCGAATAGAAAGAACACATTTTATTAAATAAATTTCGTAATTCAAAATAGATTTTTTTTTCACTTGAAGAAAACATGGAAGATTGACAGCTGTGCCTTTGCTAGATCAAAATTAATAGAATGAGATATCAATTATATACTTAAGAAAGTAATTAAAGAAAATGTGTGTTATTTTGAAATATAATGCTTGTTATTACTGAACTTATTGTTGAATATTATTATTATTAGTTATACTATTTATAATTTGATATTGAGAGAGAATTATAATGACGAACACTAGTGATCACTATGATAAACAAGATGAATTAATTGATACTGATAATAATTGAGATTTAATATTACTTCAGTTTAAATATGTTGAGATATATAATAAAGTAGTAAAGGTAATGGAAGTTATAAGGGTAATAATGGTAATAGTAATTTTGATGTTGAGTAAAAAACTCTTATACTGCTTACATTACCTATTTGCCTCTTTAGAGTAATTACCATTTGTCAGACAAACTATACCATGACAAAAAAAAAAAAAAAAAATCCGAGCGTTCCATTCAGGATTGAGTTTTTCAGACAGGCATAAGTTTGATATTTGAAATTAACTTATGATTATTGTTATTGTTAAGTATTATTATTTTAAATTTTTATTGTTGATATTATTCTTACTATTATTATTATTATTATTGTATTATTTGTGTTTTATTGTTGTTAATATTAATCTTAGTACTATTTCGAGTTGTTGCTAGTAAATATAAAGCATTCAGAAGAACTTTAATTCTGAAATAGACTTTCATAAGAAAGATCAGTAAGATCTAAAAATTGAAGGATTTTTCTCTTTCAATTTGTCAATTGTTCAGTTTGTGAGGTATACAAATAACTTTTTTTTTGGATGGACTATCACTCAAAAGAGAACTGAACAACAAATTAAGCAACAATTCTACAAGCAATTTGCAACAAATTTTGTAAGAGGATATTCTCGAAGTATCTTGTGTATTATTTTAAATTTTGCGATGTTTTTCTTATTTGTTTAATATTTCTAAAGCTTTTTATGTCATTGTTAACAAGAATTATATCTTGTAATTGTATTTTTTTTATTAACAACTCCACCAATTCGCGTTATAATTATTAAATTTAATGTTATTGGGCATTAATGAATAATTTTTGGAAATGTACTTATTTCGACTTTCTCCAGTTGACAAATTGTAATCCAAGTCCGTGTAACATTTCCCTTCAATGAACTTGAAGGTCATCTGACCTACCGGTTCATTCGTCTTTTTGGGTGGGGGGATATGTAATAATAAAAAATTTTCGCCATTTTTGTTTGAGTACCCTTACTTTCAGCAATAACTTTAACAAACCCTGACTTTAATAACATGTAAATAAAATAACGATATATAAAGAATTCTTTAACTTAACAACAACTGTAAAAATATCTAACTCTTAGTAATTTAACTAACAAGAAACAATAATATTTAACAGTAAAAATGTCCAATTCATATTAAAATTCATTCCACTTAAATAGTAAATGTACTGTTACTCTATCTTTCTATAAATAAATTTGCTGTATATGAAAAAATATCACAAAAGAAAATAGAATGAATAAATAAATAAAACACTTTTTTGTCTGTTGCTTTGTACTTCCGGAACATAGCATCAATAAATAAAACAAAGTAATGAAATAAACAAATAAATTATATGCACACAATAATTTCACCTTTTCAATGTTACGCAACTTCAGCGCAAGCTTTCTTTTGAGATCATCATTATTATTATTATTTTTTTTTTTTTACTCTTCAAGTAAGAAACTTCAAAAGCTGTTTTTGCGATTATTATGCAATCAGTAATGTAAGCTGTAATTTCAGAGAATCTAATAATTTTTTATGAATTTATAAAATGGTATAGAATATGTTCCAATACATTTTACTTAGTAAATAATGAAAAGAGATTACTCATATATTTTTTCAATAAATATAAATTATTTCCTAGGAATAAATATCACCGAATGAAAAGGGACTAAATTAAATGATAAAATAAGAACATAAAATTAAGTTACTCTTGTAAAATGAAGTAATATAGAAATAAATATCAGAACAGTTCAAAAACTTTCGGTAATATTTGTGAGCTTAGCCAGATAAAATTAATTTTTTAACAATACATAAGAATAAATATTAAATTTCGTACGTTCTAAATGTTCAGGATAAAAGGAACACTAGTCTTCTAAAAATATTCTATTCTGTCGCACTTTTTTGATACAAATCCTGTCGAAAGTTTGGCACATTATAGATGATTGCTATTACTGTCGATTTGAAACGTTTGTTCCATTATACTCCAGTGATGGCATCTCAGTGCGAACCCCACGAAAATTACCGTATAATCAGTTCCATGTAGGCGCATGGAAATACAGTTATGACATTCGTCGAGGGTATTATTCCGATTTAAATCACTATGAAGGCAATTCTCGGAGTACGAATCATATTTGAACATCATATTATAATGCACTCGTAAAATCTGAGTAGAGGCAGTTCATTCCAATAGAATTTTCCCCAAAAACATGAAGAAAACTAATAGATGAGCAAGAACTTTATTATGAGAACAGAGATGACAGCAACTCCACCGGCTTTCGCTTCATTAAAACTTGAACACAGTAAGTATTGAAGAATTAGCAGAAATTGAAGAACATACTACCGACGAATTAGTGTAGACTTCCACAGTGACGGCAATTAGATAACAACAACTAAGTCGTGTAAAAATCTGTCTCCGAAGCCAGTGTAACCGTATAAATACTTCCAAAATCTTGCCCAAAGGTACAAACGCGCGAAAAATGCTGGCCCACTCGCAGCAATGTTCGGAGGAAGCCGGAGGGAAAGAAAAGGCGGGGCCTTCTCGCTAATGGTTGAAAAAATGAGGCCAAGAATGTGTGAACATAACGTATGACCAAAACTCTTTAGCAGAAGTGGCAATTTAAAAAGGTAAAAAAGCCTTTGGGCGCGAAAACGCCAGGAATCCTGCGATGCCGAATGATAATTAAATAGAAATAAAAATGGTATTACAAAAGTTCCAAAGAATAAAAATTCAATGTCTCAAAAGAAGAAATTAGGCAGGTGCGTTTTAGAGGCAGTGTTGCAATTTAAGAGAATAAGGTTTTAATAAATACGTGTAGCTTTTAACAGATTAAGATTTTTAGAATGATAAATAAAAGAATATTTTGATTAAGTTATGGAATAAAATATAAAATAAATTTAAGAGATATTTTAAAAAGAGAGGGAAAAAAGAATTGTAAGAATTTGGAATAATTTAACTAAGAAAAAATGGCGAAAATTTTTTATTATTACACACATATATATATATATATATATATATATATATATATATATATATATATATATATATTGTAATTTAATAACTATTAGAGGAAAAGGTGTAAATATGGGCACCCTCTTTTTTTTTGACTTAAAGTGACTTTCCTTTTGAAAAATTCCAGATTTTTTACCTTTATTAACAACTATAAACTAATTAACAACTATAAGTTTACTAAATAAGAGGAGTCAAAACATTGATTAATATAAATTATTTCAATTCGAAAACGCGAAAAGCTACAAAAAGCTTTTAAAAACACAACAGAAAAAATGAGATGCAAATATGGGCAAACTCCAAAAAAGTCATAAAAAATAGTTTTAGATGTTTTAAAACGGGATAAAACAATACAAAATTGTAGAGAATGAATTTATTACAAAAAAATCATTTATAGAAATCGAAATAAAACTGGGCACAGTCCAAGTGTGCCCACATGTGGCACATAACTCATTTAACTCACACTTCTCCGCGAGTGTCTTCATAGAACTCTTCATCAAAAAAGATGCAAGTTGCATCTCTCGGGGCTGGTATATCCCTATCGTTGATATCCAGGTTGATATCATCATTGCTGCCCACAATGAGAGGGTCACAGTAATCTGACGATTCCGATGATGAATCGTATCGTTTTGCGTGTTGATTTTGTTTTATTTTCTTGAAGTCCTTCGGTCTTTCCACCCCTGCCTCCTGGCATTACGCCATTGTGTTAGATTACGTACATTATAAAATAAAACTAACGAATGCTTTCAGAATTTAGAGACAATAAAAGGGCCTTGTAATTATATATAAAGTTTTTATTATTATCTACATCTAAGATAATATTACAGTTCTTTTACTTCAAAGCATTTGTTAGATTTATTTTATAATACATTTGGTAATGTGTATAATGTAGGTAATTGCTGTTTTCCCGTAAAAAGTTATTGAACTAATTTGTTTAAGAGAAAAGGTGGTATAATTATGGGCCTCTTTTAAATGGGGGACCATATTTACACCAACCCCACCTTAAGAAGATGTTCTAAAGGCGTGCGTGAGTAAAGACGTGCCTTTAAAAGTAGCTTAGGATCACCGCTTTCCGGATATCACTGTGAAATTATTTTAAATTTTCCATAAGAACATGAAAAGAAAAGAAAATTTCAGATAGCTGCCAAAAGTTTGCAGTCCAGAACAAACATCAATTCACACAATAATTCACGCTAGTAGATAAGAAACACCAGTTCTACGTCAGCGAAGTACGCGGCATATGCTCAAGGTCGACTGAAGTCACTGCGGCGAAAGTAGAAACTGGAAGTTCGTCGCGGCAGAAGTACGTCACGGAGATAAGAGAACAGATCGTACTGTAAGAGGAAGGGGAGATACGGATTTTTTAGTGAGATAAGAAAAAGGGGAGATATGAGGAGGATTAGATAATGCTTCTCTACTATAAGATGAGACCTGTTAAGGAATGCTTTAGTTAATTAAGACAATAAAAAATGAAATATTTAACGCTCCTTAGAAAATGTTTTGAGGGAAGATTTATTTATTTATTTATTTATTTATTTATTTTAGCTATGTTAGAGAAGAGGGGGGAATTTATAACGATTAAACAGACTACAGAAGGGTAATTTTTGATGGGTTAAAAGATTTTTCAATGATAAAACGGATTTCACAAAAATAATTATTTTACTTAATTAAATTTATGTGCAAAATCCCCCCCCCACACACACTTTTTTTAAAGGACCCTTAGCTATAAGTTATGCGAAAAACAGAGAGTTTGATGAAAATACAGGGATACCCTATAAACATGATTCTCCATACTAAATTTAAGCACGCTCTCCTTTTTTTATTTTAGCAGAGTGCCCTTCAACTAAAGTTAGACTAAAAATACAGGGTACCCTATAATATAATTCACCATACTAAATTTAAGTGTCTCCCAACCCTTTACTTATTTATTTAATTATTTCCTAAAGGTCCCTTCGATAGAAGTTAGGCTAAAAATACAGTGTGTTTGAAAAATAAGAGTGTCTTTCAAAAAATACAGGTACCCCATAACATGATTCACCTTACTAAATTTAAGCTGCCCCCCCCCCTTGTTATATTTTAGCAGAATGGCCTTTGATAAAAATTAAGCTAAAAATATACGGTCTCTTCAAAGAATACAGAGTGCCACACAAAAAATCTATAGGAGAATAAATGCATTGATGAAATACCCCCCATTTTTCCCAGACAGTTCTTCGATAGAAGTTATGCTAACAATACAAGATACCCTTCAAAAATACAGAGTGCCCACAAAAAGGCTACTAATGAATGAAGAATTCCAACGTTAATGCAAAATAGGATCTACCGTAAATAACAAAGTAATAATAATAAAATAAACAAAATAAATAAACAAAAAGGAAAAATCATGCGTCGCGGTATAAATTAAGAAACAGTTTTCAACATTATCGAAAAGTTATATGAAATAAGTTAATAATTTTTAGTTCTGTTTTACCATCTAATACAAAAGTAACAGTCAGATTTTAATTTTAAATGATTAAATTTGTGAATGCTTCAGTTCGGAGAGGGAAAATGTTTGTGAAGGATCCTGTTTTCAGATGAAACATTCTGGGAAGGTATCCACGAAGCGAATATATTTGAAACTTTATACACTTTTCTATTTAGCGTGTAACTAAAATATATAAACTGTTCAAATATATATTAAATTTTTTTATGACTTAAAAGAAGTATTTTCGAAAAACTTTTTCAATCTCCCGTGCATGGAAAGAATGATCAATGTTTAAAAAAATAATTTTCTAAAGGGTCGAAGAAAACTATTTGCGTGTAAGGTGTCACTTATTCATTTAACACATGTTTTAACAGAAGAAACTGAATAAAGATTTATACTATTTCACACTTCCCTTTAAAACCATATGAAAGTAAAATTTGTGAGTTTTCTGTGTTGTTTAGTAGCGAAGTAGTTTCCCATAAGGTTTTAGATTCATTCTTTAAGAGGGGATTACATTTGATGGTAAACCATCCTGGAGCATAAACTTGGATCACATACTTTGTGAGTGAAACTAGAGACTCTGGCGCGCAGTCATTGCTTATATAAAGGCGAAAAATTCTATTCGCCGTTGTGAGCCATTTTTCGTGGGACAATTTTCCTGGGCTCCTATTCGCTAGTTCTTTTGAGCAATATCCTGATGAAATAGCTTTGAAAATGTCCAGCAGGTATTTCTGGTCTGTGCTAAGCGCCTTTTTATCGATTTCAGGAAACATGTTTTCTGAATTACTCTCTATGGGTTCAAAAACTGCCATATGAAGTGTATGGCACGTGGACAAGGATTTTCTTATTTGCCCGGTGAATATATGCGTATCAGAAGTTTTCCCTTTGATCTTCCTTTATAAATGAAGCAGAGGCAATTCATTGGAGTGGAGCTGGCATATGATCCATTTTAATGGTCATGCAAGCTTCTCTTCCATTCGGCGAATTAGTCTATTATGCTTCCCCGTATTCACAGGACACCCATTACAACCCAAGCATGAGAGGCTGGACAAATCAAATTTTCATCGTCTAAAATTTTCCATATGTATTTAACAATATCTTTTGATGCTCTAGATGTGGAGGATATTCATACCAAATATTTGGATCCAGGCTCTTCTAAGATATTCACATGTTCTTCTTTCCCAATTCTGCGATACGCACGTTTATCACTTCTCTTTTCTATACACATTGTGTTAACTTTTCGAGAGTCAAAATGTATAGCTCTTACTTCTGTTTAAGTATGCTGTTCTTTACGTTAAGACGAACGAGCCGATTGGCGTGCACACCTTACCTTGCTTCTATCTATAACTATAGTACGGGTACATAGTGTTTTCCAGTGTCATTTGCTGCACGTGCACAATCCTGGAGAACCACTGTAGCAAAAGCTGTAGCGGACCGATCAGAAATTCCATAGCTGGCACATGTTCTAGAAAAAGTTTCAAGCTTCATTCTAGTTTCGGTATTGGAATTTGAAGATCGGAAGTCAATTGTATCTGCAATTGAATCATTGCATACTGATTCGTTTTCTTCAATTCCACATGCAGCAACTTCTAATTGCGGTGCTTCTTTATTTAATATTAGGTTCAAATGACACGTTTAAAATATAGCCAGTTCTACACAAAAATTTTATTCTTTTTTTGAAAAATTATCAAATTTTACCCAAAATTTCGACTTTTGGACCAATTTTTGTATCTGCAATTGAATCATTGCTTACTGATTCGTTTTCTTTAATTCCACATGCAGCAACTTCTAATTGCGGTGCTTCTTTATTTAATCTTATTTCTATTAATTTTTTTCACTGATTCGTTGTATTCTGTACCAGAATGGCAACGCCCCTTTTTTACTGAAAGTTGTCAGTTTTGCTCCAGTTATACAGAATAAAGATATCGTTTTATCGTTTCAATATTGTAAATATTTAATTATAAAGGCTCAAATGACACTTTTAAAACATAGCCAGTTCTACACAAAAATTTTATTCTTTTTTTGAAAAATTGTCAAATTTTACCCAAAATTTCGACATTTGGACCAAAAGCGCAGACCCAAGCAATTTTTTTTGTAAAATTGCAGTTAGTTGATGTACAAATATAAAGGCAACTTTTGGCCCCTACCCGTATTTTGTAAAAAAAAAAAAAAAAATCTTTTTTTTCGCTCTATCCTAATGTAGAACATATCCTGGACTATAGGAAAATAAAGACTATTTACTTTATCTCGATCTTAATGCATTTTAAAAATTAACTAATTTTAGTGTATATAATGAGATGAGTATTACGTACACAGGGCTATATTCCAGAAATCACATATATTAACGGCTATAAGTATAAACAATTGTTATAAAAGAATGTTTAGTGTGATGTGTTTTATTTAAATTTATATTTTGATATCTCGGTTCATTGTATGCATGAAATGTCTTAATAATAATGCGATAGTGTTGTAAAGTATTTCATAAACTACACTACAATGTAATTGTTTTTATCATGTTTTATTTTTTATATATAATTTTTCTTTTTTTTCTAATTTTAGTATGTTTTACTGGTTTCTATTCATATATTTCCCTTCTCATATATTATTAATGCCACATGAAAAATAAATATTGATTAATTACCTTAACAATTAAAAGAATTAGTTTTTTTTTCGATATTCGTAAAATTCTTAGTTATACATTTTTTAATCAATAGTAAGTTTTGCTTTATATGATGAAATAACAAGTGAGATTTTTTTCCCCTATATGTGAAAGCAGAGTAATTTATATGAGTGAATAAACATTTAAAATTTTTTAAGTAATCTAAATTAAGACATATGTACTAATGAAATGAATAAGTTTATTTATTTTTCATTTTACTTAGTGATATCATTCTCCAAATACTAATTTGATTACTAATCGTTATAGAAAGTTCTTTAACTATAGAAAATTCTCTTATCATTAATATTCAATATCGTATCAAACATTCCCACAAGTTTAGTGACGCCTACTTACTATGCGAACATTGTGATTTTTCTTTCTCCAAGTCGATAACAAATCCTTAGCCAACGGTTTGAAGAAACATTGAATGTTGTAAATAATACCTATGTAGTATTTTCTTTCAAATTATACATTTTAAAATGTAAAATAATAATCAATGAGAGTAGGTTTCTGTAGAACGGAATTTTGTTAAGGGATACTACTTTATTAAGAGGAATTTTGTGAAGGGTCTGTTTCATTAAAAACAAATTTGTGAAAGTAACTATCTATCTATATTATAAAGGACAAACGTGTCCGTGCGTAACGCTGATGTCATTTTGCGAATGGCAACACTTTCAGATGAAATTTCGCTTTTGTGATTTTTGCTAATGCAATTTTTTCAATTTCTAAACATCACATATTTTCAATTTTTACACCATTATATAGGGAAAAATCTACTTTCAAATGCAAGTTGTTTGAAAAATGTATCACAATATACTCATTTATTATAGCATATAAATTGAAATTCAAGCGTGATTTCTTTTTAAATCTATCGCTACCGCTTGCAGACGATTACAAAGTATTAATCTATTTGCACTTTAAATAATACAAAGACTTCAGTATTTGTTTCCAGATAATATTCAATAACGAAATTAAAGGCTCATTAAGCAATAAATAAAATTGTATAAATAAAGCACAAATTTAACAGACATGTAATTGAAATAAGCGCTAAAAACCGCTGAAATTATCAGAATAGAAAAAACAAGTTGGAAATTGTACGTCAAACGTTACAAACGAGGTGCGTTCGTACGCACGTTTTAGAATTAAATTCATGATATCCCGTGCGTAGAACGGGTTAAACAGATAGTTAAGTATATATTTTATGACACTGTTCATACAAATATTTTAACTAGTTATATAAATATTCAGATATATATGTATCAGCTAGTTATATAAATATTCAGATCTTGATGATTTTTAATTCTGTGAAATGAATTATATCGTCTGCAGATTAATTTCTGTATTAAAATAAGTATCTCGCTCGCTTGACGATTAAACTTCGGAAGCTCCTATAACAAAAAAGCACCGATTTAAAAAAAAATTCAAATTTCTTAATAAATATTTTTATTAATATCTCCTAAAGTTTTGATTCGATTTTAATAAAATTTGAAATGTCTCGACAAAATTCTACAAAGATAATATATTTTAAATTGCAAACCATTTGGTTGGGTAGTTTTTGCGTTGTTATATGCGGACAGACAGACAGACGGACAGACAGACAAACAGACAGACGAACGGACAGACGGACGGACCAAACGACGACTATAGGTGCTACGTATTTATATAATTACGAACGCACCTAAAAACTGACGTAACACAACGAAATTTTTAGAGATTTTTTCGGCTATTTATTAACTTATAATATATTTATAATATATATATATATTTATAATATATATATATATTTATAATATATAATATATATATATATTTATAATATATAATATATATATATATTTATTAATATATAATTAACTTATAGCCAATATGAAATTATCTCTTTTAAGAAACTTCAAATTTTTATTTGAATATATAATTGACATATTTCATATAAAATTGTTCTTTGGTGTTGTTATATGGAAATGATAAAAATATTAAATGTAAAAAAATCTATTAAAGTTTTTAAAAAAATGGTTTTCACATATATTTTCTATCCCGGGAAGCCCGGGTTTGATGCGCTAGTTTTAGTAAATGTATTTTTGTGAAGGGGTAGTAAATAGACCCCAAAATTTTGACTCTATCGAGTTTTGAAATTTTACTTTCATATGGTTTTAAAGGGAAGTGTGAAATAGTCCTGGAAGTGTGAAATAATCCTTATTTAGTTTATTCTGTTAAAACATGTGTTAAATGAATAAGTGTCACCTTACACGCAAAACAGTTTTCTTCGACCCTTGATAAATTTATTGAAATTATTATTTAAACACTGATCATTCTTTCCATGCATGGGAGATTGTAAAAGCTTACGAAAATACTTCTTTTAAGTCATCAGAAAATGTAATATATATTTGAACAGTTTAAATAGAAAAGTGTATAATGTTTCAAATATATTCGCTTTGTGGATACCTTCCCAGAATGTTTCATCTCAAAACATGATCCTTCACAAACATTTTCCCTCTCCGAACTGAAGCGTTCATAAATTTAATCATGTAAAATTAAAATCTGACTGTTAGTTTTGCATTAGATGGTAAAACAGAACTAAAAATTATTAACTTATTTTATATAACTTTTCGATAATGTTAGAAAAAGTTTCATAAACTATACAGCGAGGAAAGTTTTTCCTTTTTATTTATTTATTTTATTTTATTTTATTTATTTTATTACTTTGTTATTTGCTGTAGATGCTATTTTACATTAACGTTGGAATTCTTCATTCCTTAGTAGCCTTTTTGTGGGCACTCTGTGTTTTTGAAGGGTATCTTTTATTGTTAGCATAACTTCTATCGAAGGGTCCTCTGGGAGTAAAAGGGGGCGTGTATTTCATCAATGTATTTATTCCCCTATAGAAGTTGTTTCACCATATTCTTCGTGGTTCAGTGGTTTCTTAATTGCATTTTAATTTGTAATGCTAATCATAAATTAATTACTGGCACTCACTCATAGATCAGTCGGGCATCTTTTTCTCAACATTTATTGAAGACTGAAATATGTCTACACAGGTAAAATATATATATTACTTACAAGTAAAATTCGAATGTATTTCTACTGCCATTTCCATCACCATTCATACACATAACCGCTCAAAAGTACAGGTGAAAAGCTTGTTCAAATATATCTAAGGACTCTTTCGAAAAATTTAAAGATTTATCTACAGTATCTGCTCCTAGCAGTAAGTCATCGACGTACATGGAGGAGTTCATTTCGGCACAAGTTTCAGGCTACGAAACTGCACACCTTTTCAAATGGTGTTTAGTTACAGCTCCTAACAGGAATGGACTCAAAGTTACGTCAAATAATACACGGCACATTTTCATAATTAAAATTTTCATTGGAGTATTTTTATCTTGGGGGAGTTCGTCGATCCACAAGAATCGAGTTAAATCTCTATCAGTTTCAGCAAAACATATTTGCAAAAATGCTTTTTCGATGTCTACCACTACAGCAATTTTATTGTTTCGAATTGTTTTATTATTTCGAAATTTAAATCAAATAAATCAGAGTTCAAATTTGGACCCGGAAAGAGTACATCATTTAGAGAGGGTTCAGAAGGAGCATGGGATGATGTATCAAAAACGATGCGCAATTTGGTTGTTTGCTTGTCTTTACGAATCACAGGGTGGTGGGGTAAATAGTATGTCAAATTACAATTACTTGAATTTTTTTCCTGGGGTTCAACAATTTCTACGATTCCTAAAGCCATATATTCATGAAGGATTTCTTTGTATTAGTTAAATAATGCAGGATTACTTACAAATCGTTTAATTAATCCTTGAAACCTCTTTTTGGCAACATCATAATTATTAGGAAGATCAATATTGTCATATTTCATGGGTAATTTAACTTAATATCTGTTGTTCTTAAATTTAATGGAATTTTCAAATTGTTCTAATATTTTTTTTGTCACACATATTTTTATTTGTATTATCTTCCTGAATCCTCAACCGTTTCATTGTCCAAAAATTTTCAAGCTGCACTGACACTTTATCATCCTTATTTTCATCCCATATAGATATGTACCCACTACATTGTTTACATTAACTTGTGCAGAAAATGTACCATGAAAAGTCCATCCCAATTTAGATTCATTTAAAACAAGTGTTGGTGAAATGCGTTTATAATTTCCTGTCATAATTGACCAATAGTAATCACTGCCAATTAATCTATTTTATTTTCCCCATCATTTAAGTTCTCCGAAACATCTGATATTTCTATACCTAATTCCTTAATTTTTTCATGTAATTCACAACTGGGAGCACGAATTATATCTGAACAGATTTTCTCTGTTTCTAAAGCTTCCAAATACATTATATTTTCAGAATTTCTGTCTTTTAAGAAAATCTTTACTCTATTTTTCGTTTCAACGATCGGATTTGTTCCCGTAAATGTGTGATTTTTTATCGATTCCTGTCCAATTACTTCTAAATTCAAACGGTTTGATAAATTTTTGCTTATAAAGCTTCGTTGTGAAGCAGAATCACATAAAATCCGAACACTAATATTCATTGCGTTCTTCCAAATTTAAATGACATAAATTAGCTTCATGGTTTTGAGAACAAAAAGGGCAAAGATTTTCTGTAATTGTATTTAATGTAAATGCCGAATGATTTTTAATTTTTCCTTGATAAAAGTGTTTGGGAGAATTTTGCTTAAATTTATTTTTGGATGATTTTTCATTCTCTAAACCAGTAGCAGTAACATTAACACATTTTTCCCTCGCTTCCGTTTCACGCTTAAGGAATGATAATAACTCGGTTACACAAACTTCTTTTTTATCATTTTGTTCTCTGTGGAATTGCAATAAAAGCTCATTAGGTATGCATTTATAAATAATGGGTAATAATAAATAACCATATTGGTCTGAATTTACATCAAGCGATTCGAGACTTCTTATTTGAATAGCTATTTCGTCATTTAATCGTCTTAAAGCTTGTATATCATTTGATCAACGCACCGGTTCTAAGTTTAAAAATTTGTTTGTATGCGCAGAAATTAAAACGTCTTTAACGAGAGGTAATCAGCAACAACTTATATCCACGTGTAACTGAATTTGAAGGTAGATGAAAATATGTACGTTAGTTCTTGAGACAGAGCTATTGCGGAAATCGTGAAAAACGTAGCATGGCAGCGCCACATGTCGACCGATTTACACCCAAAACTAATCTACACCAATTTATATCAAGTTCTAGCTGAATTTAAAATTTTATTAAATTCTGTGAATTATTTCCTGAGATGGGCCACCCACAAATTTTTTGTCCATGCATACAGACGGACATTTTCTAAAACAGTCATATCGTATTCAGGTCTTCTAAAACGTATAAATCTGTTTAAAATCGGAAGTCAAAAATTTTCACCAATACAATACTTTATTTTTTGTAAAGGTAGAAGAAATGCAAACAGTGAAATCGTGTTTAGGACCTTTTAAAATGTATAAATCCGTCGAAAACCGAAATTTTTCATGAATCCAATACTTTTTTCTTGTAAAGATCGAAGGAAGTAATAAAAATGTTAATCCAACATGGGCTGGGAGGAAAGAATTTAGAGTTACGCATGAGTCAAGATAATATACCATGCCGATCCCGAGTCTGGATATTTCAGCCCGTGCATACCTCTAGAAGAATGAATTCCACTCTAGGCTCGACCCAGAAAAGAAGTCTCGTGCGGTCCGGTACGAGTCTGCAGAGAAAAGTAATGTCCAGCCCGGCCCAGTGAAGAAAGTGTGGAGACCAAGCTGGACCCGAGTCTCGTGAATGAAAATTTACCTGGCCAGTGGACCTCGCGGGAACAGGAGAATTTCCTTGTCAATCATTTGAAGTTAGACAGTTCTCTTGTCGGCTTGAGAAAAAGTATGACTAGTATAGGTTCTTAAAAGTGTCTCTGGGATAGAATATTCACCTTGATTGCATCAAAGCATATCATTTCCACTCTATTTTGTAGGAGAAACTTAAATTGAAAATCTGTCATTCCAGTCATCAAAATCTGAATTACTCAGAGTAATTTTCACCGTCCAATTTTCACAAAATTTGCATTTTCTGAATCGGAAAATTAAACTACTTTAAAATTGCGTGTTCCAAATCGATACCTCCAACGATTTATTTAATAGTAAAGGATGAGCAAAAATGAGAATATTTCGTTGTCTTTGGATTATCAAATAGGTAATTTTCTTTTTCCGTTTCCATTAAAATAGGCATGTTTGCGCAGGAAAATCTTTTAGTTCCACCTCCAGGGAGCGCATTATGTTTTAAGCGAACCTCCGACACGTTTCCCCGTTGCCTATGGCACCCTATAGCAGGCGTACTGCGCACACGCGGTAAAATCTTTTAATTATATTTTCCATCGTGAAGAAGCACCAAATCTATATCTTAATTAGTTTTCTGTATCTTAATTATTTCATTTTAATTTGAATGAATCAATTCCCATCAATATTGGTCCCATAGAACCCGAGAAAATAAATCCCCCGCTGACGATTAAAATTCAGAAATGGGGGTAACCAATGCAAAATCTTGTAGTTCCACTTTTTACCGCCCGGGAGCTCTGTTCTAAACAATCCTTTTTCAGATCAAAACTCCGGCAAGTGTCCCGGCTGCCTATGGCACCATTAAGCAGGAGTGCTGCGTACGCGCTGAAAGTCTTTTTGTTCCACTTTCCACCGCCAAAAGTCTCAAATATATATCTTAATTAGTTCATATTAAGTTGAATCAACCAATTTTCGATGGAATCGTGTCTATAGAACCCGAGAAAATACTCCTAACACCCCCCCCCTCTCCCGCCTGGAGATTAATATCCAGAAATGGTGGTAACCAAAGGCTGAGAAAATTATACCGAAGTTTATGTACTACCTGAGGGATCTGAGAACAATGTTAGAAAATATTTCGTCTGAATCAGATTAATATTTAAAAAGTTCTGATTGGGGAGGGCAAGTTTCGATCAAAACATTAACGCAATGTTTAAATCACATTCTCCATTATGTGGGAATTTTTGAAAACTTTTTACAGATCTACGACGATCATGACCCCTAGAACCCACTCCCCCCCCAGATAAAAACTTTATCTATCTACTTATCTATCTCTCTACATATATATATATATATATCACTTTTTTATGGACATGATTCCACAATTCTAAACAAATCTTTTCCAAATTGAGACAAAAAATCAAGGGGCCGAAGTTTGTTAATGGGCAAAATCGCACCAAGGGGATGGAAATGGGGAATTTTTTTGTGAAAACAGAAAGCACCATAACTTCTTAATTTTGATATATATTGAATCAGTTTAAAGTTATTATTACTTGTAGGAAAAAGGCCAAAAAATTATGTATGACAGATTTCTGATATCATTAAAAATGGCCTCAAAAGGTGAAAAAAATAGGGGTTTAAAAAGAAATAAATTCCTAACTTTGTCAATTCACAATATGTCAAATCCGCTTAAAAGTATTATAAATCTTCTTAATATTTTCTACAACTCTTACAGAAAAAAAATGAAACAAAAATATGTAATGCAGAAAGCCCCTTCCAATAAAAGTAGACTTTCCCAGTTTAGCGGATCACGTGATCTATGTACGCTAGTTTTTACCATACTCAGTCGTATCGTAGAGCCGCGATGAAGCGGAATAAAAATATTGTACCGTGCGTTTCTGTAGAATGTAAAATGTATCAATATTCGTTCTTTTATTTTTGTGCCGTCGTGTTCATCATGTGTCATTTGTTCAAAGATAAATAAAATTTATTAAAAAAAGGTAGCCGAGAAGATTTTGTGGAGCTTAAGAGGCTACGCTAGTCACAGAAATTTTCGGTTCAAGATGGCCACTGGCGTTGAGAAACAAATAAGAGGATGGTCTAACTTCAAATGATTGACAAGACAACTCCTCCAATTGAGAAAAAGAATGAATTCAACAAAAGATAACTGACATTTCTGTCACTCTTGGGTAGTTGCCAAGATTTTAAGTCTACAAAAAGAAAGGATTTTGCATCTTATCTTTGCATGGAATTAGAAAAGAAAAACGTTAAACAGATATACAGATTTAAAACATTATGTATTTTGTACTAGGGGAAAGGGGAAATTAAATCTAAGTGAAAAGAGAGAGCGATGGGCCGATCCCCATTTTTTAGAAAATTTAGAGTTTAGATAATTAGATTTTTTTTAGAAATTTGCCCCCACCCAGGGCTTAATTTCTAAAAAAAAAAAAAAAAATACCGGAGCCCTAATATTCCGTAGTATTAACAACCGTAGCGTACCGTTCCCCTCCGCCGTCACTCCAGTCTGCATATTTATATTTCATATATTATTTTCAAAATTTGAAGTATTTTTATATTATTATTATTTTTTCACATAATAAAAAATTTAAATGCGTCTCTCTGCGCACACTTAGCTATCAACTATTCTACTTTTTAGTCATTATTACTTCCAAATATAAATCTTTGCCGAATCTTAGTGTTAGTTAATCGCATAATTCTGCGATTAAATAAGCTCAGAATTATGATTCGGAAATTGTGTTAACACAAAAAATGAATAGTTCGCAGCTTTGAAGAATAGAAAAAGACTTTACTTTTTATTCTGATCAAAATAGCGTTAAAATGATTTGAAATGGAAAAAAATTAAAATTTGAAATTTAAAAACAGATTGAGCTGGAGTCTGCCGAAACCCCAAAACTGATATAAAAACCGAGCCCGTTTCATCTCCATTTCTTACGTGAGCGACACTTTACATCATTTATTAGTGTTTTGATACAAAAGAAGGCAAAAGATTGGAAATGGGAGGAAAAGGAAAGGGTAATTTAGGATTCGTTTTTCGGAAGCGTTATTGCATTGGGCTCCGGAGTTTCTATCTTTACAAGAAGAAAATATTGGATTCGTAAAAATTTTCGACTTCCGATTTTAAACGGATTTATACGTTTTAGAAGACCTGAATACGCTATGACTGTTTTTAGAAAATGTCTGTCTGTATGTATATGACAAAAAAATTTTGGGCGGTCTATCTCAAGAACTAAAACACAGAATTTAATAAAATTTTAGATTCATTTAGACCTTGATATAAATTGGTGCTGATTAGTTTTTGGTGCGAACCATTTATGCTGCTTTTTTCACGATTTCCGCAGTAGCTCTCTCTCAAGAACTAATACACAGATGTTCACCTACCTTCCGATTCAGCTAGGCGTGGATATAAGTTGTTGCTGATTAGGTTTTGGTGTAAACCGCCCAAACTGCCATGCTGCATTATTCACGATTTTCATATCTCAAGAACTAATGAATGAATTTTCATTAAATTTCAGATTCAGTTATTACGTTGATATAAGTTGTTGCTTATTTGGTTTTGGTGTTAACTACCCAACAGGTGGCGCTGCTATGCTCCATTTTTCAGGATTTACACTATTTTAGTGGTAGTCATATTTCGAGAAACTAATGCATGGAATTTAATAAAACTTTAGATTCAGTTAGGTATTGATGTAAATTTGTGCTGATTAGTTTCGGTGAATATCGCCCAAAAAGTGGCGCTGCTATGCTGCATTTTTCACGATTTCCGCATTAGCTGTATTTCAAGGACTAATGCACAGATTTTCATCTACCTTCAGATTCAATTAGAGTGGACATAAAAAATTTCTGATTAGGTTTAGCTCTATACCACGCAAGAGGTGGCACTGCGAAGCTGCATTATTCAGGATTTTCAAGAAATTTATATCTCAAGGAATAATGCTCGAATTTTCATCAAATTTTAGATTCAGTAAGACGTTGACATAAGATGTTGTTTATTAGGTTTTCGTGTAAATTGCCCAACAGGTGGTGGTGCTATGCTGCATTTATCAGGATTTATACGATTTTAATGATAGTCACATCTCAAGAACTAATGCATGGAATTTAATAAAAGTTTAGATTCAGTTATGTCTTGATATAAAATGGTGATGATTAGTTTTTAGTGAATATCGCCAAAAGGTGGCGCTGCTATGCTGCATTTTTCACGATTTCCGCATTAGCTGTATTTCAAGGACTAATGCACAAATTTACATCTACCTTCAGATTCGGATAGATGTGGACATAAGAAGTTTCTGATTAGGTTTAGCTGTATACCGCCCAACAGGTGGAGCTGCGAAGCTGCATTATTCAGGATTTTCAAGAAAGCTATATCTCAAGGACAAATAAACGAATTTTTTTCAAATTTTACATTCAGTAAGACGCTGACATAAATTGCTGCTTAGTATGTTTTGGTGTAAATTGCCCAAAACATGGCGCTGCTGTGCTGCAATTTTCAGGATTCCCACAATAGCTGTACATCAAGAACTAATGCACAGATTTTCATATACCTTGAGATTCAGATAAACGCGCGTCGACATAAGATGTTGCTGATTAGGTTTTGGTGTATACCGCCCAACAGGTTGCGCTTATACGCTGCATTTTTCAGGATCTCCACAATAGCTTTATCACAAAAACTAATGCATGGATTTACAATAAATTTCAGTTTGAGTTTGACATTCACAAAAGTTGTTGCTGATAAGGTTTCGGTGCATACCGCCCAAAAGGTGGTGTTGCTCTGCTGCATTATTCACGATTTTCAAGATAGCTATATCTCAAGAACTAAAGCACAGATTTTCATTAAATTTAAGATACAGTTAGACGTTGACATAAGATGTCACTTATTAGGGTTTGGTATAAATCGCCCAACAGGTGGCCTTGGTATGCTGCATTTTTCAGGATTTCTGCAACAGCTGTATATCAAAACTAATGCACAGATTTTCATCTACCTTCAGATTCAGTTAGACGTATATTGTATTTTTCTCGATTTCCGTAATAGCTCCATTTCAAGAAGTAACGCAGGGAGTTTCAACAAATTTCAGATTCAGTTAGACATTGACTTAGGTTGTTGCTGATTAAGTTTTAATGTATACCGCCCAAAATGTACGCTGCATTATTCATGATATTATATAGCTATATCTGAAGAAATAATGCACGGATTTTCATTAAATTACAGATTCCGTTAGACGTTGACATAAGTTGTTGCTTTTTAGGTTTTGGTGTAAATCGCCCAACAAGTGGCGCTGCTATGCTGCACTTTTTCAGGATTTGCTCCATAGCTCTATCTCAAGAACTAATGCACAGATTTTAATCAAACTTCAAATTTCGTTACATGTGGACATAAGTTTTTGCTTATTAAGTTTTCGTGTATACCGACGAACAGGTGGTGTTGCTATAAGTTACATTTTTCAGGATTTACACGATTTTAGCGATAGTCATATCTCAAGAACTAATGCACGGAATTTAATAAAATTTTAGATTCAGTTAGAATTTGATAAATGTGTACTGATTATTTTTTGATGTAAATCGCCAAACAGGTGGCGCAGTTATGCTGCATTTTTCAGGATTTGCGCGCTAGCTCTATCTCAAGAACTAATATACAGATTTTCTTCAAACATCAGATTTAGTTAGAAGTGGACGTAAGTTGTTGATTAGGTTTTGGTGTATACCGCCCAATATGTAGCGCTGCTAAACTGCAGTATTCATGAATTTCAAGATAACTCTATCTCAAGGACTAATGCACGGATTTTCATTACAGTACAGGTTTAGATAGACATTGAAATAAGTTGTTGCTTAATTGGTTTTGGTGTAAATCGTCCAACAAGTGGCGCTTCCATAATGCATGTTTCAGGATTTTACACGATTTTAGTGATAGTCATATCTCAAGAACTAATGCACGGAATTTAATAAAATTTTAGATTCAGTTAGACTTTGATAAATGTGTACTGATTATTTTTTGATGTAAATCGCCAAACAGGTGGCGCAGCTATACTGCATTTTACAGGATTTGCACACTAGCTCTATCTCAAGAACTAATACACAGATTTTCATCAAACATCAGATTTAGTTGGAAGTGGACATAAGTCTTTGATTAAATTTTGTTGTATACCGCCCAACAGGTGACACTGCTATGCTGCATTATTCATGATTTTCAAGATAGCTCTATCTCAAGAACTAATGCACAGATTTTCATCAAACTTCAGATTCTGGTAAATGTGGATATAAGTTGTTGCTTGTTATGCTTTGTTGTATATCTCGCAACAGGTGGCGCTGTATAATGCATTATTCACGATTTTCAAGATAGCTCCGTCTCAAGAAATAATGCACGAAATTTAATAAATATTTGTATTCAGTAATGACCTTCATATAAGTTGGTGCTGATTAGGCTGATTAGTTTTTGGTTTAAATCGCTCACCTGGTGGCGCTGCTATGCTACATTTTTCACGATTTTCACGATTGCTATATTTCAAGAACTAATGCACAGAATTTCATAAAATTTCAGATTCTGTTTGATCGTGATATAAATAGACGATGATTACATGCTTTGGTGTAAATAGCCCAAAAGATGACATTGCTATGCTACTTTTTTATGATTTTCACGAAAGCTAAATCTAAAACACTAACGCACAGAATTTCGTCAAACTTCAGATTCATTTAGACGTGGTCATAAGTTGTTGCTGATTAAGTATTGGTGTATAGCGCCCAACCGGTAGCGCTGGTATGCTGCGTTATTCACGATTTTCAAGATAAGTCTATCTGAAGGACTAATGCACGGATTTTCATTACATTACAGATTCAGTTAGACGTTGGCATAAATTGTTGCTTATTACGGTTTCGTTTAAATTTCCCAACAGGTGACGCAGCTTATGCAGCATATTTTCCGGATTCACACGATTTTAGCGATAGTCTTATTAATGGATGTAATTTAATAAAACTATCCAGTTAGACTTTGATATAAATTGGTGCTGATCCGTTTTTGGTGTAAATCGCACAATTTTGGTGTAAATCGCGTTGCTGTGCTGTATTTTTCTCGAATTCCTCAATAGCTCTTTTTCAAAAACTAATGCAGGGATTACCAACAAATTTCAGATTCAGTTAGACATTGGCATAGATTGTTGCTGATTAAGTTTTGGTGCATACCGCCCACTGGGTGGTGGTGCTATGCTGCATTATTCACGATTTTGAATATAGCAATATCTCAAGGACTATTGCAGGGATTTTCATTAAATTTCAGATTTAGTTAGACGTTGACAAATGTTTTACTTGTTAGATTTTGGTGAAAATCGCGCAAGAGGTGGCGCTGCATTTTTCAGGATTTTCGCAAAAAACTTTCTCCTGAGCAAATGCAAAAATTTTGATCAAACTTCAAATTCAGTTGGACGTGGACATAAGTTGTTGATGATTATGTTTAGGTGTATACCGCCCAACAGATGGCACTGTATGCTGGTCATTCATGATTTTCAAGATAGCTATTTCTCAATAATTAATGCACGGAATTTATTAAAACTTTATATTATGTTAGACCTGCATATATATTAGTGCTGATTAATTTTTTGTGCAAATCTTTCAACAGATGGCTATACTGTAGTCGTTAAAATATAGTAGGCTAAGTTGTAAACTATGCTACATTTTTCTCTATTTTCACGATAGCTATATCTGAAAAACTAATGCACAGAATTTCATCAAACTTCAAATTCAATTAGATGTTGACATAAATTGTTGCTTATTAGGTTTTGATGTAAATTTCTCAACACGTTGCGCTGCTAGGCTGTATTTTTCAGGATTTACACGATTTTTGCGACAGTCATATCTCATGAACTAAAGCATGGAATTTAATAAAACTTTAGATCCAGTTCGACTTTTGTGTATGTGACTTTTGTGTTTTTGGTGTATGTGAAACATGTATGAGATAAAATAAAGTTTTTGGAGTGGCACATCCGACAAGTTTTCTTCTATCTACACAAGAAAGAAAGTATTGGATTTGTGAAAATTTTCGACCCTTCTTTTTTCTCTAGAACTACTGAAGTAATTTCAATAAGTATATATTATAAGTATTATAATTAGCTATATTCGGATAGTTTTGTTTTCTGGAAAATCAGTTCCTTTTTGTTATCATTCGTTTTAAAAAAACTAGAATTATTATTTATTAGGGAAGAAATTAGGGTATTAGGGAAGAAAGATGTTTGGGTCTGGGAACGGGTTTGTTTCGAACCTGGTCCGGTTTCCATTCACTTTACTGGGACCGGACATGGTCTTCGCTCTTTCAGGGTTGAGCCAAGCCCGGGCCTTACTTTGTCTGCCCTACATTTGCAGGTTTGTTTGGGCCAGTCTTCTTTTTTTATTGGGTTGACCCTGAATACCTGATTAAGGCGACTCTTCGAGGTAGAGTTTTTAATGCCTCCCTCTGTCATGTTTTTAGAAATTAAGTCATGCCAGCCCGTCTCAATTAAGCTTTAGTACGGGCTGAGCCGACATCGGGTAAAACTTTTAGCTTTTATATCGTACCAGGCCAATATATATATATATTTGTACGGGCCGGGTCGATCTGGGCCGAACTTTTAGCTTTTATATCAGTTGAGCCATTAAATTTTTTTGTGCAGGGCGTTGAAATTCCGGGCCTGGAAATTTCGACCCATGTAGACAGCTAAACAACATATCTAAGCTAGTTTTATGGGGTTTTATGCTTATTTCAGCCAACGTATCATAGGTACTGAATGTATGTTCCTTTAATATGTTTAAAAAATTGTTTACCGAATTACAAATAATTTTAGTTATAAAATGACGCACGTCAACCGCCGCGCCCATGTCTTGGGGGACTTTAACGCACTAGACCAGGAGGGTCCTCCTGTAAGTGCTGCGTGCCGGTAGCAGCGCCACCACCTGCTGACCACTCCTTTTAACCCAAGAGATTGACGACAAAAGTCGATATGCAGTGTAGCCCACACATCGAGGACACCACCACAAAACACTTGGGGGGACACTGAAGTCCTCCGACAGCTTCGTAGCTGGAACCCAAAAGAGCGAACCGGGTAATAGGCCTTATGCCGGACTACCCCAACGACGCTTATTGTACAGCATTTTCTGATCATCGAATCCTAGTGGAGGAGGTGCTAGTACAGAGTGTTGCTTCAAGCGGCCTCACCCAGTAACCAAGCGTCACTGCACAGCCACCATGCACCGTGCTATTCGGAGTTCGATCTTGCCTCCGTAACGGCTCTAGATAAAGATTTTGAAACGATATGACCGCTGTTAGCTAGTCGTTGCTCAGCGTCACCTTCCTCGATGCAGGGCGAGGGTCCGGCTAGAGCAACTGAGATATGCCTACGAGGCATCCTTCTACCACCTAGGGAGGAGACTTCCAACATTGACCGAGTCTTCACGCTGCAGAAAACCTAAGCTTATGAAGGGTAGACCCAAACTCAGTGTCCTGCTTCACCTCTATCACCGGCGCACCACATGGAGGTGGCGGTGCAACCGTGTCCTGCCCCCGTCGTGTCAAACATCTCGCTGTGTTGGGCTCCCGGTCGTCTTTCTCACTGAAGGGTTCGAGTCGAAATCTCCGGAGGAGCCCGTCAAAGTTCTTAGCTATAAAGAAACAAACAGTCTTATATCTAGTTAATATTTGTGACTTAATTCTGAATACTGGAGAGTAATTAAAGCTTAAAATTGTCACTAGTAGTAAACTGAAGAGTATTATCGCCCTTCAAAAGATTGCGCCTTTATACGACTTCGAGAATGTATCTCCCAATGTGTCCTGATATAGACATTTCCTCTAAAAAATATTTTCTATGAATGCTTTGTATATATATCGTCCTACTGTAGTATAAGATAATTCTAAAAAAATCCGAACAACCATTTTACTATTACTAGTGTTGTAACGTTCTATCCTATAGCTCTATTTCCAAAGGGTTCGATGTTCCTTTGGGAATTTTATTGCAATGTGCAATTCCTCCATTGAGTCATAAGCGATGTTACTGAGATGTGAGCTCACCCTGTCTCTCTCTACCCACTGGTACCTCTGTATGCTGGGCGACAACATTTAACATCGCATCCAAGTGCGTTCCGATCACATTCTGGAACGGCTGCCCTTTTGTCACCTTCTTTAATGTGGGGAGTATTGTGTCGTTCTAGAACGGACGAGAGTCCTGACATGGTTATAACTTACCCTGCACTGTTAAAATAAATCCATTAATTCACGGTAAAATTACTGGCAGCAAAGTTGCCGGACTTTTTCCATTCCGATAATAGATTTTTCGTTTTAAGAGATAAAAAAAGGAAAAACTCCGTTTGAAGAAGCGGTTACTTTCCGTTACTCTCTCAGAAATTCTTCGAATCACAGAAATATTCCTGGCATTACTGTCAGGAAGGAAAATTTTCCGTTATGAATAACCTCGGTTATAAAAAAAATTACATCTCTCTTTGTGCAGCCATCTGTAGATATTTAATATTTGATATACCTCAAGAATATTTTATGGCTGACCTTTGACTCGAACTAGGGACCTCAGTGCCTTCAGCCTTAGTGTTTTACATGTAAGACCATTGGGCCCTTTCTAGAATAGGATTTTGAATGATGATACTGGATTTCTTCAAATCGCGGCTTAGGACTTAGAAACCTGGTTATTTTTAAGTTAAATGCGGGGAGATTGCGTAATGAGAAAGTGGTGAAGGTTTCAAAATTTAGTATTACTAGAGGATAAAACATGAATTATATATATTCTTAATTGGATTGTTAGATGTAAAATATGAATATTATATTTAGAATAAAATTCGGTAAAAAATGTTTCCTTTCTTGAAAAAATCGATTTTTTTCAACTATTAATTATTTTTAAATGTGTTCGTTTAGAATATATTTTCTGCGCGAGTGTTTTTTATAACTTTAAAAAATAAATTGTGCATAATTTTAAAGGAATGGGAAAGTTATTTGTTACATATATTTCTTTTAAATTCTAAAGCATTATTTTAGTTTCTTTTTTGAGTAAAATCGATTTTTTTACCTAATTTAACTAATATATATATATATATATATATATATATATATATATATATATATATATATATATATATATATATATATATATATGTAATAACAATAAATTTTCGCTATTTTAGTTTAATTAATTTAATCCAAATTCTTACAATTCTACTTTTTTTCCTTTCGTTTTACAATATCTTAAGTACCATTTATATTTTAATTCCGTAACTTTAAATCAACATCTTCTTTTAATTCTTAATCTAAAAACATTATTCTATTAAATGCAACACTTCTTGTAAAACACACTTGTTTTATTTCTTGATACTTTAAGACATTGAATTTTTATTTCTTTGGAACATTTTGTAACACCATTTTTTTTAAAATTATCATTCCATATCCCATGATTCCTTTCAACTCCCGCATAAACTATTCACCTTTTTAAAATTCTACTCTAAAAGAAAGAGTTACGACACGATGTCAATGGCACCCCCTTTTGGCCCACTTTTTCAATCATTAGCAAGCGCTCCACCTCTTACTACCCATTTTTTTCTCCTAACACAGATTTCGTTGGTTTCTTAGAGAGCACAATGTAACTTAGATTTTAGTTTTTTTTTTATACTTATACCGCATACACTGACTTGGAAGGCAAATTTTTACGCATGCCGAAGGGTCCAAATAACCTCGTCACTTGAGAAGTCCTTCCTCTACGCGTCGATAGATTTTCATCAATAAATTTTAATAGATCTAATTGGGTCTGAAGCTTCTATTGAAGTTGTGTTTATGTGGAGTTGTGCATTAGTATAATTTAGTATGGAATAAACTGTTTGTCTCAAACCCAGTCTCCTAAATGCTTTGGAGAAACAACTTTCGAAACTGTTGCCACTACTCAGCTCGATTGTACGACTGCAAATACTCTAAATATTTCAACTGCTGCTTACACTAAGAGTGTGAATTATATCAGCCATTTAGTTAACGTTTTGTGACACAGTCAGCGCTTGTCTTGAAAAAACTTTCATTGATCTCTTAATCAATGCTGCAGTTAAAACAGGATTCAGGCCTGATCATACTGATAACGTGTTATATATAATTTTATATTACACACACACACACACATATATATATATACAGACCGGTTGCGTCATAAATTCGTGCAAACTTAAAAAAATCATAATAAAAGAAGTAATGCTCGGAAAATTTTTTGTTTTAAGCGAGTATGATCAGAAGGATTTTGGATTTTTTTCCATGTAGTATAAGAAAAAAGGATTCCAAAAGTAACAAATAGAGGGCTCTCATACGTAAAACTGAGGCGTTTTATGCAAATCAGGCTCGCAATAAAACACCTGCCTGGAAATGGATTCGTCATTTGATCTCGACAGCATGCTATCGTTACCAGATCGAGCGCTGGTGGTTAAACTTTTTTACAAGAATGGTGAATCGAGAACTATTGCATTGCGAAAGTTTCGCACGGAGAAAGAACTTCAGGCGCAAAAAAAACCTATTTCATTGAAAGGGATACTCAATTTAGTACGACATTTTGAGAAAACGGGGAGTTTGGAGGATCGTCCACGTAGTAGCAGACCATCCTCGAGCACGGATCGCGTCAATGTTGTAAAAAGTGTCATGGAAGAATTGGAAGCCGAGACATCAATGGGGAGTAGCAGTGCTCGTGAAGCTGGGAGAATAACGGGGATTCCGTAATCGTCGATTCGACATATTCTGAACGGAATCTTGGATCTGTATCCGTACAAGATACAGGCAATTCACCAGTTATTACTGGCAGATACAGATAAAAGACTAAAGTTTGCTACATGGACGCTGGCAAAATCGGAGCAGGACCCACAATGGTTGTTGACCGTCAACTGGACGGATGAAGCACATTTTTCATTGCATGATGACGTCAATACGCAAAATCAATAAAATCAATGAAATCGTCAATACGCAGTCGTATTTTGAACAACGTCAAACCCTCGTGAGTACCTGACCAAGCCACTGCATGCTCCTCATTTGACTGTTTGGTGTGGTTTCACCGCGTCTTTTGTTCTGGGCAGTTCCCAACTTATGCAGGGGCCTGTGGGCAGCTGCCCCAGGCCCCCAATCTCAGAGCCCCCCTCCCTCCCCTCTGCTCTTAATTAAGATTTTTGTTAAACGGATGCAAAATGGTTTAAATTGGCCAAAAATGACAAAAATTATTACATTTTCAAAGATTTAGTAAAGGAGTGTAGCCCTCCACTTCCACCCTCTGCTTTCTGTGCCCCAAGTCCCCTCCTCCCCTAAAAAGAACAATCTACAACATCAGAAAACTAATGTTATAAAAATTTATATAAAGGTATTTTAGAGCATGGGGAATAAAGTAACAACGTAACAAGTGTTGAAATTTGTTGCTATTAGTATCAGGGCATGCCTGCACTTATCTTTCCATATTATAGAATCGGCCAAATACATGCTGATGCACAACAAATATTAAATTTTATAATATAATAGAAAATTTTACATTATAACAAATAACCAAGAGTGATTGAAAGATCTGCATTTACACTTCAAACGTTCACATCCGTCATTAAATTCCTATACAAAAAACAGTGTTCTGTCATTTGTTAAAGTTGTGACCCTTTCTTGTAATACACTGTATATGTATAAGATGTAAATAGCACTTGGTTCGAAATTTATGTATACATAAAATAGGTATGGAGAGAGAGAGAGAGAGAGAGAGAGAGAGTTTAATACTAGTGACTTCAACATAATTCCCGAACAATTTTCATGGATAGATAGAAGGGGGCCTTCCAGAATGATGCCTGCCCCGGGCCCCAGATAGTCTAAGTAGGTCCCTGGTTCTGGGTCCTTTCTTTTTTGAAGAGTCTTGTCCTAAATTCGGCTGGAAAACCTGTACCGTTACTGCAGAACGGTATTTTACGCTTTTGCGTGATCACGTTTTGCCTGCATGCAGGATGGTACCCCGCCCCAGGTTGCACGTGAAGTCAAGACGTTCCTGTTGAACACTTTCACTGAAGACCGAGTAATAAGTTGAGGATGTAAGTTTGAGTGGCCCGCACGATCTCCAGACATGACCCCGGCAGGTATTTGGGTGTGGGGATACTTAAAGTGTCGTGTACACCGGGGTTCCCCAGAAACTTTGGCGGAACTGAAAGATGCCATTCGACGGACCGTCGGTGGCATCGATGCCGACATGCTACATTCAGCTGTAACAGGTGTATTGACGCGCCTCACTTCCCTAATACCTGGTGATAGAGGTCATGTTGATCACCTTTTACTTTAAAATAAATGCACAGTGTCATATTATTGTGATTTGTTTTATTGTCTATTTGTGTTTGCCTGATTTGCATAAAACGCCTCAGTATGACGTGTGAGTGCCCTCTATCGGTTACTTTTGGAATAATTTTTTATTATACATGGAAAAAAATCCAAAAACCTTCTGATCATACTCGCGCAAACCGAAAATTTTTCTGAGCATTACTTCTTTTATTATGAATATTTAAAGTTTGCACGAATTTATGACGAACCCGGTATATATATATATATATATATGCCATGTGGACGTGGATATTATGCAGAAGTTTCTATATTATTTTATTTACAATTTAAAGGTTCTAATTTCCAATATTATTTCAAAAATGATATCTAGTGGTAATTTAGTGAGGTGATTTATAATGTTTTTAGGATAATCGATGTAAGTGAATTATATTATATATTCTTAATGGTTTTTTATTTCCAATTTAAATATTTCCAATCTCATTTTTTCCAATTGTTATCTGGTAATAATTCAGTATACTTGGTTTTGATTCTACTGTTCTTAGCATCATGCCAGTAGAATTATGAAATACTGAATTATTTTTTAAAACACATGTGGGTGCAACCAAGCTGACGAGTACATCTACATGTGTTTTTTCATATCCAATTCTTGTTTGTTCTCTTGTGGTCCAGTTTTCCATTGTATAATGTTCATATTTGATTTATTAATCCATTTGTGTTTATTTAATAGCAACTCCAATCTATAATTTTTTTTCCCTTTCTCTCTCTTTCTTTTTTAAATATTATTCAGGTATGAGTAAATTTGGCCAATTACCATTGAAGCACATGCTATGGTAAAATTATGATTGCACATGTTAATTATTAGATATGTGGTATTCTGTTTACACAATATCATTATTTATCTCTTTGTAGATTAAAGTAGAATGATATAAGAACTTGATATGTATTTTGAAATTCATAGATATTATAATTATATATATATATATATATATATATATATATATATATATATATATACTAGCTGACCCGCCCGGCGTTGCTCGGACCCATGATAATAAAATTAAACAAAACTAAAGTTTGTATGATTTTATATCTTTAACCTAATTTTGTATTAAATTATTTATTTAAAACTGCTTTGCACGTCGACTGAAAATCCTGTATCTCCACTTTCCGCAAGTACGGGCGCATTCTGTTAAAACGAACCACCGACACGTGTTCCCACTGCCTGCCGGACCGTATAGTATGCATGCAGCGCACGCGCTGCAAACTTTTTTAGTTCCACCTCCCGCCGCTAGGGGACGCACCCTGTTCTAAAGAAACCACCTTCCGAATAAAACTCCAAATTGTGTTCCCGCTGCCTCCAGCATCGAATAGCAAGCGTGTTGCACACGCGCTCATAATCCTTTAGTACCGCATTCCAACGCCAGGGGCGCAATTTGTCCCATACGAACATCCAACACGGGTACGCGTTGCTTAAAGGAGTTGAATGAACCAATGCCCATCGAAATCAGGCCCACAGAACTCTAAAAAATAATGCCGCCCTTGGCGGTGGTAGGTGGAATTAAAATCTGTATCACGAACGAAAACAAAGTCGAATCATCTAAAGGCCGTTGTGATTGGGAATCCGTAGAACCCGAGATAAGAATGCACAGTTAGATAAAAAAACTCGTAGGATTGCTTGTAGGGCACTCGGTTAAGTGCTCAACAACAATTCATTTACTTTGATTGTTGGGAACCATCAGGCATATACGGGTTGTGTACTTTTATTAGGAACATAAATTAAACATTTATGAAAATCGTTATTTAAAATTTCCCGTATTCTCTATACATAACATTTAAAAAACGCTACGTTAGAAGCTAAAAATATTAAATTTCTTGGGAATTTGTTTTGTGAAAATCAGAGCAAGGCGTTAACCCCCTCCCTCCCCATACCCGTAATATAATATGTTCAAGAAAACAACCTTCGCATACATTAACGTGATCATTAAAAAAATTATTTTTTTTTTATAATCAGAATATAACGAAGACACTACGCTAGTCGTGTCGGCAGATGACATCCCTTCTCATCCACAATTTCCAATCTATATCTTAATTATTTATCTAAAATTTTGTTCATTAGTAAAATTAGTAAAATCCTAAACCAAGCATAGATTATGAAACACTTTGGAACACTAACAGAATACTTTAACAAACCATCGCTGTTTAATAAGGTAAATAAGCTATCTAAGTAAACATTTCAGAAAAACACAAAACAAATTTGAAAACCAGGTTTCAACAATTACCATCCACAGCCGGAAAAGTACTCCAATTCTTTTCTGCAGCCCTGTATATAATTTATATATTTGCATATACCCTATAGTATGCTGCAGTTTAGTTTAGCAATAAAACAAAAAAAACAAAGTTGGAAATTCATCTTCAACAGTTTCTACCAATAGATGGAAACATTCTTGAATTATTTTGTACAGCCCTGTATATAACATAAGCTTTTTGTACACGCGACATATTAAGCTATAGTTTCATTCAGGCAAATACACGCTGAAATCACACTTCCAGGAATTATCGCATACATAGTCAGCCATGTATTCAGTTCTTTACGTGGTCCTGTATATGATGTTATTTATATTCCACAAACCTTCTTTGGTATACTAAATATATTTCACGTTCAAAATTCCTAACTCGATTAAAAACCCATTTTAATCAATTTACGCTGCTGCACCGTAATGCTTACAAATTTTTTTGTTTAGCCCTGTATATGATCTCTAGCATTTATACATAACACATAGCATTCAAAAATTTAGTCAAACCCATACCTAACTAAAATCCTACTTCCAATTATGGCTTATAAGCAATACTTCGGACACAGTACTATATCTGAAATATTTATATGTCCCTGTAAAAGAATGATAAATCCTTTTCGCATAACAAATGTCTTGTAGTAAACCTCAATAATGTATATCCATTTCATTATATTTGAAATGGCGTAACATAATTAAAATATGCTGCAAATAGTTTTTCCCCCGTAGATCATCATCTAAAAGAATACTTTTGTGTGGCACTGTAAATGAAAGAAATACAAAAGGAAAACTGCCCAGTTAAACTGAGGGCATTGAGCTCACAGCTTATTCACACTAATTGTATATTATATTCTTATTTCAAAGAATTTGAAATAAGCCCCTCGAAAAATAAAGAAATCGACAATATATTAAGGGGAGAATCATACCCCTCCCCCCTTATAGTTAACCAGTGAACCCCCAAAACTAATCAGAAAAGCGCTTGTGTCAGAATGAACCTATATACAAAATTTGAAGAAAATTGGATAATTCCGCATGAAAAACCCATTTATCTAAATTAAGGGGGGAAGGATTAGCCCCCCCCCCCTCTTTACCCCTTTTATACTTAACCAATGAACCCCCAAAACTAATCAGAAAAGCGCTTTATCACGATGAACCTATGTACAAAATTTGAAGAAAATTTGATAATTCTGCAGGAAAAACCCATTTATCTGAATTAAGGGAAGTTAGCACCCGTTCCCTCCCTTTATACATAACCAATGAACCCCCAAAACTAATCAGAAAAGTACCTTATCACGATTAATTTATGTACAAAATTTGAAGAAAATTGGATAATTCTGCATGAAAAACTCATTTATCAAATTCAAGGGGGGGGGCTAACCCTCCCCCTTTCATACTTAACCAATGAACTCTCCCCCCCCCCTTCCCCTGGTGTCTCTCCAAGTCCGCTCTGGGGCTATTAGTCAATTATTACGAACGTTAAAATTTATAAAGTAAAAAAAAAGCACGTAAATATTCAGAAAGATAAACTTATTGCTTACAGTATACTGGAAAGATATACTTCTCCATCAAAAGAAAAAATAAAAGGAAACTGCCCAGTTAAACTGACGGCATTGAGCTCACAGGCTATTCACACTAACTGTAAATTATATTCTTATTTCAAAGAATTTGAAATAAGCCCTCGAAAAATGAAGAAATCGACAATATATTAAGAGGGGGGAACCATCCAATTTCTCCTTCTTATAATTAACTAATGAACCCATAAAACTAATCAGAGAAGCGCCTTACCACAATGAACCTATATACAAAATTTGAAAAAATCGGATAATTCTGCATGAAAAATCCATTTATCTAAATTAAGGGGGGGGTTAGCCCCCCGTCCCCCCTTTATACTTAACCAAAGAACCCCCAAAACTAATCAGAGAAGCGCCTTATCACAATGAACATATATATAAAATTTGAAGAAAATCGGATAATTCTGCTTAAAAAACCCATTTATCTATATTAAGGGAGGTTAGTCCCCCCCCGTTCCCCCCTTTATACTTTACCAGTGAACCCCCAAAACTAATCAGGGAAGTGCCTTACCACAATGAGCCTATATACAAAATTTGGAGTAAATTGGATAATTCTGCATGAAAAACCCATTTATCAAAATTAAGGGGGGGGGGGGTAGCCCCCGTTTCCCTCCTTTACACTTCACCAATGAACCCCCAAAACTAATCAGGGAAGCCCCTTACCACAATGAGCCCATATAGAAAGTTTGAAGAAAATCCGATAACTCTGCATGAAAAAAATCATTTATCTAAAATAAGGGGGGAGGATTAACCATCTCGTTACCCCCTTTATACTTAACCTATGAACCCCCAAAACTAATCAGGAAAGAACCTTATCACAATGAACCTATA
Organism: Maratus michaelseni; assembly: GCA_963931845.1. Classification (NCBI taxonomy): domain Eukaryota; kingdom Metazoa; phylum Arthropoda; class Arachnida; order Araneae; family Salticidae; genus Maratus; species Maratus michaelseni. The sequence goes on from OZ007596.1 coordinate 69,466,637, forward strand.
TACAAAATTTGAAGAAAATTGGACAATTCTGCATTAAAAAACCATTTATCTTAATTAAGGGGGTTAGCCCCTCCGTTCCCCCCTTTATAGTTAAACAATCAATCCCCAAAATTAATCAGGGAAGCGCCTTATCACAAGGAACCTATAAACAAAATTGGAAGCAAAACGGTTATTTCTGTCAAGAGTTATCGCGTTACGTACGTACATACATACATACATACATACAGAACGGGCGGGCACATAAGCTCTCAGGCTTTGATAGCCTGTGAGCTAAATAAAAAAAGAAAACTGCACAGTTAAACTGAGGGCATTGAGCTCACAGGCTATTCACACTAATTGTATATTATGCTATTTTTTCAAAGAATAATGCCACTCGAAAAATAAAGAAATCGACACTATATTAAGGGGGGGGGGGATAAGCACCCGTTCCCACCCTGTATACTTAACCAATAAACCCCCAAAATCTAATCAGGCAAGCGCCTTAGTACAATGAATTTATACACAAAATTTGAAAAAAATCGGATAATTTTGCTTGAAAAACCCATTTATCTAAATTAAGGGAGGTGAGCCCCCCCGTCCCCCCCCCTTTATACTTAACAAATGAAAACCCAAAACTAATCAGGCAAGCGCCTTACCACAATGAATCTATATACAAAATTTGAAGAAAATCGGATAATTCTACATGAAAAACCCATTTATCTAAATTAAGGGGGATTAGCCCCCCGTTTACCCCCCTTTATACTTACCCAATGACCACCCAAAACTAATTACGGAAGTGCCTTATCACAATGAGCCTATATACAAAGGTTAAAGAAAATTGCATAATTCTGCATGAAAAACCCATTTATCTAAATTAAGGGGGGGTAGCCCCCCGTTTCCCCCCTTTATACTTATCCAATGAACCCCCAAAACTAATCAAAGAAGTGCCTTATCACAATGAGCCTATATACAAAATTTGAAGAAAATCGGATAATTCTGCATGAAAAACCCATTTATCTAAATTAAGGGGGAGTAGCCCCCCGTTTACCCCCCTTTATACTTACCCAATGAACACCCAAAACTAATTAGGGAAGTGCCTTACCACAATGAGCCTATATACAAAGTTTAAAGAAAATCGCATAATTCTGCATGAAAAACCCATTTATCTAAATTAAGGGGGGGTTAGCCCCCCATTTCCCCCCTTTATACTTAACTAATGAACTCCCAAAAATAATCAGGGATGCACCTTATCACAATGAACCTATATACAAAATTTGAAGAAAAACGGATACTTCTGCATGAGAAACCCATTTATCTAAATTAAGGGGGAGCTAACCCCCCCCCTTTCCCTCCTTTATACTTAACAAATGAAAACCCAAAACTAATCAGGCAAGCGCCTTACCACAATGAATCTATATACAAAATTTGAAGAAAATCGGATAATTCTGCATGAAAAACCCATTTATCTAAATTAAGGGGGATTAGCCCCCCGTTTACCCCCTTTATACTTACCCAATGAACACCCAAAACTAATTACGGAAGTGCCTTATCACAATGAGCCTATATACAAAATTTGAAGAAAATCGGATAATTCTGCATGAAAAACCCATTTATCTAAATTAAGGGGGAGTAGCCCCCCGTTTACCCCCCTTTATACTTACCCAATGAACACCCAAAACTAATTAGGGAAGTGCCTTACCACAATGAGCCTATATACAAAGTTTAAAAAAAATCGCATAATTCTGCATGAAAAACCCATTTATCTAAATTAAGGGGGGGGGGGTGTTAGCCTCCCATTTCCCCCCTTTATACTTAACTAATGAACTCCCAAAAATAATTTAGGGATGCACCTTATCAAAATGAACCTATATACGAAATTTGAAGAAAAACGGATACTTCTGCATGAAAATCCCATTTATCTAAATTAAGGGGGAGTTAACCCCCCCCTTTCCCCCCTTTATACTTAACCAATGAACTCCCAAAACTAATCAGGGAAGCGCCTTATTAGAATGAAACTGTAAACAAAATTTGAAGCAAAACGGATAATTCTATCACGAGTTATCGCGGTACGTACGTACATACGTACATACATACATACATACATACATACATACATACATACAGAACGGGCGGGCACATTAGCTCTCAGGCTTTGATAGCCTGTGAGCTAAAAAATATTAAAATTGGAGTATCCCTTCTAAAGTTTTGCGTGGATATACATACAGAAAAAAATATATATACGCTGAAATCACACTTCCAGGAATTATCATACATAGTCAGCCATGTATTCAGTTCTTTGCGTGGTCCTGTATATGATTTTATTTATATTCCACAAGCCTTCCTTGGTATACTAAATATATTTCACGTTCAAAATTCATTACTCGATTAAAAACCCATTTTAATCAATTTACGCTGCTGCACCGTAATGCTTACAATTTTTTTTGTTTAGCCCTGTATATGATCTGTAGCATTTATACATAACTCATAGCATTCAAAAATTTAATTAAACGCATACCTAACTAAAGTCCTACTTCCAATTATGGCTTTTAAGCAATGTTTCGGACACAGTATTATACCCGAAATATTTTGTGTGTCCTTGTAAAAGAATGATAAATGCTTTTCGCATAACAAGTGTCTTCTTGTAAACCTCAATAATGTATATCCATTTCATTATATTTGAAATGGCGTAACATAATTAAAATATGCTGCAAATAGTTTTCACCCGTAGATCATCATGTAAAAGAATACTTTTGTGTGGCACTGTAAATGAAAGAAATACAAAAGGAAAACTGCCCAGTTAAACTGAGGGCATTGAGCTCACAGGCTATTCACACTAATTGTATATTATACTCTTATTTCAAAGAATTTGAAATAAGCCCCTCGAAAAATAAAGAAATCGACAATATATTAAGGGGAGAATCATACCCCTCCCCCCTTATAGTTAACCAGTGAACCCCCAAAACTAATCAGAAAAGCGCTTTATCAGAATGAACCTATATACAAAATTTGAAGAAAATTGGATAATTCTGCATGAAAAACCCACTTATCTAAAGTAAGGGGTGTTAGCCCCCGTTCCCCCCCTTTATACTTAACCAATGAACTCCTAAATCTAATCAGAAAAGTACCTTATCACGATGAACCTATGTACAAAATTTGAAGAAAATTGGATAATTCTGCATGAAAAACTCATTTATCAAATTCAAGGGGGGGGGCTAACCCTCCCTCTTTTATACTTAACCAATGAACACTCCCCCCCCCCTCCCCTGGAGTCTCCCCAAGTCCGCTCTGGGGCTATTAGTCAATTGTTACGAACGTTAAAATTTATAAAGTAAAGAAAAAAGCAATGTAAATATTCAGAAAAATAAACTTATTGCTTACAGTCAACTGGAAAGATATACTTTTCCATCAAAAGAAAAAAAAAAGTATTAAATTTTGAGTATCCCTTCTAAAGTTTTGCGTGGATATACATACAGAAAAAAATATATATATCAGAAAAACATATAGCCATTATCGCGGTGAGGTTTTTCCGAGGGGCGTATCTACAGAGTTCAGAGAATGCTTTGTCCAATCACAGAATACCAGTGGGCGTACCCGATTGGAGGCAGTCCGCATATAATTAATTCAGATTTTTTTTTCAAATTTTCTCAAAGTTATCCCGTGATTATACTCGCTGTAATTGGAGTAGAATTATAAAAAGCATATTTTTGGAAAGCTTAAACCCTGAGCTATCGTTCTTAGTTCTTAATTTTTTTTAAATTTTGCTGGTATCGATTTTATAAGAGTTTAAAAGACACAACAACTCGATTTTTACCGGATCCAACTATTGAGTTGGTCCTCAGAAATAAACTAAAACAGAAATCGAAAAAGTAAAAACTAACAACGTTGTAGATTGGTCTCAGCTATCCTATGAAAAAATAAAATATTTAAAAATATTAAAATGCGAGCGAGAAAACGCGCGATAACCTTCCCATAGACTTAACATTAGCGTGAGCGTTTCTTCGCGCGACTATTGTAGGCTCTTAAATCTAACTTTTGTTTCACCCTGAGGGTTGACGAAATGTTCTTAGGATTGACGAGTATAATAAAATCTTTGTTGGTGGAATTGATACGTAGAAGCTATCCCACCAACGAAATTCACCGTAGATTAACGATAAATTTAGTTTATGGTCAAAATTTTCAAATTTCATACCTTTACCAATTAACAAGACTAAATAATTGAATAAAAACGGGAGAATTTTTATAATTATTTACAAAGTAATTGGAGTGTAATGGGGAAAAAACTCGTCAAAAGCGTCCAAATAAAATTGTTAAACTGCGTTTATCTCTTAGCTTGATTTAGTTTTTGCTGGTGAAATTAGTACTTAACTTAATTTAGTACGTAAATCTACCTGTGCCTGTAGGCCGAGCCGGCAAGGATTTTTTCAACGTCATGAAGTCGTGTAACGACGTCCGTATTCCTCACAAGTAGGACCCATTCGTGCTTTTTATAATAGATTAAAATTTTAGAATTGAATAATTTGTTAGTTTTCCGAGTTTATTGTGTTTTCAAAAACTTTATTGTCTGTTAAAGAACGCGAAAATTTCTGATACATTTACAAAGTGAATATAACTGTAAAAATATGTAATTTGCTAACATTACCATTCATGTGTCTCATAATAAACAGCGTGTTTCATTTTTTTTTAGATGAACCATTTATAATCGATTACTCAATGATGACAGTTTTCTCCAACTGTCATGCCTTATTTTACTTGTTTTAAAACGAAAATTTTCTAAAAAATCTTTTATAATAGAAATATTGTAGATTTTTCGTATGTAAATAAGGATATTTGAAACCGTCAGGAAATTAAAATAATAAAATGTCACTCATTGAATGTATCAGGAAGCTGAGAACTTAGATATGAGTACGTATATACATTGAAATAATTTAAAATTATGTTTAATAGCTTAGTAATAAAAGATTGTGGTATAAAATAAACTAAAATTAATTCTTGAACGATCTGCAATGTGTAATCATTCACAATTATTTTATTTTTAAAAATTATATTGTTTCATTATATTTGATTATAAGTATCGGTTGTATGCACAAAACGAAAAATAAGTGAAATAGCAAGTAATATTTTACGTTCTTAAAGTCACAAAATAAAGCTATTTGTTTCAAAGTTCATCTTTTATGATTTCGCACGCTGCTTTCACAGTGAAATTGTTTCGAGGAACTGCATTGACGTTTCAGACAATAAGAGCGAACTCCATAAATATGTATTTTTTAAACATAAAATATAAAAGTATTAACTTGAGCAATATGTTACAAAGTCCAATTCGCCTCTAATGATCTAAAATAAGACTAAAGCATCACGGTAGATCTTCCCGGCCGGCTGAACTTGATGCTCTAAAATTTTCTTTATAAAACAAACTGACAGTCTGACGTTAATGATAGATGTATGATGATGGATGGTAGAATGATAAATGTGTATATTTAAACTAATGATTATCAAAACTTGTGTTTTAAGCGTTCATCATTAATATCCGCACATATTTTTAAACACTGTTTTTTAACTTAACTTGGATTTCGTACGTGAAGACGAAATTTTGTAATCGAGGTTTCACACCTTGATAGGCTAGAATTATAAAAATTATGTACGCACGTGTGTTTCCGATACCAATATAGCATTTTAATATTTTTAAATTTTAAGTATAAATTAATATATAAATTTTAAGACATTTTTCCCAAGTATAAATTAATATATAAATTTTAAAACATTTTTCCCAAGTATAAATTAATGTATAAATTTTAAGGTTCCTGACTACGTACGGAGCAATTTTTTCGAAAAAAGCTGTTTAATTATTTTTTGAACTTATTTTTATTAAGATTATGACTAGAAACTGTGAAAAAAAGCAAAACATATTTCATTCATTGATGAAATTTTGGTAATTGGGGGATTTTATGGTAAAATTTAGTGAAATTCCGACCAATACGCAAAACGCATTACAGAAAAATCTACTGTATGTATCTTAATTTCCTTTGTACACGTCTTACTTATGACAATGGTGACGGCAATGAACTAAAATCTAAGAGATATTTTAAATATTTAAAAACCTATAGCATAAAATGCACCTTTTACATGCTGATTTTCATAATATTCATCGATGTAATTCCACGAAAACATCCATAAAACGAAAAATTATTATTCTAACATTAAATCTTTAGTTCATTGCCTTCACAATAGGGTAAACAACATGCAATTTAAATTTCATAGTGATATTCCAATAACGTTTTGAGAAATCATGTTTTGCGTATGGAGTTTTCACCAAAAATTATATTTTCCAAAAATTGCATTTAAAGTTTAGATTTATGTTTTAGTACAAGAATTTACACAGTAATATGCATCTAAATTTGACTGTTCTTATGACTCATACCCTTGTTTTCAAGTACTGAGCTTTTTTTTACTTCTAGAAGACAATATTTTTGCTTTTCCTCTTCCCAGTTAGTACCTTCAAACAGTACTTCCAGTTTGAGTGACAGCTGTTGATTAGTTTAAAAACCGCTATTATTCCGGTTCTATTTGTCATACAATAAAAATAAATGCAGTTTTGGATAGGTAAAAAGTTGGGCTATAATAAAATGTAATAAAATCGTTTTGACACTTTTAGTCGAAAACCACTTTTTAAACGTAGTCAAATAACTTAAGACATTTTTCCCACAGCCAGCCGCAAATGATAATTTTGTAATCGAGTTTTCACACCTTGATAGGCTAGAATTATAAATATTATGTACGCACGTGTGTTTCCGAAACCAGTATAGCATTTTAATATTTTTAAATCTTAAGTATAAATTAATATATACATTTTAAGACATTTTTCCCACAGCCAACCGCAAACGATAATTTTGTAAACGAGTTTTCACACCTTGATAGGCTATAATTATAAAAAATATGTATACACGTGTGTTTCCGATACCAATGTAGTATTTTAATATGTTTAAATCTTAAGTATAAATTAATATATAAATTTTAAGATATTTTTCCCACAACCAGCAGCAGATGATAATTTCCCAAAATATCTTTACGTTCGTAACTGTTTTCAAGTTAAAGAACAATCTAGTTAATGTTACGCAAAACTACGTCCACCAAACTAGGCCACCTGGCTATGAAACAGCAATAATGAAATATTTTAAACACTAAAATGTAGAAAATATAAATAATCAAGTGGGTAAGTGTGATCAAAGACCGCACAAAGAGTGTCGTTTAATATTCCTTTCAAAACACTTTATCCTTTCTTTAATAAATCCAAATAAATTTCCTTTTCACAAAAAAAGCTATTATACTCTGTCATAATAATATCCGTCATGTGGACTGAATGCGATATTAAAAAAATCAATTTAAAAATTAAACATGTTGTATAGAGACCTTCAAAATGTTAGACGTCAGATTAATTTTCTTTTTAATGCTCTAATGACGTCATATTAAGCTGCTTTCTGTATTTACACATACTCATATTCCTTGTATTAATGAGAAATGTTTGAAAATTTCTGTTTTATTATCAATATGACGTCATATTAATCTTTTTTTATTTACCCATCATACATAGGGTAAGTCTTGTAATCGTTTTGAAAATCGAAAAACATTTTTTTTTAGGATTTACACGTTTCAGACACTGGAGATTCCGAAAAACATATTTTCAGAAAAAAAAAAAATTGCTGTGTGTCTGTGTGTCTGTATGTCTGTATGTCTGTGCGTCTGTAAATGCTCTATCTCCCGAACAAATTGCGATAGAGACTTGAAATTTGGTATCTACTTAGTATGTAATAGTTTCGAAATTGTTTATTTTAAGGAGTGAATATAAAAGACAATAACAAAACATACATTTTGCATAAAGAATGAAATCGATCGGATAATGAGTTGCCGAGATATTTGGAATCCTATTTCCCACACTCTTCATGATCCTGTATTTCATTCGAATTTCAATTCAAAGATATATTTTAATTGAAAATGAGACGCTTAATTTGACGCAGTAAACCGTTAGTTAATAGGATTATCAATTTTGGAGTTATAAGGATGTTTCTTTTACGCAATTCAGTAATTATCGCAATTGCGCATTTAAAGTTTATGACGTCATCAAGCCACGATTTTATTCGAGTTGCAATGCATTTTACACATGCATTTTACAATAGTTTACACATGTTTTATTTTCATATTTTATATTACGCATATCCATGATGGGCAAGTATTACGGTTGCCCCCAACGACTAGTTTCAATTGGTGAAACTTTTTATTTAACTTTTCTTTTTCACGTGGAAAATATTTCAATAGAAAATTAATTATTGTAGAAATAATTTTACTGTGGATTTTTAAATGCTGTCAACTGATATAACGAAAAATGTTTAAAATTAATAGGAAAAGGCTGTTAGATTTTTGGGTTTTTTATCTCTCTAAATTAAAATAATACGACTTTTTCAAATTTTATGATTTTGAGCTTCATAGTAGATATTCAGCTATAAGTACTCAAAATTTCATGACTGTAAGTTATATAGTTACTGAGAACCAGCTCTGTGACCGACAGACAACGAAGCGGGACTAATAGGGTTTCGTGAGATGAACGAAACCCTAAAAATAAAGAGTGTAATAGTTAAAAACATAAATACTTTTATCACTTTATACTAACTTTGAATATCGTAATATAATAAACCCTTATTGTAAATAAGAATTTTTATTACTCTATATTAAAAAAACAAATTAACTATGAGTTAAAATATGTGCAGTGTTAGGTCAGTTTTCAGAAACGCATTTTCAATATTCATTAAAATTGAGGCTAAAGTTATTAAAATAACGACTTTTAAATTACCTTTATTTTTATTAAACATATAATCAATTGTACAAAACACTGTGTATTTTTCCTAATCTACTTAAAGAATGGACACCATGTTGTTAATAAACAATAATTTATTATATGAAAATTTTGAAATACAATTGACAAAATGAAATATTGTTGTTTGAGGTTTGTTTTCTTTTCCGGTACGTTGCACAGTAGTGAATTTCCTCGAATAGTAACCCAAACTCTAAATTATTTCGGTTTTCATTAGATTTTTTTAAAAGCAAGCTGTAAACCATAATGGTTATTATATGTATATTATGTAACAGTAATTACTAAATAAATGGGTGTCTGTATTTTATGGAACGAAAGAGTTCACTGTTGCTTATAGTGATACTTTAAAGGTATAGGTGCAAAATTCAAATTATTTCGAGGATTTATTGAAAGAATTTTTGTTTAATAAATCGGCATTTTTTTCTACAACAATAAGGGACAAATAAAATTAAACATGTTGTAAATATAAGATTGCAACTGCTTCGGTAGTTTGTTAATTCGACCAGATTTTTGAATTTCCAATATTTTTTGTAAGGATATACGAAGGAAATATGATATTGGCCATGCTGTGATGACTTTTTCAAGATGTCGTAAATGTTTACTATCATTTCCTATTGATAAAACTTTCCTGAAACACAATCCATCATAAAACACTTAACATTATGGTCCGAAACGATTGATTGTTAGCGTTAAAATTAAACAATGAAGAGTTTCAAAATACTCAACTTCATGATGGCATGAGCTAAAATAAAATTGTAATGCCTCTACTTTAAACATTAAACATGAGCAAAACACATTTGGGAAAACGAAAAATCCTTTAAATATATTTAAAGACTTGGATATAAAATTATGCAAAGTTGTGTCTGTGTGCAGGAACAGGTAAATTCTGTTTGCGAGTTTTTGGCCAACGTTTTTGAAAATTGTGCAACTGTTCGAATTTTCTCTAGTATCAGTTGTCAGTATTAATACGAATAAGTGACGATGACAGTTCCACAGAAACGGCTACACTCTTTAGCCTTTAAGGTCAATTTTAAGTTATCGATATCGTCTTTGAAAATGAAGGTATTATCCATAAGCTTGTCTGTTGTTATACTATTTGCACGGCAAAGTCCAAAATAAATGTCAAATAAGCGATTATACGTGTCCCGATTGCGTATTCGAACGTGAGTATTTCGTATCAAATTAGACAATGACCGAGTTCCCCGCTTTGTTCGTCTAAAAAAATTGAGTGGAATTCTTTGAGCTTCGCTTTGCAGAGCGTCTGTCATTAGAGTATGAGATGGAGAGTGTACGTTTTGGAAATGGATGTCTCTTTGATTATCATGTGCTGATATTTCACGGTCACTAGCATCCTTATAACCTCCAGTCGTTGATATTTCACTGCTTATGATGTCTTCAGACGTATCATCATTCCGATCTGAAATAAATGGGAGAATTAACTAAAATGCAAGTTAACCAATTACAGAGGTGCTCTTGCCAAGATGTGTTAGAAATTGCGCAAATTTTACGATTTATATGATATATTTTGAATTTCACTAAATAGGTGTATTAGCGTGATATTATTCTTCTAAAAATGCACTGCAGTTTTTCTACACTAGTGAAGTATTTTCGAAGTTCTTCTACAGTCAACTGTAGAATTTCTGTACTCAATATTGACTGTAAAAATACTTCAGTTATTTTGCATCTAATGAGAAGTAATTTTGCAGTAATTGCTTTCAAAAATACTCTGACTACTGTTTGCAAAGATACTGTAATTTATGTGAAGTCATTTTACAACCATAAATTGAAAACTGTCATTTATGCGAAATCATTTTAGAACCATAAATTTAAAAATTAATGAGACTTTAGATCTGTAGTAATACTGCAGTAAATTTGAAGTAGTTTTAGAGTCATTAATTTTGAAAGTATGTTTTCTCATGTATCTGCAGTATAACTGTAGTTACTGAGAGGTGATTTTAGAAAACTTAATTTATAGAAAGTTTGAGTGATATTTTCTATAGTTTATCTGCAGTTTTAAAAGTTAGGTTAAAGTTTTTTAGTTTTTGATATTGTTGTATGACTCACTATTTAATTTATTAATAATAATTAAAACTGTTTTCAAGACTTTTATTTTAAAGGCCAAATTCGAGCACATCAGAAATTCCCCCCCCCTTATTTAAATACTCAAATCAAAGTATACAACATAAAGTTTTTTTCTCCAATGCCTTAGTAACATTTGAGATAATCAATTTTACAAAACTCTGTGTATTTTCATAATCTACTTAAAGGATGGACACCATGTTGTTAACAAACAATAATTTATTATATGAAAATTTTGAAATACAATATAAATTTTGACAAAATAAAATATTGTTGTTTGAGGTTTGTTTTCTTTTCCTGTACGTTGCACAGTAGCGAATTTCCCCGAATGGTAACCCAAACTCTAAATTATTTCGGTTTTCATTAGATTTTTTTAAAAGCAAGCTGTAAATCATAATGGTTATTATATGGATATTATGTAACTGTAATTACTAAATAAATGGGTATCTGTATTTTACGGAACGAAGGAGTTCACTGTTGCTTTATAGTGATACTTTAAAGGTATAGGTGCAAAATTCAGATTATTTCGAGCATTTATTGAAAGAATTTTTTTTAATAAATCGGCATTTTTTTCTACAACAAAAAGGGACAATTAAAATTAAACATGTTGTAAAGTTAAGATTGCAACTGCTTTGGTAATTTGTTAATTCGACCAGATTTGTGAATTTCCAAATTTTATTGTAAGGATATACGAAGGAAATTTGATATTGGCCATGCTGTGATGACTTTTCAAAAAGTCGTAAATGTTTACTATCATTTCCTATTGATTGAATTTTCCTGAAACACAACCCATCATAAAACACTTAACATTATGGCCCGAAACGATTGATTGTTAGCGTTTAGAATTAAACAATGAAGAGTTTCAAATACTCAACATCATGATGGCATGAGGTAAAATAAACTGTAACAAGTGAAAATAAACTCTACTTTAAGCATTAGACATGAGCGAAACACATTTGGGTAAACGACAAGTCCTTTAACTACTGATGGTACTTATAAGTACCAGTAAAATAACTTGTTATAAAATTCATTTAATGCTTCGATTAGTTGTAATACAGTTTAGAATGACTTTTAGATGCATTAATTTATCTTGTTCCAAAAGCGTTATTGGATACACAAAACAAAAATATTTTTAAAAGGATGATTTCTTTTGCCTTTGCATCTTTTCAGCTTTCTTGGCGTTGGGGGAGAGGGGGGGAGTATTTTCAATTTGGAAATATTTCTATATTTCTATTGTAAGAACATTATATTTGTACATTTCCTAATTCTACAAAATACTAAAAAAAATATTTAAAATAAAATATTTGAATGGGGTTATAAATATTACACAAAATCACTATAAATTCAAATTTAATTAATCCTCCTAAATCCTTCAATCATTCTAAAATCCCTCTAAAATTTATTAAATGATTATGAAAATCTTCTAATGTAGTTTCAACAATTCGCGAAAAATGCTCTAGAAGATAAAATTTTCATGAATTCATAATTCAGTACATAAAGGGTTAAATATATTTAAAGACTTGGATATAAAATTATGCAAAGTTTTGTCTGTGTCCAGAAACATGTAAATTCTGTTTGCGAGTTTTGGCCAGCATTTTTGAAAAGTGTGCAACTGTGCGAATTTTATCTAGTATCAGTTGTCAGTATTAACCCATTCGGGACCATGGGTGCATAAATGCACACTCAAAAATAGCATACAGAATTTGTTTTAGGCACCAGTAAAAAATAATTTAATAATAAGTAATATTTTCTTTCTCTAATTTGAGCAGTTTTGTGACAGTTTAAATAAAGGTAGCTTTTTTTTTTTTTTTTTTTTTTTTTAAGTGGTGCAAACCGAATAAAATTTGTATAAAAGCCACCGGTCACGAAGGGGTTAATACGAATAAGTAACGATGACAGTTCCACAGTAACTGCTACACTCTGTAGCCTTTAAGGTCATTTTTAAGTTATCGAAATCGTCTTCGAAAATGAAGGTATTATCCATAAGCTTGTCTGTTGTTATATTATTTGCACGGGCAAGTGCTACATGAATGTCAATATAGCGATTATACGTATCCCGATTGTATATTCGAACGTGAGTATTTCGTATCAAATCAGACAATGACCGAGTTCCCGCTTTGTTCGTCTAAAAAAATTGAGTGGAATTCTTTGAGCTTCGCTTTGCAGGGCGTCTGTCATTGGAGTATGAGATGGAGGGTTGGGTTGGGTTGATTATTGACGGCCAATTATCGACACTAGGGATATAGGCCCAGGGGGAGTGCCCTTCGTGGGGGTCTTTCTAAGGGAACCTAATCCGTATTTACGCATGGAGAAAATCCACGGCTCGAAAGAAAACCACGAAAACTCCGAGCGATTAGGCCGACGGGCGCGATTGGGATCGAACCCAGCACCTCCCGTCTACCAGCTTCGAGAGCACAACCTCTCAGCCACTGGTGGGGCCGGTATGGGATGGAGAGTGTACGTTTTTGAAATGGATGTCTCTTTGATTATCAAGTGCTGATATTTCACGGTCACTAGCATCCTTATAACCTCCAGTCGTTGATATTTCACTCCTTATGATGTCTTCAGACGTATCATCATTCCGATCTGAAATAAATGGGAGAATTAACTAAAATGCAAATTAACCAATTACAGAGGTGCTCTTGTCAAGATGTGTTAGAAATCGTCCAAATTTTACGATTTATATAATACATTTTGAATTTCACTAAATTGGTGTATTAGCATGATATTATTCTTCTAAAAATACACTACAGTTCTACTGAAGTGAAGTATTTTCGAAGTTCTTCTACAGTCAACTGTAGAATTTCGGTACTCAATCTCGACTGTAAAAATACTTCAGTTATTTTACATCTAATGGGAAGTAATTTTGCAGTGTAAGTGCTTTCAAAAATACTCTGAGCTACTGTCTGCAAATATACTGTAATTTATTTGAAGTCATTACAACCATAAAATGAAAACTGTCATTTATGTGAAGTCATTTACAACCATAAATTTAAAAAATACTGAGACTTTAGATCTGTAGTAATACTGCAGTAAATTTGAAGTAGTTTTACAGTCATTAATTCTGAAAGTATGTTTTCTGATGTATCTGCAGTATAACTGTAGTTACTGTGAGGTGATTTTAGAGAACTTAATTTATAGAAAGCTTTTGTGATTTTTTCTATAGTTTATCTGCAGTTTTAAAAGTTATGTTAAAGTTTTTCAGATTTTTATATTGTTGTATGACTCACTATTTAATTTATTAATAATAATTAGGACTGTTTTCAAGACTTTTATTTTAAAGGCCGAATTCGATCGCATCAGAAAGTCAGCCACCCCCTTCTTCACATACTCAAATCAAGGTATGTAACATAAAGTTTTTTCTCCAATGTCTTAGTAACATTTGAGATATTCTGAGTAAGAATATGGTATTAAAAGTAAACAAAAATATTACGTCTGAACATATTTATATTTATATTAAAATCATTAAAATTACAGACATTACATTACACTTTCTTAAAACATTAAAAACATATTAAAATTGGACGTTTCGGATTTACATGAAAATCCCTCTTTAACAAACATTTTGTTTAACGTAAGTCACAGTTCAAAAATATCAACAAATAGAAAATGCAACGTATCAAAATGTCGAGGCCAAAATTACAGTTATAATAACACGGAGTAATTCATTTGGAATTGCACCTGCTTCATTAAGAGGTAAATCTGTAATTTTCGTATACCATGCTTCTAAGAAAGTATGAGTTCTGTAGTCGCTGCACTTCGATCTCATTACAAAAGATTTAGCAAAATCTGGAAAATGGCGACTACAGAACTTGTTTCTTAGAAGCATGGTATACGAAAATTACAGATTTACCTCTTAATGAATAAGTTGCAATCCCAAATGAATACTCCGTGTTATTATAACTGTAACTTTGGAATCGACATTTTGATACGTTGCATTTTGTATTTGCTGATATTTTTGAACTGTGACTTACGTTAAGAAAAATGTTTGTTGAAGAGGGATTTTCATGTAAATCCGAAACGTCCAATTTTAATATGTTTTTAATGTTTTATGAAAGTGTAATGTAATGTCTGTAATTTTAATGATTTTAATATAAATATGGTATTACTTAAATTCTATTACTATTACGTTCTTTGCAAATTAGCTATCTTCGTTGGGGGCATAAACATCTGGGGCAAAAAAGGAACCTGGGACATATGTTGCCACCAAATAACATTAGAAACAAATTATATGTATGATATTATAATTTACAATATTAAGCAACAGATTACTGTGTTAGATTTATTTCACCAAAAAATGTAGCTTGGCACTTTCTTGCCCCGAACCCCTCACTTTTTCTAAGCATTACTATTCAAGTATTTCGAAATCAAAGAATGTGTTTAATATTCCTCAAAATGCATTTTGTCTTGAGTTATAATATACTGTTCAACGACGAAGGACTTTCTTCAATTACCTTTGCTGATTGCAGCATAATGTTACTACTGTCATTTGTTTAAAGTGGTGTTAAATTTGGTCGATAACTCTATACTAACTATAAACAAATAAATCGGTCAAGTGCGAGTATAAACTCGCGCTCAAAGTGTTCCGTACATTAAATTTATTAATTACTATTTATTAATTAACAAACTCCTACTACCCCTAATATTTTCATCATTTAGTTTCAGTAGATTCGGAAATAGGAGGGGGGGGGGTATTTTTCGAGTACACGTTCGACGATATATCTGAGAATATAATACCAAAATTAAAACAAATATAGTTTTCCGTTCGGCGCTACAAGATCTTTCGAACAATACCATACACGATATATAAAAAGAAAGTTTCTTTTTCAAGTAACTTAATTAATATCTCGGAAATTACCGACAAGTTTTTCGAAAATCTTTATCAACTATCCTTGGATGATACGGCTTCGATAGATTTCTCGAGCGCCCGTCAACTCCCCCGCTGACCGCCCGTAAAGAAACGTTTGTGTGTAACAGAAAAATGCATTTTTCTCAAAAACTATTTTACGTAGGAATATCGTTATAGTTTTCCTGCAAGTTTTAAATAAAGTCCTTCTACTATTATTTTTTTCATAATTTTAGTTTCATTAGATTCGGAAATAGAGGGGAGGAACATATTTTTGCAGTGCATTTTCGACGATATCTCTGTAAATATAATACCTAAAATTAAAACAAATATAATTTTGAATTCGATATTACGAGACCCTTCACACCACACCCCACATGATATATATATATAAAGCTTTTTTTTATACAAGTGACTTAATTAGTCCCCTAAATTTTCCTGAATTTGTGAATGGCTAATAATCTGAAAATAATGTGGGTAAAAAGGCTTTGTAACTTTCCCAAATCTGAACTTTTCACGTACCATCACTGTTAAAAATAATCTGAAACTCACGGGTATGTTTTCCTGAATTTCACAGAAAAAGTCCCTTTTCACGACAAAAGGGCATTTTCCGTTAAAAACAGAAAATGTCCTCATATTTCCTAAAGACAACGGAACGTATGGAGAAGAAAGCACATGATATATATATATATATATATATATATATATATATATATATAAAGCTTTTTTTTTTACAAGTGACTTAATTAGTCCCCTAAATTTTCCTGAATTTGTGAATGGCTAATAATCTGAAAATAATGTGGGTAAAAAGGCTTTGTAACTTTCCCAAATTTGAACTTTTCACGTACAATCACTGTTAAAAATAATCTGAAACGCACGGGTATGTTTTCCTGAATTTCACAGAAAAAGTCCCTTTTCACGACAAAAGGGCATTTTCCGTTAAAAATAGAAAATGTCCTCATATTTCCTAAAGACAACGGAACGGATGGAGAAGAAAGCAGCCAACGGAGATATTCCGTTATCTGGTGCATATTTATTTTCAATGTTACAAAAACTGACATGTTGCTGAACAGAAAAACTAAAAATTCAATAAATTAAAATTTCGAGTTTATTTAAAACAACAACAACAACAAAATAGTGCTTTCGAATTTAAAAAAGTGACAATTAATTTTTCGATTATTTTAAAATTATTTGCAATTTATTTTTAGAGGTTATATATAATATTCGCACTTAAAATATATTCGAAACAAACAGTTTGATACATATATAATAGTTTATTATATAATATAATATTTATACTATATATACTATAATATTTATAATATAACATTATATAATAATATATAATAGATAAATTAAGTGAAAAAAATCGATTTTACTCAAAAAAGCAACAAACAAAAATAAAGCTTTCGAATTAAAAAAAATAACACAAAATTTTTTCATTCTTTTAAAATTATTCGCAATTTATTTTTAAACTTATGTTTTTTACACAAGCACTGACAATATATTCTAAACAAACACATTAAAAAATATATGTAATAGTTGATTAAAATCGATTTTCTCGAAAAAGCAAACATTTTTTATCGAATATAATTCAAAATATAATATTCATATTTTACATCTAATAATCAAATTAATTATATATATAATTTATCTTTTATCCTCTTTTAATACCAAAGTTTCAGCCATCATCTCATTTCGAAATATCCCCGCAATTAACTTCAAAATTACTAGATTTCTAAACCCAAAATTGTTTAAGTCCCAAGCCGCGATTTGAAGATATCCCTTATCATCGTTTCAAACTCTTAATCTGACAAGGGACCGCTGGTCTTACGGTAAAACACTTCGCTCAAGGCAGTAACGTCCCTAGTTTGAGCCTAAGGTCGGCCAGAAAATATTCTTGAAGTATATTAAATACTCCCGTCATAGTCAACAGATGGCAGCACAAAGAGAGATGTAAATTTTTAACACCGAGTTTATTCACAACGAAAAGTTACCGCTTCTTCAAACGGAGATTTTCCTTCTTCTATTTCTCAAAACGAAAAATCTACTAACGGAACGGAAAAAGTCCGGCAACTTTGCTGCCATTAGTTTTACCGTGAATTAACGGATTTATTTTTAACAGTGTACTTTACGAGGAAAAGGGCTCTAACAGACGACCAGACAGGTACAGGAGTGATCTTATAATGGTTCCGTTTTTACTTTATAAGTACGGAACCCTAAAAACAAGAAAAATTAATGTTTCACATGCATATTTTTCAGTTTTGTAAAATTCGTCTTTCATTTGGTTGAAAGTTCTGCATATTATAAACAATAAGCGAGTTTGTTTTCATTTTTTAAACGAAACATTTATATCTTCCTGAATATACTTCATATGCCAGGCGGCCATTTTTATTCAAAATTATTTTTTCGAATAAAATTGCATAAAAGTTACATTTTAAGAAAGCTCATTCAAAAAAATTTTTTTTTTTTTTTTTTTTTTTTTTTTTTTAGAGATGAGTTACATTGAAAAATGTATAGCTTCTGAGATAACTTCTGTTAAAATTAGGTTAACATCCCAATATTTATCCCAATATCCATTAAAGTAAATAAACACAAGAGATTCATTCATCGTAAATCATAGAAATATTAAACCATGGAAGTAATCATTCGCAAAGCAAGTTCTCCATGGTTAATTTTGCTGCACTATATGGTGTCGAAAGAAAAATTCCCATCTGTAAACATGGCATAAGCAATAAGAGAAAAGAAAGGAATGCTAATTTCGCTCATAAAAGACGATATAATTCATTTCACTAAAATAATAATGAATATATTTTTACATTGCAAAACTAGTTATAGTAAGAATGCACCTCATTTGTCACAATTCACGCAGAATTTCCAACTTGTTTCATTTTTGGTGCTTTGCACAGTAGCGAATTTCCACGAATAGCAACAGAAACACGAAATCCTTTCTGTTTTCTTTAGATTTTTTAAAAACAAGCTGTAAATCATAATGGATAGTATATAACAGTATTACTAAATAAATGGGTGCCTGTATTTTATGGAACGAAAGAGTTTACTGTTATTTTATAGTGTAACTTTACGGGTATAGGGGCTGTGACATTTTCCCATATATCCCAGCGAAGGTAGCTTGTAACCGTTACCACAATCCCCCAAGTTGTCGGGTCAGATCAAAAGAAGCGATCGATCCCCGATACTGAATGGTTCGGACATTAGAGGAACAATACCTGAGACTGTCTGGCACCTAGCCTGACATTAACGAATTACTTATTCTCCTTGTGAGGTCGCAGGTGGAAAAGTTTTCCCAGACTGTCGGACTCTAAGGGAAGTCCTTTAAATCTGCGAATGAGAACCCTATATCAGCAACGATAGGCTACCGGAAGTTCAAGAGGCCGGGATGAATATTTACCCCCGTCCCTCCTTTTTTCTGATGCGGGAGGAACGAGACAGGACGGAGAGGAGATGGGTTTTTGGAAGCGAGAGAGGAGGACGTGACTCTGAGAAACGGTGTGTGGCTGGAAATCGGAGAACGGAGGAGACCGGAGGAGAGAGGTCTCGGGTAAAAACGGGAACGGACAGAATTCAGCTCGACATCCAGTGGACATCCGGTCAAAAATCGACAGCATCACCTAATGAAATAACTGAACCCACTAGCTGAACCTGAGATCGTGAATCAGAGACATTAGACTTTGTTACTATTGTTTAACATCATTGGACTCACGCATTTTGTTTTTATTTTATTTAAATACTGAAACCTCTTGAAGGAATATTCTGTAATTCGATGTTCGAATAAAGAAATACTTCTTTCTAGAAATCAACTAAAGTAATTACTCCGGCTAACCACAGCTACCAGATCACATTTTATTAATCCACCGGAGTTTATTACAGAATGGTGGCAGCGTCAAAGGATTATTAAAACAGTGAAAGAAACAAAGAGTAATAAAGTTTTATAGATTCGGGGCAGAGTAGGACAACTCGCCGAATTTCTTCAGAACCTACACTAGCCGTTGGGAACCTGAATCTACATACCGAATCGGGGCAGAGCAGGACAACTCGCCGAATTCGTGCAGAATCCTGTGATCGATAGACAGATTCGGGGCAGAGGAGGACAACTCGCCGAATCGAGGAAGACCCACCGACCCCAAAGCGATCCGCCAAAGCCAGGGCAGAGACCCGAGCTGATCTGGGACTACATCCGCGGAGCCAGGAACCAGAAGCATCCGAACTTTGCTGACAGTGTGTAGAGAAAAGAAAGCAGAATCACCGACGAGAATCGCAGACAGAGCTATACCCAGGTGAGCACTTGTTTTATTCTCAGTGGAGGCTTAGTGTATATATTTTAAATTTTGGACAAGAAGCAATTTTTCTTTAATTATTTGTGTTCGGTAATGTAAGTAAAAATCTTAAATATTAATTACCAACAGATGTTTTTTTTGTGTGTCGAAGGTAAATTAATAGTGTAACAAACCTTAAATTTATCTTGTTTCAAGTAATTGAAAAATTCTTTTAATCTGTTTAATTGAAATTTTTTGGTGAAAAGCAAATTATGATAATTGTATTTTTCGGCCATAATTTTTAATGTCTTCTCATATTTTGAAGACTGCTGGGGAATTAGATTTTGAATTAGATTAAGCTGTAAGATTAAGTTGAGGTCTGTCAGTAATTCAGTCAAATTAAGGATATATATGTTTTTTTTTTGGCAAGTGGAGCCTATATGTGGAATTGGTTTGCTTGTAATTCAAAATTTTAAAAATCTGTGACCAGCGGTCAAAATTTCATGAATTTATGTATTTTGGGTGTATTTTATTTTGTTTGTAATTATTGGTTATATTGTGTGGTGGAGTCAAAATTCTGAATTTTTACAGCGCATATGTATGAAATTGAGTAGGGTAAATTATTGTGCTAGGATTTCAAAATTGTAAATATGTCGAATTTAGCAACGTTCTGAAGATGTGTTTTGCAGTCTTTAGCTGCGGAATTAGAAATAGAAGTTCTGCCTAAAGATACGATACCCAAATTAGTAAAAAAATTAACGGAAGCGCCTGACTATGAAGAAAAGATGGCCCTAAGCCAGTTAAAATTTTTTGAGGAGGATCGGCTTGAGAAGGCTCGTCTTGAGAAAGACAAGGCCGATAAAGAGTTTGAATTGTCTAAAATCAGAGCGGAACGAGAAAGTGATACGATTACATTATCTTCTAGCCAGATAGAGAAAGGACCAAAAATTACCTTAAAAATGTTTTACCGAATTTTGAATTGGGAAAAACAGAATTTTTTTTATATTTGGATTTGTTTGAACGACAAGCTTTAAGAGCCCAAATTAAGAAAACGCAATGGGTTACCAATTTGATGGGGATGTTACCTTTTGAGCTATCCGAAGTAATCTTAAGAGAACCGATAGAACAAGCAGATAATTTCGATTTTGTAAAGAGGAAATTATTGGAAAAATTCCGAATCAGCGCGGAAGATTTTCGAATTAAATTCGTAACGACGAATAAGGCTTCAGAAAAGAGCTGGAAAGATTTCGTTTACGAAATAACTAATTATTTCGACCAGTGGTTAGAAGGGATTCAGGTGTCCGAGTTTAGCCAACTAAGAGATTTGATAATTTCGGCATTAAAAATGATTTAAGCATTAAAAATGAGGTAAATACCATTTGGGGAAAAGCCAAGTCCTTAAACATATTTAAAGACTTGGATATAAAATTAGGGAAAGTTGTGGGCAGAAAAGGGTCAAATCTGTTTGCAACTTTTGGCCAACGTTTTTGAAAATTTCGCAAATGTGCGAACTTTATCTAGTGTGACTTGTCAGGATTTATACGAGTAAGTTACAATGACAGTTCCACAGAAACCGCTACACTCTGTAGCCTTAAAAGTATTTTTTAAGTTATTGGTATCGTATTTGAGAATTAAGAGATGAAGGGTGTAGATGCAAAATTTACACTCTCCACTTAACCTATTTTTTTTAAAAAATCCAAAAAAAAATGATTATTATTACAGGGTTTGTACGGATCATGGAATTTTCCAGGAGTTTCACCAGTATTCTTTTTATAGAAAAAGAAATCTAGGTTAAACTCGCGAAACTTCGCCTTCTTTTAAGGAGGGATTTTCTGTAAGAAAATACTGGTACCGAAGAATTTCCTGGTCGCAAAATTCCAGGAGCCGTACGAACCCTGTTATTAATAAACATGATATATTGGCAAATTTTTTTTGTGATATATTCGTTTCCATAACAGCTACTTGCGCATAGTCCTAAATCTGTAATAATTCTGGTAAAGCTAGAATTTAAATTTAAATATGGAAAATATGAGTTTTGCAGCAAACTTTTATGGTAATATTAAGTGTAAACCAAAATAGTTATGAATTTAAAAAAAACAAGAACCAAAAAATAAAAAAACAAATCTGAACTGTTTTTATTATGTTATTTTAGAGGGTAATAATCAACAAAAATCAAAACGCAAAAAACATTTATTAAAATTGATTTGTGCTAAAATTTTATTATTAGATATGGTTCAACGTCTTCTCTGTCATTAAACTAGTGGAACATTTTTTCACACTATGATAAATATTTACACTATGATAAAGTATTTACTAGTGCGGTTAAAGTATTATATTAAAGTATTTATTAGTACAATACTATAATCCCATGATCAAGGGGCTCCCCTGAGAGGGCCAAGCAAGGCTCCCCTGTTTGGTTGAATTGGGGAGTGTGAATTTTCCTGCAAAACATTTGTTGGATAATATAAGTTATGCATGAAAACGAGATTTTCATAAATTTTTTTCAGCCTTTATATGTTTATTATAGTCCAAATCACTATTATAGTCTGATTCGCCTTAAAAAGACGAACAAGTATGGATAACTCATTACCTTAAAAAAGTGGATAATAAGACTTTTGCATCTGCACCATTCACATTATCCATAAGCTTGTGAATTGTTGCACGATTTGCACGGGGGAAGTGCTTTAATAATGGTTTCGAGGCGACTAAACATTCAGCTTTGTCGACGTATTCGAACGTGAGTATTTCCTATCAAATTAAACAATGGCTGACTACTCCGCTTTGCTCGTCTAAAACAACTGAGTGGAATTCTTCGAACTTCGTCAATCACTGGAGTATGAGGTGGATTGTGTACGTTTTAGACACGGATGTCTCTTTGACTATCAAGTGCTGCTATTTCACGGTCACTAGCATCCACGGATGGCATTAATTGATTACTTTTTCAGTCGATTGATTAATAATCTGAACGTTCATTCATATGGAATTTAATCATGATGAATGCAATTATGATTGAAATTCAAAAAGGTAGTTACCCTGTACAAATTTTTTCGTAATTAATTCAATCTGAACCAATCCAATCGCGATTAAATTAATCATTAATCTAATTACACAGACGAAAATTAAATATAGTCACCATTTAACTTTCTTAAGTTCGCTTTCATTGCTACGAGATTGTTATTAAGGTGGTCTGTTAAGGAGATCCTAATTGAAAATTATAGAGAGATGCATAAAATTATCCATATACACCGAGGTCAAAATGTGGGAATAATCGAATATTCCTTCCGCATTTCTTATTCATCATATTTAATCATATTAGCTTAAATCTTATTATTTTACGATTCAGCACTGGCACACCTCTCATAAAAAATGGCAATACATATATATATATATTACAAAATTAAAATTTTGTTTCACCAAAATTAAATTTTTATATATATATATATATATATTTTTAATAATATTCCATATATTATAAAGGCTTAATAAATTAAAACCTATTCTTAAACTAATCTATGAATCTCCATACGTAAAGGTATAAGATCTTAATCCACCTATTAATATTTATTATAAATTGCTTAAATCTAAAAATGGCACTAACTACGTATATTCCTTAAAGAAAACCGCCCCACCAGTGGCTGAGAGGTTGTGCTCTCGAAGCTGGTAGACGGGAGGTGCTGGGTTTGATCCCAATCGCGCCCGTCGGCCTAATCGTTCGGAGTTTTCGTGGTTTTCTTCGAGCCGTGGATTTATCCATGCGTAAATACGGGTTAGGTTCCCTTAGAAAGACCCCCACAAAGGGCACTCCCCCCGGGCCTATATCCCATGTGTAGATAATTGGCCGTCAATAATCAACCCAACCCAACCCAACCCTTAAAGAAAACCCTTTTATTATGTAAATGCCTATTAATATTCACTATTATTTCCCGTGTATATCAAACCTCTCTAAAATTTTTACTTAATTCCTAAAATGTCATAATTCCTAAATTATCCCGTTCTAAAAAACTATCATTCTTTTATTAAAATATCAAAATGTCTATCTATTATAATACATCAATGCTTTAATATTTTAGTTTTATTCCGCATCAATAAGTTCATTTTATTTTATTTTCTGTTTTCCTCTAGCGTAAGCTAAAATTATCGTCTGGCAATCCCAAATCTATTTTTAGCCGACACTCTCGAGATCAGAGCGTATTGTTTGTTTATACGACGTGTACCTGATTTCGATGCTGTAGATTGTTCTAGAAGAGTCTTTTCGTGCTACGGAAGTAAAATCACCTCACGATTATTTTACCGGATCTGTTAATAAGTCCCTCTTAAAGAGATTAGGATTGGAGAAGGGTAATCGGGTGACTTTATTGTCACTTTGCGCTAGATCAGTGTTTCCCAACGGGAGCTGTACGTCCCACAAGGGAGCACTTTGGAATTTCTGGGGGGCAATTCCAGATTTATTACGAAACCATTCCTTGTCACTTTATTTTTGTCTTTTTTTAGATAACTAATGTTGTAGGTTAAAAACGAATGTAATATGAGCAGATTTTTTAAATAAAGTAAAAAAAAATATATTCAATTTTCAAAGTTTTTTCATGGAAAACTTTTAAAATAATATTTACTCAGAATAGTTATGTAAAACATTTTTAATGTAATTAGTACTTTTTTTATATTTAATTTTTTTTTTAATTTTCCAGGTTTCTTGTATTTTAGATTATTTCCAAAAATTTTTCGACTAACATTTATTGGATAAGACGCGTATTTTTATCCGCTCTGTAATATGTCAGTGCCATATGAAGACATTTTCACACATGTCTACTTAAAATTGATAAATATAAGAATCCAGAAATGCTTCTTGTATATTGTGTTATTGATAGAGAGATCTTATTGTTAAAAAATTCACCAGCTATTCCTAATGAAATGTTTAACTCATTTATAAAATGTACGAATACTTTCAAGTTGAATGAAAACTGTGAGAATTTCTTCAAGAAATGTTCTGAAAATAGAAAAGGAGACCACAAAACACTCTGTTTTCAAATTGATTTAAATTTGCACAAGAGAAAACTCTTTTGGGCATATATGAAGATGTATGATTTCATTGAATTTATAGAATTATGTTCAAAACATATTATAGAAAATATTTTACCTATTTCTGACCAAATTGTGAAATGACTTGTCATTGTTAACCTTCTCACCACCGCGAACTGATACATCCGTTCACTATGCTGTAGGTTTCACTGCAATAATAGCATTGTTTAAATTAATATATTTCTACAAATATAATGCAGTTTTAAAATATTGAGTAATGATTGATACTCTCAAGGCTGGTGACATAATAGTAAGGCTGGTAACGACTCATATACGTAATTAAGTTTTTTATATCAAGTTTGAAAATTCATCTTTTTTTAGCATTTTAAAATAATATCAGAGAAAACAACATTACAAATTAGCCTTCTTACTCGGCGGTCAATGTTCTTTCAATCTTCGTCCATGTGAACATGTGAATAATAAATTTTCATTTTCTTAAATAAGAATTATATGTTACATAAGAACGGCGATGGGGGGGGGGCATCAGGACTTTTGAGTTGCTTCGGTGGGGCGCGGCCAAAAAAATGTTGGGAACCGCTGCGCTAGATTGACTTAAATACGCACGCGCAATAATATCCAGGAGACAGACAGAGGGGAGAGAGAACATTTTCGGGGTTTAGAGAGTTCGAATTTTATTCGAAGCTTTTCGAGACGTCCAGATTCCACTATGAATGTCATGTTCAAACTCAGTGATATTTATCATACTCAATGATATTCAGTGATATAATACTCAGTGATATATTGATCTTTGGCACCGATAATAACATATTTTCTTCGGCAATATCATCGTACTAATTCTAAGACCTCATCATGTACGGAAGATTTGAAGCTCCGATTGTCACATAGAGATGATTAAGTAATTATTTTAATCATAACTTGCTAGAGCATTTCTCCTACTCTTGATAATGTAATAAAGCTTTGAAACGTAGTACACTATTCGAAAAATCCGGCACTTTGGAAGAACCAGGCTAATTGAAAAATCATCTGCCTTCTTTTCATTCTGATATTTTTCAGGTTTATTCCAATGAGCCTATGGAGTTTTAGGCCATACAAAATGGGAATATAAAATAGCCTTTTAAAATGACCTGCTGTTTTTCCAAACAGAATAATTTCATGCACAAATCTTCCAATACGTTGAATGTAGTGAATGCTTATGTAATATTTTAGTAAAGCAAAATAAACAGGAACTCAAAATGCTTATAAATATGTATAAGAAAAGTGTGTTATTGACATATTTCATTAACGCGACTGAGAGACTAAGGTTAGTGAATACTTCAATTTTATTTATGTGGTAAACCCTTTGTGAAAAATAATCCATAATATTTACAGATGAGGCAGATTTTTAATGTTTTACTAGCATTACGCCGAGAAGATGAGTTGCTGAATGCAATAATTACAAAAATGTAAAAGAAAATTTCTGTATTAATGAAATCTAAAGATGGGGCAGATTTTTTAAGTTTTCCTAGCATTAATTAGAGAAAATAGGTTGCTGAGTGAAAATAACTATAAAAAGAAATATAAGAAAATTTCCGTTTCAGTAAAATCTGCAGATGAGGCAAATTTTCAAAGATTTCCAAACATTACGTAGAGAAGGTTACTGAATAAAAATAAATATAAAAAAATTGTAAGTAAACTACACCATCGTCATATATGATTTATACTCAAAAGATTAGAGTTTACTTTAATTTTATTTTGCGAGATAGATTATTTAATAGATTATTTTTATTTAAGTTTATATTTCGCCACAACCACCGCGTGCAGATGTATCAATTAATCCTCTTAAAATTGTACTCCGGTAAAACTTATACAAGTTTTATGAAGTACAAGTGCAAACATATCGCCTATCAATCTATCAAGAAAAACAAACACAGGGTGTTTCAAAAATGACCGGTATATTTGAAAAATCAATAAAAACTAAACAGGCAGCGATAGAAATACACCGTTTGTGTTGCAATATGCTTGGGACAACAGTAAATTTTCAGGCAAACAAACTTTCGAAATTAGTTACAATTGTCAACAACAGATGGCGTTGCTGTCTGAAAAAATCTAAACCACGATATTTTCCAGATATCTACCATGCGCAACAATAATATGGCGTAGTCTCTGAACGAAATTACCAGAAACCTTTGTAAATTGTGGCGGTACACCTGATCTTTCAAGTGTCCCCACAGAAAGAAGTCACAGGTTTACAAAGATTTCTGGTAATTTCTTTCAGAGACTACGCCATATTGTTGTTAATTTCGACTATTGCTAATTTCGACTAATTTCGAAATTTTGTCCGCCTGAGAATTTGCTGTTGTCCCAAGCATATTGCAACAAACGGTGTATTTCTATCGCTGCCCGTTTAGTTTTTATTGATTTTTCAAATATACCGGTCATTTTTTAAACACCCGTATATGTCAAAAAACCCCTGTTCTCAAAAAGTACATTTTCCTTCGAAGGTTTTTCTGACTCATTTACGGTTTCATTTGAAATGTAAAAGTATTGCATTTGCAGTCGTGCCTAATGATTTACAATCAAATGTTTTTAATTTTTTGATAAATGAAATACAGCTTCAGTTATCATGTGATTGTTGTCTCCTGACATCTTTATCTAATAATCACGGAAGGAAGTTTGGCTCAATAAGAAATTTCGCGTTTATAATTTGATAGAATTATTTGAAAGTTCGTCTGCCTTTCTCAAAAAATGTAAAAATATTCAATTTCATAATTAGGATTCTGTACTTAAAACGTAAAAACGGAACCATTATAAGATCACTACTGTGTCTGTCTGTCCGAGCCCTTTTTCTCGTAAACTATGGGACGTGGAAAGTTCAAACTTGGGAACGTTATAAAGCCTTTTTCCCACGTATTTTCAGGTTATTAGCCATTCACAAATATGTTTGGGAAACATTTAGGGGCTAATTAAGGTACTTGAAAAAATAAGTTTTATTTTTGTACATCGTGTGGGGTACCGTGTGAAAGATCTCGTAATACCGAACTCAGAAATGGAATTTTTAATTTTAGGCATCCTATTTTCATATATATCGTCGAAAATACACTGCAAAAATATCCCCACCCCATCTATTTCTGAATCTACTTAAACTAAAATTATGAAATAATTAAGGGTAGTAGGAGTTATTTAAACCTTGTAAGAAAACCATAGCGATTTTACTACAATTTTTCTTCGAAAGATCTCGTAACATAAAACTCAAAAATATATTTGTTTTAATTTTAGGTATTATATTTTCAGAGATATCGTCGAAAGTATACTTGAAAAATATCCCTTCATCTCTTATTTCCCAATCTACTGAAACTAAAATTATGAACAAAATTAGGAGTAGTAGGACTTTATTAATTAATAAATAGTAATTAATAAATGTAATGTGCGGAACCATTTGAGCGAGAGTTATACTCGCACTTGACCATTTTTTTTAATAATAAGAGCAGACCGATTCAAAAACCAATAGTCATATTTTAATTAGTCTAAAGCTGCCTACGCTCTTTGCAATAAACCTGAAAAATATCAGGCTGATTGGTAAAAGGAAGTTGATTCTCCAATAAATGGTACTTTGCAAACAGACTAGGCAAATTCTATTTGCAAAGAGCATGATTTCTCAATTACCCTACTACATATACATGTTAAAAGAATCTATTTAAATTATTGCTAATTCATCAAAATAAAAAATATGTAAAATAGATTTAAATACGTATAACAAGATTTTCTTCGTGTATTTTTGTTTTGTATTCCTTTTTTTTAATTCAACAATTGTTAAAATGCCCATTTTTAATTGCGTTCGTAATTATATAAATACGTAGCACCTATAGTCGTGGTCTGATCTGATCCGTCCGTCTGTCCGCATATAACAGCGCAAAAACTACCCAACCAAATGGTTTGAAATTTAAGATATAACAAATATCTTTGCAGAATTTAGTCGAGACATTTCAAATTTTAGGAATATCGAATCAAAACTGTAGAAGATATTAATAAAAATATTTATTAAAAATTTGAACTTTTTTTAAACAATCGGTGCTTTTATGTTATAGGAGCTTCCGAGGTTTAATCGTCAAGGAACCGAGATACTTATTTTATGACAGAAATTAATATGCAGACGATATAATTCATTTCACAGAATTAAAAATCATCAAGATCTGAATAATTATATAGCTAGCTATAGTACGAACGCACCTCGTTTGTCACGTTTGACGTACAATTTCCAACTTGTTTTCATCCATATAAGTATGTTAGCTGTGTACACATTTAAAGAATGTTTATTATAGAAAACTCTGTTTTAACTTTTAGAAATATGATACGAAAAAATTGAATAAAGTTAAGTCCGATTTCGTCAAATCGACGACGCAAATAATGTGAAAACAATATATTTTTATTTATAGTGTTAAATAAAACCATTGCAAAAATAGTAAACTTAAAATAGGTGTATTTTGAACAACATGCTAAATTACTTAAAATAATATTTAAAGGTATGTTTTACCTGCAGAGAGGAGCAATAGCATTTTTGGATTTAAGTTTCTTTTGAAATCTTCAAGGATTTCGTTATCAGTTCTATAAATATTGACATCATCTTTCATTTCAACAGTTGTTATGATTGATGAGTTTTGTTGAGACCTTCAAAATGACAGAAAACAAATTCATTTAGAAAAACAAAATTAGTTACAGTAAAGCATGATTATTCCAAACAATATAAACTACATTTTTTAATCCTGCTGTTGTAACATGATTTAACTTTCTTTGCTAAAAAAGTGGGACTAAAATCTAAATATATTGAAAACAATAGCAACACAACTAGATACATGAAATGAGAAAAAAAAAAAAAAAAAAAAAAATAGAGATTCTCATGTTTATTCAGCTTTTGTTGCATTTAACCTAAAATCCAAAGTTCGTTTTCTGAAATGCCTGCCGGTAAGGAAATAAAACAGAAATTGTTTATTCCTATCCGCAATTTAAACACTTACAAAATCAAGAACTTTATCCTGTAAACAAAGTTTTGTCCTTAATTGCCCATGAAACCATGAAATCCTACACAAACTCTACTCCATCCTTGCTTCTACTATCAGGGGGATAAAAAGAAGTGGTTCACTATCACAATTAGGAAACTATACAAAACGATCCTCATAGGAATCTGTTAATGATTACCGGTAATGGATTAGTTGCTCCACGGGCATAAGTATCATTTTTTTAAGCTAAAAATTAATATAGTGTCGAAAATACTGCTTCAAAAGTAATGATCATTAAAATAAAAGGTATACATTACTTGTGAAAGAAAAGCAATACTTTTTCGTATCTTATTAATTACCTAGGGGATATTCTTAGAATGAGCAGTTGAGACAAACATTGCAACTTGAATAATACACAACAGAAATGTCATCATGTTTATTTTAATATTTCAGTACGTATGCAGTCATCTTTTTTTTTATAAATAATATAATACAATAACTTGTTAACTTTAAATTAAAGTCTAATAATTCTTAAAGTCATAAAAACATAACACGGAATATTTAAAATACCTTTTTAATGTAGATGTTTGTTTAGTTGATATACTATTAAATGTACAGTCGTGGAAAAAGAAACTGAGCACCTCCCATTAACTCTGGAACAAAATATAGTAGAAGGAAGTGACTGGTACCAAACGTTTGGAAATAAAATCTACTTTTAAATTATGTGTATAAAATTTGCTTAGGGGGCCATCTAAATATCAAAACCAGACTAAACTTTATTTTTTTCAATTGCAACACCCCATTTTGACATGATATTTTAAATCGTCGGTTCAAACTTTGCCTAGATACTAAATTTCAAGTCATTTGGTTGATACGTTTTCGAATTATAAACATTAAAATTTTAGAGCTTCTAATGTTAAATTACATTTTCGTATTTTTATTAATATCTCCCGAAATTATAATCCTAATGTGCTAATGTTTTGTTTGGTTATAATACTCAAAAACCTAAACATAACTACGTCAAATTTGTAATTTTTATAATTTTATAATATGAATTACGAATTATGAAAATAATATTCGAAAAAATTATGAATTGCAACCTACAATTTTTTTGATGGATTTACAATTATTGTGTCCTGCTTTATGCGTTTTCAAAATTTAAAATTTTTCTTCCAAGTAGTTTTCAAATTATGCTTCAAAAACGGCAAAATGCCGCTTTAAGGGGCCATCTATGATGTGCATTAAAGCATAGTTTGAAGAGGGATGAGATTGCTCCCACTTAAATGCCCGATTGTCACCACTAAATGTTAATAGTATTTGTCAGCTTATTCAAGCACAGAATTTCTGAAATTCATTAGGGTGGAGAATACAATTAAAATTTAGTGGCAAAAATTGGACAGTCCGGTCGGAGCGCTCTCATCCTTGTTTGAAATAATATTATACTCATAAGCTGGGATTACAGTGACTCGATAAACTTAGAGATTAAGTCTGTCTTACAATATAAACAATAAGTAAAAAATATTTCAGTGCTTCGCGATCTTAGGCTAAGTTGAAAGCTAGCTTAAACTGATGCGTAAGTGAATGCGCGCGCGTAAGATGTAAGATAGCGAGGCACCAGAATCCCAGCCTTGATTAGTATATATATATATTTCTTTTACTTTTTCAATGTCTGCTTTTACATTTTTCATTAAAATTACGTAAAACGTATTTACATGAGATGTATGTTTACGTCTTTTATGTAAAATAGTTTCGCTTTTATTTTTTAATTAATAAAGCTCATTTTTGGAAAATATGAACAGAGTTCTATCTTAGAAAAAAATTGATCATTTTTGTTATCTTTAAATGCATTTATAGCTTCTTTTCTAGTTTAATAAAGCTATATTGTTTTTTCTGCAGCATACATTTTTGAAGTGAAGTTTCTTATAAATACATATGCGTAGTGTATTTTCTGAAACAAAATAGCCCACAATTAACTGAAGCAACGAAAGACCAAATGATTGGCATGTGGCAAGCTGGAAAAAATTTTCGTTAATTAGCTAGGCATTTATTTTCAAGTGTCTCTTCAAACTGTTTCAACATGGATTAACAGATGAATTTTATATAGGTAGTTTATTAAAAAAGAAAAACAAATAACAAACAACAACTTCACATTTACATTCAATTTATTTAAATTTACATTAAAATTACATTACTGGTAAATATTTTTATGTTTCGCAATATAAATTCGATAAACCGTCTTTGTAGTAGTGGTCGGCCTAGGATCTTATCAGACAGCTAAGCTTGAGAAGTTGTTGGAATGGCTACAGTAGATGCCTATATGTTTTCTAATAAAATTTAAGATGATCTGGAACTTCAAGTAAGCATATATAACTAAGAGACGATAGAATGTATTATGAATATATATATATACTAGGGGGCTCTGCCCTCTACGAGCTACGCTCGCCAACCCCCGCTCTGTTACCGCATGATTTAAAAACACTCTGATTTGATCAACTCTAAAACGATTACGGAAGATTGTATTATAATTAAACGACCAGTGGCGATTTACTGTAACAGAGTTTGCATGCATTTTCCTTTGACTGAGGAATTTTAAGGTAGAATCAACTGCTTTCGAAACAGCTAATAACTGTTTTCCTGATTGATTAAATAAAATGAATCAAACATTTAAAAATCAACATGTGTGAAATGTTTAAGTAAACAATGTCGCTGCATTGGAGAATTTTAAAACGATGCTATAGAAAATTGGTTACTTCTCCATCATTCCGTCGACTACTTTCTATAAAAAGAAAAGAACTGTCGCCAGAATATATCATTTAACTCCAAACGTGCATGATCGTGGCGTCGCGTTACATTCAGTTGGCATCAGATGCGTTACAGTTATTAGTTATTTCAATGAGGGATTTTTAATTTAAGGTTTATTTGTCTTTTTGATACTTCTCCACTATCCCGTCGATCAATTTTTCTAAAAAAAATCGCCAAACTGTAACGCCAAATAAACAAATAGAAGAATTTTGGGCACAAGTGTCATATACGCACCACGTTGGCGCGATATTTTTCAACCGTCAATTTGACGATAGCTTTGTTTTTACCATAAATACCATATTGTTCATGATATTTTAACAATTTATTAGTTAATTCGATATTTTAAAGGTAATTATTAAACGTAAAAATATAGTTTTTAATTGAGAGGAAATTTTATTTACGCTGTTTAAAAATTTGCAATAACAGGTAAAAGATTTGTTGAAACAAATTAATCTCTCGTGTAAATATAATTTTTAATTGAAATTGTTTGGAAATATTGCTATTTGAGCATTTTAAGTATGATGTATGTTTCCCTACTTAATGCTGTGAAATCTCCTAATAATTTAATTATTTCTCGGTTTAATATTCACGCGCAAGTATCTTTTTATTACGTAATTTTCTATATTTACAGCTTATATCACGTGATCATTTGATTATTATTTTAAAGTTTTATTTCTGTTTTTAATAGTCACGTGCAAATACATTTCTTAATTGAAAGGGAATATTATTATGTGCGTTATTTTACAAATTGGCAACAGTTCAAATAATGAATTTTATGAAATATGAAATAAAACTCCATCAAAATAATGAAAATTTTGAATAAAAAATTGAAATATAACCTCAAAAAATTGCTCAAATTAAAAAAATAATTTCAGTCTGCACACCGCAAACTTGTTAACTATATCCTTGCAAATTATGGTTAAATTCCTGTGCATAGTTTTCATTCCTATAAAACTTTTTTCAGAAAACTGTTTTGACCAACTTTGATTTTAAATATCTCTTAAAATAATTCTTCGATTTAAACACTGTTTGCTTCAGCGTGTTTATCAAACATTTCTTTATAAAACTACCAATTTTTAAATTTTTATATGCAATAGTTCTCTGGATATTTGTCCAGAAAGACTTCAAGGCACAAAATCTTAATTGACAGCGGCGGCCGCAGCCGTGGTTACTTTTTTTTAATATAAAGAGATATATATGTTATATAAAAAATTTATTTTCTTGGCATTTATTTTGCATTATTCCTTTAAATTAATCTAACTTCTGACATAGTCATTATTTCCTTAATTCTTAATAATATTTATTCCTATTTAATGTCCTTTTAAAAGTAAAAACATGTATATTAATAATTATCTTATTCCAAATCTTAATCTAAAACTTTAAGTTCATTCGTAACTTTTATCAACTCCCCAATCTATAAAATTCTGAGAGACGCTTGTGTCATTTTTGAATGTTTTTAAAAAGCCATTTTTTAAATTTTATTTCATGCTTTGCTTCGCGCGCTGGGTATTTTTCACGTCAAAATCAATGCGCATCTATGATGGGGATTCTTTCGTGTTAAATCTTCTCCCTCGCACCTAATTCAATTAGCTTAAATTCTCTTCTCACTTATTGGATCGTGCGCTCTTTACGTTGTTGTCAGTAACCCTACGCGCGGTTAACAAAACGCGCTAGTAAGCATTTGGAGAGCAGATTTGCGTCGTGTTTGGAAGTTCTGACCAAATGGTTATCTGGTGTTGAAGTAATGTCAAATTTTCATAACAGCTCTTTAAGATCTATTAAATGATGTAGTGAGCTATCGTCAAGCCTGAGGGCTATAAGTTTATACCGAATACTGAGGGAACTGTTACTTGCATCGCTCCTGTTCATTAATAAAAGATTTATCTGGAAATTGGCCGCTCTTTATTGAAGAAACTCGTGTCTCATCATTGCCTAACCTCCTCGCCATGACTCTTGATATCGACTGCAAACATTCTACATCTTTAACAAACTGTCATTTTCTCGTGGAATAGTAAATCATCCTCGTAAAAATTTCACACACACACACATATATATATATATATATATATATATATGTAATAATAAAAATTTTCGCCATTTTTCCTTAGTTAAACTATTCCAAATTCTTACAATTCTTTTTCCCTCTCTTTTTAAAATATCTCTTAAATCTATTTTATATTTTATTTCATAACTTAATCAAAATATTCTTTTATTTATCATTCTAAAAACCTTAATCTGTTAAAAGCTACACGTATTTATTAAAACCTTATTCTCTTAAATTGCAACACTGCCTCTAAAACGCACCTGCTTAATTTCTTCTCTTGAGACATTGAATTTTTATTCTTTGGAACTTTTGTAATACCATTTTTATTTCTATTTAATTAACATTCGGCATCCCAGGATTCCTGGCGTTTTCGCGCCCAAAGGCTTTTTTACCTTTTTAAATTGCCGCTTCTGCTAAAGAGTTTTGGTCATACGTCATGTTCACACCTTCTTGGCCTCATTTTTTTCAACCATTAGCGAGAAGGCCCCGCCTTTTCTCTTCCCCGGCTTCCTCCGAACATTGCTGCGAGTGGGCCAGCATTTTTCGCGTGTTTGTACCTTTGGGCAAGATTTTGGAAGTATTTATACGGTTCCACTGGCTTCGGAGACAGATTTTTACACGAATTATTTGTTGTCATCTATAAGCCGTCACTGGGGAAGTCTACACTATTTTGTCAGTAGTATGTTCTTCAATTTTTGCTAATTCTTCAATATTTAATGTGTTCAAGTTTTAATGAAGCGAAAGCCGGTGGAGTTGCTGTCATCTCTAATCTCATAATAAAGTCCTTCCTCATCTATTAGTTTCCTTAATGTTTTTGGGGAAAATTCTATTGGAATGAACTGCCTCTACTCAGCTTTTACGAGTGCATTTATAATATGATGTTCAAATATGATTCGTACTCCGAGAATTGCCTTCATAGTGATTTAAATCGGAATAATACCCTCGACGAATGTCATGACTGTATTTCCATGATCTCGACTGCGCTACATCGAACTGATTATACGGTAATTTTCGTGGAGTTCGGACTGATATGTCAGCACTAGAGTATGATGGAACAAACGTTTCAAGTCGACAGTAATAGCAATCATCTATCATGTGCCAAACTTTCGACAGGATTTGTATCATATATATATATATATATATATATACTGCATACTTTCTTTTTATTATGTATCATCTCGTACCATTCACAGCACGCTCAAAGAAGCATGTTTCAGAAGTCGGATGGCGGCTAAAAAAGCAGCATTAACCGAAAACCAGCGACTTCAACGCCTTCACTTTGCCTAAACATATATTAACTGAGGCATAAATGAATGGAGCTCAGATTTATTTAAAGACGAAAGTTGCATTTAGTCAGTCTTCAGTTCTTCGGTTCGAGTGTACCGTCCAGTATTTAGGTTTCAGCCACGGTATACAAATAATATTAAACTCAGCGAAAGAATTTCGATGTGTGACTGGATGTCGGCAGGGGGAATTGCATCTCTGTCACGCATTCGAGATCATCTAGACGGAATATCCTTTTGTCACATAGTAGAACACGCAATGATACCTGATGTTTTAGAAAACCACTGTCCGGATGGATTTTTTTAGCTCACAGGCTATCAAAGCCTGAGAGCTTATGTGCCCGCCGGTTCTGTATGTACGTACGTATGTATGTACGTAACGCGATAACTCTTGATAGAACTAACCGTTTTACTTTAAATTTTGTTTATATTTTCCTTGTGACAAGGCGCTTCCCTGATTAGTTTTGGAGGTTCATTGGTTAAGCATAAAGGGGGGAAACGGGGGGCTAACCCCCCATAATTTAGATAAATGGGTTTTTCATGCAGAATTATCCCATTTTCTTCAAATTTTGTATATAGGTTCATTTTGATAATGCGCTTCTGTCAATAGTTTTGAGGATTCATTGGTTAAGTAAAAAGGGGGAAAGGGGGGGATGACCCCCCCCCTAATTTAGATAAATGAGTTTTTCATGCAGAATTATCCGATTTTCTTCAAATGTTGTATATAGGTTCATTGTGATAATGCGCTTCTCTGAATAGTTTTGGGGGTTCATTGGTTAAGTATAAAGGGGGAAAGGGGGACTAATCCCCCCTTAATTTAGATAAATGGGTTTTTCATGCAGAATTATCCGATTTTCTTCAAATTTTGTATATATATTCACTGTAATTAGAGACTTCCCTGATTAGTTTAAGGGGTTCATTAGTTAACTATGAGGGGGTAACGGGGGGATGACCCCCCTTAATATATTGTTGATTTCTTAATATTTCGAGGGGCATATTTCAAATTCTTTGAAATGAGAATATAATATACAATTAGAGTGAATAACCTGTGAGCTCAATGCCCTCAGTTTAACTGGGCAGTTTTCTTTTTTTAGCTCACAGGCTATCAAAGCCTGAGAGCTTATGTGCCCGCCGGTTCTGTATGTACGTACGTACGTATGTATGTACGTAACGCGATAACTCTTGATAGAACTAACCGTTTTACTTTAAATTTTGTTTATAGGTTCCTTGTGATAAGGCGCTTCCCTGATTAGTTTTGGAGGTTCATTGGTTAAGTATAAAGGGGGGAAACGGGGGGCTAACCCCCCCATAATTTAGATAAATGGGTTTTTCATGCAGAATTATCCCATTTTCTTCAAATTTTGTATATAGGTTCATTTTGATAATGCGCTTCTGTCAATAGTTTTGGAGGTTCATTGGTTAAGTATAAAGTGGGAAAGGGGGGGGGATAACCCCCCTAATTTAGATAAATGGGTTTTTCATGCAGAATTATCCGATTTTCTTCAAATGTTGTATATAGGTTCATTGTGATAATGCGCTTCTCTGAATAGTTTTGGGGGTTCATTGGTTAAGTATAAAGGGGGAAAGGGGGGACTAATCCCCCCTTAATTTAGATAAATGGGTTTTTCATGCAGAATTATCCGATTTTCTTCAAATTTTGTATATATATTCACTGTAATTAGAGACTTCCCTGATTAGTTTAAGGGGTTCATTAGTTAACTATGAGGGGGGTAACGGGCGGATGACCCCCCTTAATATATTGTTGATTTCTTTATATTTCGAGGGGCATATTTCAAATTCTTTGAAATGAGAATATAATATACAATTAGAGTGAATAACCTGTGAGCTCAATGCCCTCAGTTTAACTGGGCAGTTTTCTTTTTTTAGCTCACAGGCTATCAAAGCCTGAGAGCTTATGTGCCCGCCGGTTCTGTATGTACGTACGTACGTATGTATGTACGTAACGCGATAACTCTTGATAGAACTAACCGTTTTACTTTAAATTTTGTTTATAGGTTCCTTGTGATAAGGCGCTTCCCTGATTAGTTTTGGAGGTTCATTGGTTAAGTATAAAGGGGGGAAACGGGGGGCTAACCCCCCCATAATTTAGATAAATGGGTTTTTCATGCAGAATTATCCCATTTTCTTCAAATTTTGTATATAGGTTCATTTTGATAATGCGCTTCTGTCAATAGTTTTGGAGGTTCATTGGTTAAGTATAAAGTGGGAAAGGGGGGGGGGATAACCCCCCTAATTTAGATAAATGGGTTTTTCATGCAGAATTATCCCGTTTTCTTCAAATTTTGTATATAGGTTCATTTTGATAATGCGCTTCTGTCAATAGTTTTGAGGGTTCATTGGTTAAGTATAAAGGGGGAAAGGGGGGGGATGACCCCCCCTAATTTAGATAAATGTGTTTTTCATGCAGAATTATCCGATTTTCTTCAAATTTTGTATATAGGTTGATTGTGAAAATGCGCTTCTCTGAATAGTTTTGGGGGTTCATTGGTTAAGTATAAAGAGGGAAAGGGGGGGGGCTAATCCTCCCTTAATTGAGATAAATGGGTTTTTCATGCAGAATTATCCGATTTTCTTCAAATTTTGTATATATATTCATTGTAATTAGAGACTTCCCTGATTAGTGTAAATGGTTCATTAGTTAACTATGAGGGTGGTAACGGGGGGATTACCCCCCCCCCTTAATATATTGTTGATTTCTTTATTTTTCGAGGGGCATATTTCAAATTCTTTGAAATAAGAATATAATATACAATTAGAGTGAATAGCCTGTGAGCTCAATGCCCTCAGTTTAACTGGGCAGTTTTCTTTTTTTCTCTTCCAACAGTTATATATTGTTATTTGGTAAATGATATCATAAAACAATAAGGTTTTTAGAGCTTACTATGTACAATTATTTATTAATATTATTAAGTAAAATATACATAATTTATTTATTTATAGTTTTGGGCGTTATAAATCATAATTTTTACTTGTTTATTTTCCCAAAATATTGCCCCCTCCGCTTTAATATTCAAATCCGAATTATCACTGCTTGCTCTAGAATGTTAATTGATTCTTTCATTAAATGAATTAGGAAAATATTTATAAATGCAACTTTCTCTATATGATATGCCGTACCATTAGAATTAATTTCGATATTAAAGAATAACTAGTTATTTTTAATCACAATAAAGATTCGTTTTATGATAGGTGTGCAGATATAAATCCTTTAACTTGTCAGCTTTGGCACACATATCTTATCGACAGCAATAAAACACGCCTTTCCACCATCTTTACCGAACTAAGTGAAAATTTTCAATAGAAATTCACTAATGAAATTAATTTTCTTTTGTTTCATGTTTAACGATTTTATCAGATGATTCAGTATGAAAAAAAATTTAAAAATGCATCTAAATTAGTTAAGAAAAAAAAAATAACTGCTACTTTTGGAAAAATAATTAAGACAATATATATATATATATATATATCATCATCATCATCATCAACCGTTTTCAATCCACTGCTGGATGTAGGTCTCCCCCAGATTTTTCCATTGTTGCCTGTCTAGTGCTTTAGTCATCCAATTAACACCGGCCACTTTTCTGATTTCGTCACTCCATCTTACTTGAGGTCGTCTTCTTGGTCGTTTTACATCTCTGGGATACCACTGTAGGGCGTTTGTGCTCCATCTATTGTCTTGTCTTCTTGCAATGTGCCCAGCCCATTTCCATTTTAGCCATTTAATTCTCTCGATAATGTCAAAAACTTTCGTCTGACTTCTTATCCACGTTATTCTCTTTCGGTCTCTTCTGGTTATGCCTAGCATACATCTTTCCATACTTCGCTGTGTTGTTTGTAATCTTTGTACCATCCGTTTTGTTAGTGTCCAAGTTTCTGCTCCATAAGTTAGTGCAGGCAAAACACATTGGTTAAACACCTTTCTTTTCAAACAAAGAGGCATGTTACTTTTCAGAATAATATTGTTCTTCCCAAAAGCACTCCATCCATTTCTTATTCTTCTATTGATTTCATTCATGATACTGTTGTCTGAAGATATTTCTTGTCCAAGGTACACATAACTTTCAACATCTTTAATCTCAGTGTTGTTGTTCATGGTAAAATAAGGGGGGAGGTGGCCAAATTCCTCCACGCTGGTCAAGCGGGTTGGAGGAAGCCCATCCGCGTTCGTTCCCCATGCACTAGGCAAGGGTACTAACAGGCTGCACCGATGGAAGGTGCGGATTGGACATCAAGTCCCTGCTCCCAGTCGATTCCTTTAAGTCCTCCTCTGAGGCATTTAAAGGGTCTTCTCCTAGTTAACAAGCAGAGGCTATTAAACAGCCCATTGAACAAATTTAAATGGTCTATTTTTATTTATAACAAAAAATATTATAATTTTGTGAAATATTAGAAACTGACAATAGCAAAAGTTCTAAAAATATACAAAACAAGGAAATATGTTGTTTTAAAATTTCTTATTAATATATATATATATATATATATATTAATAAGAAATTTTAAAACAACATATTTCCTTGTTTTGTATATTTTTAGAACTTTTGCTATTGTCAGTTTCTAATATTTCACAAAATTATAATATTTTTTTTTTATAAATAAAAATAGACCATTTAAATTTGTTCACCTTTTGATATATAAAAAAACTTTTCGTAAAATTTACGCTAAAATATTTGCGAATATATTTAGATATTGATTTCATTAACATTTTTTGTCGTAAATACAAATTTTAATGTTATAGAAATCATTATTTATTAAGTGTAGTGTCATAATTCATAATTTTGTTTGGAATTTGTAGGATAATAGTCCTATCTACAGAAGTGGTGTAGTTAAAACTTGGTGTGAAGAGATCAGCATAATGAAGTTAGAATGACCAAGCAATGCAGCCGAATTTAACCCAATGGAAAATGTTTGGGGTCTGTGGAAGGATGAAGTTCGCCTGGAGGGAATTATATCGGCTGATTAGCTATGGAAATCTATTTCTCATGCTTGGCAAACTATTAAAAGAGATACTGATATTGTTAACAGCCTCATTGAATCAATGCCACGCATATTGGAAGAAGTTTTTGATAAAAATGATTGCTATACATCATATTAGCAAATCCCCCCCTCCCCTTTTTTATTTAATTACAAAATGGGGCTTATTAGTAGGGGTGGGGATTTTGCCTTTTAATTGTTTGTGTACTAACCAATCCACGATGTTCTTCTACTATTTTGTTTAAGTTCTATGATTTTTTTATTTGACGTAATCATATTTTTGTTATTTAGATAAATAACAGTACTTTAAAATTTTGATTGCCAGTTGCTTCCACTGTTGATTTTTGGTTTAAGTATGTGGGCCAGATTGTCCTTGTAGATCTTGTTTGCGTTTGAAAAAAAAGACGGAAAACATAGTAATTTAATAATGTTAGGTGAAAACTACAATATGATTACAAATCTTTGTATTTGCTTTATATCTTTAATTTTGAAACACGGATTTAGAACATATCAAATGCATAAAATTATACGTTTGTTCATATAAATATTCAAGAAGCTGTAAAGATCAAATTAACATAAAATTTCAGAGAGCAAAACTGATTTCGTTGTGTATACACGAAATTATTCATTTCAATGTATTCCACAAAATAGGAGGACTCGTCAAATGTTGTCTGTTCTTTTTAAATAGATCCCGATGATGCATTTATGAAAAAAAAAATAGATAACTCTTGCATTAGGTATCTTCAAAATTTTGGTCAAAAAGAATTTACATCATTTAAACCTTTAATATATAAACATTATAATCACTGAGATATTTAAACTTATTAATTCCATTTACTCAAATCTTGTTAAATTGTTTGCAATATTACACTAAATGGTTGTTAGATAAAATATTCCCGCGAAAGTATTAGTTTGTTACTTAAAAATGCTAATTTAATCTTTTATTAACTTTTGTATATCAATCAAAAATTGTCATCTTTACAAATATGTATGGATGTTCAGTTTTTATTCCATTAATAACGAACTTAAAATAATTAAACGTTTTCTTCTATAAATATCGTATTTAGATTTATTCGATTAATCAGGCTAATTGAAAAAAAAATTACAAGTTATTTTTATGGTTTTCTGATAAGCAAGTTTCTTTCCCAATCGCTAGCAATGTGCAAAAAAATCTAAAATTAAAAAATAATAATAATAAATGTCGAATGGCAAGTTTTTTTGCCAAGAGGTATTAATGAGTTGATTGTAAAATTTCAAATGAACTACCAGAATAGGTTTAATCATAGAATTATTAGCCCTATTCCAAAGGAGAATAACAGATGTAAAGTTAATCAGATGTCTTTATAACATAGATTTAGCTTTAGTTCTTCAAATAAATCGGAATATTAATCCTGCGGACATATCTCAAAACAAGACACGCCACCCCCCCCCCCCCGGCTACTCAAAAAATCAATGTCGGGATTTATTTTCAGACTAAAAAGCAATTAATCTGCGTCTTTTTTTTTTTTTTTTTTTTAACTTTGATTCCTTACGCTGTTTTTTACTATTTTTTTATACTAAATTTTGTATTTATCAATATTATTCACGTTTATGCCAATAAATTGAAAAAGGGCGAGATAAATATATGCAAAATCTGAGAAAAAGCAGTAGAAAAACACCTGTAAAATTCCAATAACATTTACATATTCTAAAACTATTTTAATTACAAATAATCTTATATTTTTTAAAATCGGATAATTCAACACTTATAAACATTACTTTACCGCATATAACAATAACCAAAACTGATTAAGTAAGTAAAATGGTCATATCGGTAAAACATAATACATTAAAAGAAGTGACTTAATCATTTTGCAGCATTTCAACAATCGAGTACCGAACTTAAATTTGGATACAGCCCCTTAATATGCTCATTATAAAGTAATTAATTTCTCAGAAACTAATCGTAGGCATTTCATGAAATTTGGTATCTAGGCATAGTTTGAACTGCAGATTTCAAATATCTTGTCAAATTTGTGTCTTGCTATTGAAAAAAAACAAACAAAGTTTGGGTGTGTTTTTATATGTAGATGACCCCTAAGTAAATTTTATATACATTATTTAAAAGTAAACTTTATTTCCAATCGTTTGGTACCAGTAACTTTCTTCTACAAGAATATGTTGCAGAGTTAGTGGGGGGTGTTCAGTTTCTTTTTTCCACGACTGTACGTAAACAATTTTTTATAATTTGTTTTAAGTTGGATATAACGTTGTTTGATTGAAATAAAAGCACGTTTACTACTTTTTCCATCACTGAAGTCATTTTTTCGAAAAAAAATTCTTTTTTTTTTATATACGGTGGTTGAGTTGCTATATTATCTTTTTTTCCGTATCTTTAAAACCACAATAAAAAAGTGTATTCTAAAGCTAGCGAAGCGCAAATTTGTTTTGGCTCTAGCGTAACTCACTTAGAGCGGATCTCTATTTTATAGTAGAAAGTATAGGCAGCTAGGTAGACTGCATCATGTAAAAACAATTCCTGACGGCTCGGCCTACAGGCACAGGTAAATTTCGATGACGCAGACCATGGGACGCCTGCTTATTGGGAATTGCAAAAGAAAAACCTATTTGCCATGATGCGGCAGTTGGGACCGCCCACTTCGAAATATACGGAGCCAGCAGGGTTTTTTTTTCTTATTGCTATAAGAGTTGGTCCTATAAAAAACTTGTCGATATAAAAGTTGTAGATAATATTAAGAAGATTTACAATAAATTTAAGCGAATGTAATATCTTATGAATTGACGAAGTTATGAATTTGTTTCTTCTAAAACACCCATTTTGGGGCCATTTTTAATGATATCAAAAATCTGTCATACATAAATTTTCGGCCCTTTTCCTAGAAGTAATAATAACTTGAAACGGATTCGATACGTATCATAATTAAGAAAGTATGGGCTTTTCTGTTTTCACAAAAAGCCCCCCCCCCCGGTTCGATTTTCCAATTAACGAACTTGACCGAGATTTCATGCCCCTTGATTTTATGTATCAGTTTGGAAGAGATTTTTGCAGAAGTATGGAAGATATCGTGTCCATAAAAAGTGATATATATATATATATATATAAAGTTTTGAACTGGGGGTGGTTTTGGGTTCTTGGAGTCATGATCGGTGTAGATCTGCAAAATTTTTTCAAGAATTCCAACTTAGGGGAGAATGTAATAGGTAGCATTTCTTACGAAATCTACCTAAAAAACGTTATTATGTAAGGGAAGAAAGACTGTTACTGGTTCTTTTAGGCATGCCGCGCGTTTAAAGTGATAATTGATTAATATCAAACATGTCTTAGACCTAATCAATTTATTAAGTTTTAGTTGGATATGCACATTTGAAGATACCTAAGCGGTTATTATTTGTTTCGTTTGTTGGAAAATATT
This sequence comes from Maratus michaelseni, assembly GCA_963931845.1. NCBI lineage: Eukaryota > Metazoa > Arthropoda > Arachnida > Araneae > Salticidae > Maratus > Maratus michaelseni. The sequence goes on from OZ007596.1 coordinate 69,511,219, forward strand.
ACTTTTTATATCGATTGTATGTTTAAAGTCAAATCAACTGCTGTCGAAACAGCTAACAACTTTTTCCCTGACTGATTAAATAAGATCAATAAAACATTTAATAATCAACTTGTGTGAAGTGGTTAGGTAAACAACGTCGCTGCATTGGAGAATTTTATAACGAAGCTATATAAAATTGGTTACTTCTCCATTATCCCGTCGATTACTTTCTATAAAAAGAAAAGAACTGTCACCAAAATATATCATTTAACGCCAAACGTGCGTGATCGGGGCGTCGAGTCGCATTCAGTTGACATCAGATGCGTTACATAGTTATTAGTTATTTCATCGAGGGATTTTTAATTCAACGTTTATTTGTCTTTTTGATACTTCTCCATTACCCCGTCGATCAATTTTTCTTTAAAAAAAATGTCGCCAAACTGTAACGCCAAATAAACAAATAGAAGAATTTTGCCATTGGAATCTAAAAAATAAATATAAATAAATAAATAAATAAATGAACAAATAAATAAAATACAAGAAATTCGGAAAAACCCCACTCTCCAAAGTGTCAACTATCAGTAAGTTTAAACAATAAAATTTACAATATATTAACGAAAAAAAATATATATATATATTGGATATTTATTTACATTATTTTTCTTAATTATCTCTCTCGGCTGGGGAATAAATGTTTGTGACGTGAGTTGAAACTTATCTATTGTATGTAACTGTTCATCGCAACATTTTTAAATGCCTTTTCTTTTTTAATATCATGGTACTTTCGTTTAAGAGTGCAAATGTTATTTTAATTAATAAAATAATTAATAAATCAGTGAAACATGATGAAAAATATATGCATATGTCGAATTAAAAACCACTTGATGCCATCAGAAACACATGTAATGCCTCTGACGTCAAGTGAATGTGACGCCACATTCATGCATTTTTGTTGTTAAATCCTATAGTTTGGCGATAGTTTTTTGTTATGAAAAGTGGACGACGGGATAAAGGAGGAGTACCATATTGTTAATGATATTTTAACAATTTATTAGTTTCGGTATTTTAAATTCAACTTGTGTGAAATGGTTGAGTAAACAATGTCGCTGCATCGGAGAATTTTATAACGATGCTATAGAAAATTGGTTACTCCTCCATTATCCAGTCGACTACTTTCTATAAAAAGAAAAGAACTGTCGCCAAAATATATTTTTCATCATCTGATATTTTAAAGATAATTATTAAACGTAAGAATTTAGTCTTAATTGAGAGGAAATATTATTACGCTGTTTTAAAATTTGCAATAATAGGTAAAAAATTTGTGGAAATAAATTAATATCGCGTGTAAATATAATTTTTAATTAAAATTGTTTGGAAATATTGTTATTTGAGCATTTTAAATATAACGTAAGTTTCCCTATTTAATGCTTTGAAAACGCCTAATTATTTAATAATTTCTTTTTTCAATATTCACGCGCAAGTATATTTTCTATTACGTAATTTTCTACATTTACTGTTTTTAACACGTGGTCATTTAATTATTATTTTAAAGTTTTATTTCTGTTTTTAATAGTCACGTGTAAATACATTTCTTAATTGAAAGAGAATATTATTATATACGCTATTTTATAAATTGGCAACAGTTCAAATAATGGATTTTATGAAATATGAAATAAATTTTCATCAAAATAATGTAAATTTTGAATAAAAAATTGAAATATAACTTCAAAAAATTACTCAAATTAAAAAAATATTGCAGCTTGCACACCGCAAGATTCTCAACTATATCCTGATAAATTATGGTTAAATTCCTGTGCATAGGTTTCGTTCCTATAAACCTTTCTAAGATAACTATTTTGACCAACTTTAATATTAAATATCTTTTTAAATAATTCTTCGATTTAAAAACTGTCTGCTTCAGCGTGTTTATCAGACATTTCTTTATAAAACTACCAATTTTTAAATTTGTATATATAATAGTTTTCTGGATATTTGTCCAGAAATACTTCAATGCACAAAATCTTCATTGACAGCGGCTGCGGCTGCATCGGCGGTGGTTACTTTTTTTAATATAGAGAGAAAACTGGGGGGCCCTGTGAACAACGCTCGCCAACCGCCATTAAGTCTCCGCATCATCTAAAGACATGTTAACGTACTCTGTTTCGAAAAGATTACCCGGTTACGGAAGATTGAATAATATTATCATACGCGCCGACATGCTGTCGCGACAGATGACGTATTTTCTCGGTTATTGATAAGTCAGATCAATTGCACATTTGAAAATCAGCGTGCATAAAATGGATAAGTAAAAAAAGAAAAAAAACTGCCTCTCGGAGTCTTATAACGACGCTATGGACAATATTTTTTCTTTGGATTCGAGACTACAAAAATTCGTCAGCGTAGGAATAACAATCTGAACCGCGGCATTCAAAGGCACTGTGTATGGAAATTTACCCTTATATTTTATACCGAGTCTTAGATATTTTCATTAAATTATGCATGGATTCTTTTCTCCATTTTAATGCTCCTTCATGCATATTTTTCATGTTATTTTTAAAATGTAAATTTCTTATTTTAATTAATAAGTATATAGGAATTTTCTAATCTGTATTTATCGAATAATAATTCATACAAAATACATATAAAGTATTTTACTCATGCATTTACCCGGTCTGCACACAGAAAAAAAATAAAACCCAATTTGCGTCGAAATGTTCTTAGGTATGTGCCCAAATTGGGTCATGACTGTTTTGGTTACCACTGTGTATCCATTTTGGGCACTGTTAAATACCCATTTTCAAAAAAAAAAAAAAAAAAAAAAAGAAAGAAAGAAAGGAAATGGGTATTTAACACTGCCCTCTGTTAATTTGTTGTTTTTTCGATATATGATAAATGACTTTTTATCTGCATTTTGAAAGGGAGATTTATTTCATTTATACAGACAAGTACAAAAGAAGTATCTTGTGGGTTCTCTGTAAACGCAACATTCTACTACATAGTTGAAAAATGTTTGTGCATTCAGTTTATATGGTGCAAACTTCCATGTATTAATTTTTTTTAAATAAATATTGCTAGGGATCAGAAACGAAAGCCGTTTTACACAGGTTTTCTCTTCTTCGGTGTGTATATTTAGGGATATTCTTCAGTTTATCGGTAAAGCTCCCTGTCGTTTTCGATCAATGATTAAATTCCTCATTACCCATTTAAAGGAACTTTGACCTGTATCAAAACTTTGACCTTGGTCGAAAAAGGGAAACTGCTATTTGATTCTATCTAATGCGCGATTGTTTACATAAGAATTTGTAAACAAACCGGAATATCTTTAAAAAGATATTCCGGTTTTAGAAAATTGGTTCATATACTCCAAAAACTATTCTGAAAGGTTTCCGAAAATCATTGCAGCAAAAAAAAAAAAAAAACTTTTTCTATCAATATTACTAAATTTCAAAAAAATTAATTTTCAAAAAAGTTTTTTTAAAAAAAAGAGTTATTTTTAAAAAAAAATGAGACTATAAAAAGTAAAGTAAAAATAATTGCACTCTACATTCAACTAATATTTTTTATTAAACTTTTTGCTAGAAAGCATAGTAGGCTATAATTTACAAAGTTAAATTTCATTCACTTCATTAATTCAGGTGGTTAGAATGACAGTGGAGTAAGTCGATATTTAGTAATTTGAGAAATGAAGTGTTTGTGAAACTTATCGTATTGCCGTTGCATTAGGTGGTCCAACTTGTTTCGCCCTCTAGCGACTCTCTAAGTAACCTATGACTTATTTTACTGTCGCAGTGAACAGAATTTAATATATACGTTCAGTAAAAATATGGTTATCAAGATTTTTCAAATTTTTCACCTCCTCCTCTGTCATTCTAACCCCCTCAGTTGAGTAGGTTGAAATGACAGCATTATCTCTCGCCTTATATATATGCATAGGAATCATTTACACAATATAACAATTCATCACGATTTCAGTACTTAATTAATTTAAGCCTTTCAGGGGCAAAGTTCTTTCAGTACAAAAATGTTGAAATAAAGGTCTGGCACCGGAATTTACGAAAAAATTTATTTGCAAATAAATAAAGTCCTTCCGGCCTGTACCGGGAGGTAAAGGTAGCTTTCCTATATCTTCGTTTCAAAATTTTTGCTAATGTTACACGAAAACAGCAAGTTAAAACGCAAAGAAAACGTTTACAAAAGATTCATTAATACTGAATTTCAATAAGAAATTCGCCAAATTATTGAGCAATAGCCAAATTGGCTTCATTTATGAAGACTTATTTTGGTCGCCAAATTTGGCAATATTTCGCCAAATGTCGCCAAGTTTGGCGAGAATTTGGCGCTAACGGATATGAATATATAGTTTTATGCGTATGATTGGAAATATTATTACAACAACGAAAATTTTTGTAATGTGCTGTCTTGTTTCATAATGTCAGCCACCCTAGAATTTCAAACTGCTCTATCTCAGCCATTTTTTAAGATAGAGGTAAACCAAAAAATGCTCTGGAATCCTCGTATCAAGGCCTAACACTTAATTAAAAATAACTTTGAATTTTAAACTTTTTTGTATATTTATTTTAGTTTTAAATTTTTACGTGGCCGCCATCTTGAAACAAAATGGTGGACCAAGTTGGCCAACGAACTCGGTCGAGACATGGGTGAGCTTAATACACACAATTAGTTTCATCAAAATTGATTTATAAATACGAGCGTTATCGTATGACATAGGTCAGATATATATATATATATGACTATATATATATATATATATATACAGACTATATATATATATATATATATATATATATCGTATATACTATATTATATATATATATATATATAATATACAGACTATATATATATATAATATACAGAATATATATATATATATATATATATAAATCAACATTTGAACGGAGGGTGGTTTTGGGGTCTGGGTGTCATGATCGGTGAAAATATATCGACATTTCCTGGAACTGCTTTCCTCCGAACGGCTGCAATAGGTAGCTTTATGATTCATTGTATTGAAAGCTACCTAAAAGGCTTTATTTTACATACATATTAAACAGAAACGATTTTAACAAAAAATCTGGTGCCATTGTGGCGTTTGGGAATTAAAATTAAGTGGTTTCATAAACATACCACTCCGCTGAAAGTGTTAAAAGCAACTAAATAAAAACTCAACCATATTTCTAATGAAACTTTCAAGTTGTTTACTGGCAAATCTTGACGGATACTATCTCGTTCTGTTTATGTTAAAATCAAAGTAGATAACTTTTTTTTCAAAATAAATTTTGCAATATAATTAAAAAAATATATTTTTTAAATGCTCAGATTATATTAGAATCCATTCGTTGTATCTCATTGAAAATGAAATTCTTGAATGGGATGATTTATGGGAGTTATATAAATTGTAAAGGATTGTCAAGAAGTAAATAACAACAGATGGACCCTTTAAACAATCGAAACTTAAAATTTTCTATACCTCGAACACTAATGGTATGAATCATCTGTGAAATCTCATAATAATGTTTTCCACAATGCTTATTATTTTATGTTAAAATTACTGTTGTTCATGATTTTTATTTTTTTTATATGAAAGTATTAATGATTTCCATAATTAAAGTACATTCCAGAATTTTTAAAAAAAGAACTAAAAATCATGCATCAAGCGTAGATTATGAAACACTTTCCAACACATTCAGGATACTGTAACAAAACTTCATGGTTTACTAAGTAAACAATTTATAAAACGCATACCGCATTTGAATATCCAATTTCAGCAATTACTACCAATAGTCAAGAAATATATACGATTCCTTTTGTCTCTGTGTAAGATCTAGAGATGTGTATGTTTACTACACAGTATGCTGAAATTTACCTCAGTTAGGATATACATAGCACAATTGAAAAGTCCCCTTCAGCAATTGCCGTTAAAAAACGGAAATGCAAGTGGGATATTTTGAGCAGCCCTGTATAGGATATATAGATCTTATATGCATCAATTAATATGCAAAAGATTAGTTATATTCAAAAACGCGTACCACAATTTAAAACGAGCTACCAGCAATTATTGTTCACAGACAGTACAGTAACCAAAATCATTTGAGCATCCCTGTATATGATCTATACATCTTATATGCATCAATTGATTATTCTGAAAAAGATTAGTTACATTTAAAAACGCGTACCACAACTTAAAACGAGCTAACAGCAATTATTGTTCAGAGACAGTACAGTAACTAAATTCATTTGAGCATCCCTGTTTATGATCTATAGATCTTATATGCATCAATTAATTAATATGAAAAATATTGTTTACATTTAAAAACACGTACCTCAACTTAAAATAAGCTACCAGCAATTATTGTTCATAGACAATACCATGACCAAATTCATTTGAGTGTCCCTGTAAATAAACGATATATTCTATGCATACCATATTCGACATGAAGCGCCTTATTGTGCACCCCAGTGATATCTATCGATTTGAATATGTTTAAAATAGTAAAACAGCATTAATATAGACTGAAAATGATTTTCCCCATAGACCGTAATGTAACTGAATTCTTTTGAATGTATTTTAAAATAATCCTAAACTCACACTTCATTTTCAATACCAAACATGCCCTAGTAAACCTCAGTAACATATATCAATCTCAAGGCAATCCGAGTATATTTACACAAATTAGAGTACAGACAAACAGACCAAATTCATAAACACTTTTCAACATTGTTGGAAAGTGTTAAAAAAGCTTAGAGTAGTGTTTTGGTCAAAATAACAGTAACTTATTTGAAATATACATTTCAGTCGGATGACTTTTTATGCAAATATTAATTGGAGTTTGCCACCTTAATTTAGTATTGAAATCCTCAAATTTCAACCCTTTCAAAATTTAGGAAGACTTAAAAAAAAAGTGTATAAATTGTACACTTTTCCAGTCTGATTTGATCCAAAAAACTACCAAAAGTGGTTGTTATTATTTAAGAAAAGAAACTTTGGTACAAATTTTAATATGTAGACGGATTTGGAAGCATAATTTATGTATTGAATTAATTAGTAGACAATATTTTGACTGATATTTATATATTTTTATACGGATATTCGCGAAATAGTTTGCAGGAATTAAAGTTTTCTCAAAGCCAGGGCTAAAATGTCGTATTTTCTTTCTATCCGATTGAAATGTTATTTTTATCCATTTTGTTATAATAATAATGATAATAATAAGAATAATAACAACAAAATAATAATTTTTATAATATGTCTTTTTTCGTTTTCTTAATATTCGTATTACTTTGAAAAATTATTCAAGTTAAAATTTAAAAATAATAATGATTATTTTATAAAAAAAAAACAGATTTTTAAAAATTTCCGAAAAACAAAGAATGATTACTTATAAAAATGAACGAACCTGGCATTGCTGGCATTTAGTAGTGCCATGAAAATCATGATGAGATGAAATAAATATTTAAATTCCATCTAGATTCCTGAAAAAGAATTTTATGTCCTACGCCTCTATATAAGTGTTGGATCTAGCATGCTATTTCTCTTAGAGGCTCAGTATTTATAATATAGCTTAAAAAAAGAAAAGAAAAGTCTGTTATCACTAGATCGCTTGATGAAATGAAGTAGGACAACTTTTCTGAAAGTTAATCTTTGCTTCTGATAATTATAATCATCATGTCTGTTTTTGAGCTGCAGGGAAAAGGCCAGTTCGAAGGTAGCGTTTTGCAACCAGTAAAATCCCATCTAATCTTTTTTCCCTTTTTTTCTTTATTTCTGTTTTTTTAAGGGTTCACGACTGTGGATCAGTAATAGATATAGTATTACAAAATGTGTTATTCCGTTACAAAATTGGTGAGTAAACATTTCAAGTATTAGTATTATTAGAAAATAATATATTTGAATAACATCTTATGATAAAATAAACATTACGAAAAATTTTAATAATTTCAAAACAATTTTTGAAAAATATACAAACAATTCTATGGATTCACACTGCAAGACGTTGCAGGAAATATCCTTGTTATAACAGAGCTGTTATGAAAATTCAATATAAGATCTATGTTACCAACGGTTTCGGAAGACTTTCGCTTATCTTGAGAAAGTACTTCGAAAAAGACCAATGATAAACATCAGAAAACAACTGGTTTCGATGGTTTCTGTAAATGATTATGAAACACTTCCCAACATTATTAGCCCGATGTAACACAATCCGGACTTCCTGGGATAGAGATGTCCGATAGACTACCCGGTATACCGAATATCGATGAAAATCGTTGTCAGAAAATACTAATAATGTTTTTTTACAGACTTTTTTTGTCTAGAAAGAAGACACTATTAGTCTTCTTTCTAGAAAATACTAATAGTGTTTTTTTACATTTAGTATAACTTATTCGATTGCCTACCAACTTCACAAAACATAATTGTTGCTTCACAAAACAAATTGTTATAGCTGCCCCCCAGGATGAATCGCCAAGCAACTAAGATCTATCGCCAGATTATAAAGCATATATGACATTGTAATAATACACTGCTCAAAACAATTAAAGGATATTTGAAGTTTTATATAAAATAAAGATATAAACGAAATTTTTTTTGCCGAAAATAGAAGAAGAGAATCACAAATGCAAATTTTTCTGGTTTTCAAACTGTGGAGTATGCAAATTTTGAGTTCGACGTCAAAAACGTCGCTTCAGCGGCAGCGAATGAAATTTGACTTTCAACTGGATAAAAGAGAATGAAGACAAGGATGATCGGCATTCAGTGATTGCTTTGTTTCGATGAGTACGATGTCTCAGCGAAGTCATTTGACAGATTCAGAAGCTTGGAGAATTGTTGGTAGGTTAGAAGGGGGCCAAACTCAAGCCGAAGTAGCGCAAGCAATTGGAGTGTCACAAAGTGTCATTTCCAGGATCTGGAACCGTTTTTTGGAGAGTGGATGTGCAGGCCGAAGACCAGGGCAAGGTCGTAGACGGGCAACAATGCCCAATGAAGATCGGTATTTAGCGTTAACAGCTCGGAGACACCGAAACATGAACGCTACTCTTCTCCAACAACACCTTCGCTCGGCTACAGGCACCACGATTTCAACTCAGACTGTCCGAAACCGGCTCCATGCTGTAGGTCTGTATGCTCGCCGACCGATGGTATGTGTTAGATTAACATCAAGGCATCGTCGCGACCGCAGGGAGTGGGCAACCGAGCATGTCAACTGGAGGAGAAATGAATGGAGCAATATTCTGTTTTCTGACGAGTCCCGTTTTTCTGTGCATCCGGATAATAGGCGTATTTTCATCTGGAGGGACCGTGGCAGTAGGAATAATCCTGCGTTCGTGCACGAAAGTGTCAGATTTGGCGGTGGAGGAGTGTTAGTGTATGGTGGCATCTCCATTGACGGGCGCACTGACCTCTACATCATTCGAGATGGAGCTCTGACTGGTCGCCGATATAGGGATGAGATCCCCAGACCTACTGTAGTACCTTACGCTGCAGCAATCGGAGATAACTTCATTTTAATGGACGATAACTGCAGGCCACATCGTGCAAACTTGGTGGAGGATTTCCTTTTCGAAGAAGGAATCGTTCGAATGGAATGGCCAGCGTGTTCTCCAGACATGAATCCAATCGAGCACGTTTGGGACGCTCTAGGAAGACGAGTTTCTGGCCGCCAACAACCCCCACAAACTCTCCAAGAACTGGAAAGAGCTCTTCTGGAAGAGTGGGGCAGAATACCCCAACTCGTCATTAATAGCCTCATTGAGTCCATGCCTGAAAGGTGTTCAACGTTGCTGGCCGCCCGTGGAAACCATACCCCCTACTGAAAATGATTTTCTTTGAAGAAAACACCTTTTCTTATTCTTTTTTTCTCATATGCACAAATTGTGTTTTTTTCCTTTTGTACACAAATTCGCAATAACATGCATTTTTTTCTGCCAAACATGTGTAATTTATTCTCATATAACCTACTATGTCTGTCGACCATGTATCAATCAGCTAAAAAGTTTCCCAGATACAAAATCCACCTAAAACTGCAATATCCTTTAATTGTTTTGAGCAGTGTATATGATGTATACGAGGCCCACTCAAATTTTTGAGGTATGGATAAATGGAACAAGCTAAAATTTCCAACTCTTAAGAGTGTCCAAAGTAGTTCCCTCCAAGATCAATGCACTTTTGTAGTTGAATTTTTCAGTGATTAAATACATCGAGCCATCCATTTCTTGGAATATATGAAAAATATTCTTTTATAGCTTCATCAATCTCCTCTTCTGAATGAAATCAACGCCCACGTAAATTTTTTTAGATTAAAAAATAGCCAAATAAATAGCCAAAAAATAGCCAAGTCACATATTGCACGATCAGGAGAATAGGGTGGATGTTCTATAATTTGATTTTTTTGTTCAAAAAATTCGACTATAATCCTTGCTGAATGAGAAGATGATTTTTCAGTGTGAAACATGAGTCCCCTAATATTCACCTCTTGTAGAATTTCTGGAAGATACTTAGTGGTGTACCAGTTAGCCTTAATTATCTTCTGTCCCTCTAACTTAATGGCTTTGACCGGACCTGTACTTTTGCAGAAATCGCCTTATATCACTTTTTTCATTGCTCGTTGTCTTTCACCATTCTTGGTTTGGGATCATCTTCAAAGACCCATACTTTACTTTCTAGAGGTGTCGGAACATCAAAAAAGGCATGTACGTCTCATCACCAGTTATAATTTTAGAAATAATGCAAGGTCACCATCTTTCAGTAATTTTAGTGTTTCTTTACTAATTCTCACTTGCTCCGTTTTTTGGTGTTCTTTTAAATTATGGGGGATTCAACGACAAACTAATTTTTTCATATGCAGTTCTTCATGAATAATTTTATGTATAGCTGCGATCCAATGTTAAGTTCCTTCTGCATCATTTGGTAGGTATAGTGATCATCATCGATTAACATTTTTCGTATGGCCGACACATTTTCTGGGACTACAGCTGACAATGTGTGTTCTTCATCCAAAAAAGAATTTCGACCTCTTCTAAATTCTGTAAACCATCTGAATACAGTGGCAAGAGATGGAGCTTAATTTACATATGCTAATTTTAGACGTTAAAGGCAGTCTTCTTCATTTAGCCCCACTTTAAAATCGTAGAAAATTATAGCTCGAAAATGTTCTCTCGTCAATTCTATTTTCTTTTGTTTTTAAATTTATTCTACGATAGTTAAATTGGAATTGATGCCACAAATTTTTGTCTACGGACATAAAACTGTTCAAATTTACATATCCAAACAATTATTTTTTTGGTCGCATATTGTCTGCCCTGTCTCAAAAATTTTAGAGTGACCCTCGTATAATATTTAGTGACGCATATATACCAGTTATAGTCATATATGACGCATATATGATGTATATATATATATATACATATGACATGTTTATAAGATGTATATTATGTACATATTGCATATAAGACATAAATAATATGCATCAAGTGACGTATATGGCACATTCAAGGTGTCCGAAAAGTCTGGAAACGGTCGAATAACTCGAGAAATATACATCAGATTGAAAAACAACAAAATGGATGTTCAATATTTTAAAAAAATCTATTTAGGGATATCAACCCCCTACCCCCAACTCTAACCCCCCTGGGGGGAAAGGGGGGCAACTTCGAAATCTTAAATAATAACTCCTCTTACTTAGAGAAAGCATGAGCGGTTTTATAATAAGAGCTTGGAAGAGAAAGGGAGATTCCCGAAATTGGGGTGTTGGGAAATCAGGCTCAAAGTTTTGCAAGTAGTTCAAGATAGCAAGGGCGATTCTTTATTTTAATCACTGCTGATTCAAAAATCAGATTGAAATAATATGTATTGAAATTCAATGATTTAATTTTAATTTATTCCTTATTATTTGATTAATTTATAGTTCATTATTTTTGGATGTTTTTTGTTTTATTTCTCCTTTATTTCTTTTGATTAAGTATACGGTATTACTAACCAAGTAGTTTTTAAAATCATTTATTGTGTTATTTTATTTCTTTATTTTTCTTATATGTCCGAAATTTTGTTATAATTTCAAATTTTTATATTAATGAAAGGAAAATCACTGAAAAGATTTAGAACTCTTGAAAATTTTATTTAAAAAATAGGTACCTTCCTAAGTGGCGAAAAACTCGAAAAAGCTCATTAAAAAAATCACAAGAAAGTTACGTCTTTCACGTGAAACGCATTTCCCTTGGGAGAGAAAGGGCGAACACGAGTGATTTCTAACGGAAAACATGCAGAGAGGGGGTTTCAGACCCGAGGTTCGCCCTTACTCCACTAGAAAAATTAGACCACGAGTTTATTATAGAAGATGGTACTACTCTCTTTAGCTTGAGACTGTGTAAATACTAAGGGCGAACCAGGGCAAAACAACTTACATACGTGTTGCTTACATCTATCTGACGTGGAAAAAATAAAAAAACAAAAAAATCGATTTTTCAAGTTCGCCCTCTCTCTTCCAAGATCCTGATATATCTGTGAGAAATGTACCGTATCATTTTGTACTGTACTTTTTAGACCCAAAAGTTTAGGGGGAAAAAGTGCGCATTTATACATGAGTAAATGTGGTGTTTCTCAGAAATGTTTCTCATTTTTGGAATCAAGTAAAACATTTGATTCCTAAAATAACAGAAATTTCGTTAAATATACATTTTTTTTCAAAAAAAATCTTATTTTTTTACTTTCAGGCATGAGAATTTTTCTATATAATCAGCGGCTTTTTTATAAAATTAAACATTAAAATTTAGACTACAAAAGGTTGTAGTCAAGACTTAGTTCCTTCTACTTTAGAATAAGCATTTGTATGAAGATAATTAACTATGTAATCAATATTAGTGTATAACAACATTTATTTTTGAGATAGAAACATGAATAACTAACGTTTAATGATTTGGTATAAAGACAAAACTTTATTTGTCAAAAACGCACATCATTGAATCTTTCAAACATTTTATCGTTACGTTATTCCATAAAAAAAAATCGAATTAATCTTAAGTACTTAAATTATATTTAAAGCATGAGATATCTCCTTAAAGAAAAGTCTTTTTTTATTTCGAAGAACTGTTATTAACTTAGAAGTTGAAAAGAAGACTATTGATTTACAATGAAAACTACATCAACTGGATTTCATAATTTCTTGATTTCGATTTAAAGGCATTCATCCTAAACTAGATGCATTTAAGAATACAATCATAACATCATGATTTACTATTCCAGATAATCATAATATTTCATAAATAAGTTACTTCACAAAACTTTTATCATCCGAAACTAAATTCGTATTGCAAAATCGCTAATATTTCTTCATATATATTTTTTAAATGGTCTCATTAGACATTAATCATGAAGTTAGCATGACAAACGTACATGATTGCTGATTTTCTTATTTTGAATAAAAATATACTAAGGTTAAAAAAAAAGACATACAATAAATTCGCTGATTCGTGCTTGACAAAATTACTTCAAAATGCTGTGTTAACTTTGGATTATATACATAGCTCTTTTAGCAACCAGAAACATATATAGGAAATCTCATAATTACTCATTTATGATAATATACTACATAGTATTTTTTTAACGTTTCTGATGCAGCCATAAAATGTTCAGACGTTATGATGCAGACTTTTTATGAAACTTTCTGAGTTATTTATTGAAAAAATTGTATGTACTCCTGAATATCTGTATTAACCAAAAATATTTTTAATTATATATACAGGGTGATTAAAAAATGAGTATACATTTGAAAAATTAATAATTCACGGAATAATGTAGGTACAGAGGTAAAAATTGGCACACATGCTTGGAATGACATGGGGTTTTATTGTAACCACACAAAAAAAGGTTTAAAAAAAAGGCCGACAGATGGCACTGAACAGCAAAACGTCAGTGACTCTGCCTGAGAATCATGTATAAAAGGAGCATTAATGAGAGAGAGAATCCGATGCACCAGCAATCGCAGCATGTTGACGTTACCAGAGAAGGCAATGTTAGTGAAGCTCTACTATCAAAATGGGGAATCTGCCGCGATCGACCGACATCAATAGGCATGCTAAAAGACAACATCCAACGCCAATTTTTCACCATAACTACAGATATGCTGCACAGTGCTGTGCACAACATTGTCCCTTGGCTACAGCTATTGTTGCGGGATGACGGTGGACATGATAAGCATTCGTTCTTAAGAACATCGTCTTTGCTTTGTCATATTTGTTATGCTAATTATTGCTTTTCTTATCACAAGAGCGCCATCTGTCAGCCATTTTATGAACTTTTTTTTGGATACAATAAAACCCCATGTCATTCCAAGCATGTGTGTCAATTTTTACCTCTCTACCTACATTATTCAATGTATTATTAATTGTTCAAATGTATACTCATTTTCTGATCACCCAGTATATTCGTTTCCTTAAATGTGTTCCAACGTACCGCCTCGGATACGCGTGTCTAGATTTGCTCCCACTGAATAGAAAAAGAAGAAAAAATCCAGCTTTGCAAAAGTTATATACGGAGTTTTTCATATCTTTCCACGGGAAACTTTATATTAAAAAGTATCAAAAAGTGTAATACTTTTAGATTGAGGCAATGAAACGTTTCATTCCGCAAGTTTTCATAATAGTTTGATATGATATACCCGTAAATAAATAAATAAATATATATATATATATATATATATATATATATAATATGCACTTAATTTTATTGTGCTTGTATTTGAATTCGTTTGAACATAAGTACCTTGGATTCCTAAGGATCCTCTCTCCTCACGCGAAAACACTCGCTAATGTTAAACTTATGGGGCAGTTATTTTCTAATATCTCGTTAGAATTTCAATATTTTTAAACGAATTGTTTTGCAATGGACAGCTGAGATCGAACTCTATTTCCAAAGTTAATTACTTTTTCGATGCTCTTTGCGGATTTCTTTTACAAAGATACTTTTACTTTCGGAACCGGTTTAACTAACCGAACTAGAAATCGATCTCAGCTGTCCAATCCAAATAAAAAATTGTTTAAAGATATTTAAATGCAAACGAGATATTAGAAATTAACTACCCCATAGGATTAACATTAGCGAGCGTGTGTTTTCGGGTGACGGTACAGGACCCTTAAATCTATTGCTGATGAATTTAAAATTATCAAACCTGACATTTTATCTGTCTAAAATGTAGTGCTGATGTGTATAGTTTAAATTGTTAAACAAAATCTCCCAGTCTACAGAGTATCGAAAATAAAATTTCATTTCTTCTAATAAGTATTATTTTCGAGCTCAAATTCAATATTTAATGGCACAGAAACGAAATATTTTTCATTCATACATCCATGAACGTTTCACTTCATTGCATGAGCGTTTACTTGTTGTGTCAGAAAAATTTGCTTCGTTCAGTGAAGAAAAATAATTTTGAGAACAACTGAAGGAAAACTTTTGTGAATTATATAAATGCTTAAGCTTTTAAAAACATTTATTGGATGTGCGTTTTCGCAGGCTGCTTGTGCGTCCTTAGTATGTAAAATATTTGGAAGGCATTAAAAATTAACAACATTAAATTAAGGTTTATTTACCATGACATAATTCGTAGGAGTAATGTATTATTATATCTATATATAGGCAAAAAGAAAGAGACCATGTTTTATTGAATAATATTATATACATATATTTTATTGTAATTTGTTATTTCTTACTATTGAAGGCTCACCAGGTTGAAGTAGGTGAAGTGCCTCTTAGACTAATTTTTTATTGCATTATTTTGCTTAAATATTCATATTCGGTTTCTTTCTTTTTTCTATATTTATTTAATTGGTACTTGCATAAAAGTTTTAATAAATAACAATCAGAAAGCAAATAACAATCAGCATAATAAAAGCAAACGTTTTCTTTAGAACTGATCTGAGCTAAAAGTCGAGGCAAACTAACCAAAAAACTGAACTTGTTTCATTCCGTTCCCATGACTACGCAAAATAAGCAGCTGGATTTTCTAAAAGGGGGACTATTTTGGGAAGGACGAAGTAAATAGTTAAACGAGATAGGCAGTCCTAGGACTCCTTTAATAGCCTAGGAGGCTTAGGCAGGCCGAACACCGAGGCGGCGTAAGCAACATAACACGTGCCTTAATAGAAGAAACAGGTTTAAAACAGATTGAAATAAATTTTAATTTCAGAGTTTGTCTCCTGAATCACACGTTTTGTCGCTTGTCGCTTTAGTGTGTGTGGCCTGACTTAGAGCTAAAACACTTCACTAGAGCATTCCAGTTTATACTCAATTCCTCAATTAGGACATGTTTTTTCATTTATTGTTTTTTATAAACTGTAAATAAATTATTTATTGAATTATAAATTAGAAATTTTAGTATGCATTCTGCTAATGACCATTTTGTTTAATTTATTATAAACACAATTTATTTGCTGAAAATAGAACGATAAACAGCTATGCACTTTGTCATAAAAGCATAGAAACATCAAAAGTAGCATCAAAATAAGGGGGGGGGGAATTAAAGAACAATAAATCTCATAATGCCAATTATAAAATGTTAATATTAATTGTTTTCTATAATATTAATTTGAGAAATATATCCCATAAATGACTTATGTGAGAAATTCGTGGAAATGAAGACATTTATAGAGAAGTTTCCAAATTTGTTTTGATCAATATATACTTCAATACTATACATATATTAATCAATATATACTTTGAAAAATATATACAAGTGTGTGTATGTAAAGAAATCTGGAGGCACTGCAGTGCCTCCGCCAAGTCGAGAAGGCACAGCTGTAAGCATCATTTTGGGAAGAAACTCAGGGTACTTTTGACCCTACCATATCTTTACGCTGGAGTTTTCCAAAACCCTGAAACTTCTTTTATCAAGAATGAGCTCCAAATGGGACAAAATTTTCAAATTTCTAGCTTTTCTAGTTCATAAGTTATATTAACTCGAAGTTTCGATTTTTTGACAATCACTCACTCATCGATCATCAAAAAGGTAAGGTACATTCCACAGCCCTAAAAACTTGAAATTTGGCCTAAAAGTTGTGTTTAGGATACAAAAACAAAAACAAAATCCAAAAAATTGGGAAAAAATCCAAAAATTGAAAATAATTTGATCTTTGTAGCCTTATAAACTTAAAATTTGGAATAAATATAGTGTTTAGGATTTAAAAAAAATCAAAATTAAAAAAATCGGACAGTTCGAAAATTAAATAAAAACATCGAAAACATTGAAACAAATCGAAGATAATTTGATTTCATCGCCCTAGTAACTTGTAATTCGGCATAAAGGAAGTGTTTAGTATACAAATATAAAAAAATGAAAAAATCCTACAATTTCGGAAAAATAAAAGATTTGATTTAAAAAAAAATCGAAAAATCGATACTTCGATTTGTTGGAATTTTCTAGAATTTTAATTTTGTCCTATTTTTGGTATTCTAAACACTACTTTTATGACAAATACAAAGTATTCAGGGCTGCGAGTAATACGTCAGATCGGTAGCAATTTTTCGGTAGCAACAAAGAGTACTTTTGATTCCCCTTCCCCATAACTTTGTGCTTGCCTAGGAACCTGAGGAAACTTCTTTTCATCTAGAGGACTTTGGGAATGGAACTAAAACTTCAAATTTTTGGTACCTTCAAATAATAGGAACAGGGTAAGAGCTTGACGAAAACCAGTGGATAATGTCCAAAATGTGCTCAAAGTCAAGAAATGGAAAATCACTTACAAAAAGACGTGAAATCTCATCAAAAAACATCACATGTAAACAATGTAGTCGAGTCTCATGCCACTTTTACCGTGAAAAGGTTCTGAGATCATGTAGAGAAAAGTTCATCTCTCTTAGTAACTCTGAAATTTTCATTCACAAATCACTCCTTGTCTCTACATCTTTAGATAAAGAATATTTTATGACTTGGCAATTACGCAGCACAAGGAAGTTATTATACCTTACTATGATTGTTGTGGGAAAGGATGGGATTATTCGAGCAAACCGATTATGAATGAGAGGGATATAAGCCTAAAGGAAGAATATCGTGCTTGGAGACCTCCCCAAAAGGGGGTGTCTGGCACATATTCACGTTACATCAGAAGAAAACCACCCAAAACGCCGGACATCCAGCTCGACGGTAGGAGATATTTCGCACCATTGCTTACAATATTATGTAAAATTAAGTCCACGCTACAAATACATATACATTCATTGCTCATATAAATATAGTATTTTATAAAATAAGTTGAAACTAGTGTGAAACACTAAGAACTAAAATAACTTCTTAAAACACCATCAAAACGTTAAAAATGCGCAAAAAAATGCGCATTTTTAACATTTTGATGGTGTTTTAAGAAGTTATTTTAGTTCTTAGTATTTTATGCAATACATTATTAATAAACTTGATTATTAAAATGTAAGCAACAGCCGTCACATTATCTTGTTGTGTAATTGTCGAGTCACAAAATAGTCTTTAACTAAAGATGTAGAGACTAGGAGTGATAAGTGAATGGAAATCTCAGAGTTAATAAAAGAGATAAACTTGCCTCGACATGATCTCAGACCTTTTTACGGTAAGCAGTCAGGAAACTTTTCTACGTTTATTACATGTGATGTTTTTGATGGGAAATATCTTGTCTCAAAAGAATACAAACATTTTTCAGAAATACTATATTTCACGAAAGACATTCTTTGGTAAATATTTCCATTATAAAATATGTTTTATTGGTGCGGATATAAAACACTTCTTGATAACGGTATAATATATATTTCCGTACATTTATAAGATGAAAGAATTGTTAACATAAGATATCCAATTAATTAAACAACAAATATATTTTAATACTTGGAAATTTTTCCATAGAAAATTAATTATGTTGGCTATACGCCTTTTAAACAATTAAAAATTTGAAATATTATGAATGGAAGGAGTTTGAATTTTTTTGTAGAAAAATTTCCAAGTATTAAAATAGATGGAGCTTCTCTATTATCCGTCGACAACTTTTCATAACAAAAAACGATCGCCAAACTGCAACGCCAAATAAACGGGAGAACGTTGCCATTGGAATATAGAAATAAATAAATAAGTAAAATATAATAATCTAAGGACACAGTTGTTACTTTAATTAATGAAATAACTAATAAATCAGCAAAACATAATGAAAAATACACGCAAATGTCGAATTAAAAACCACTTGATGATATAACAAGCACATATAATGCTTATGATATCAAGTAAATGGGACTGTATTTTTGGCGTTTTATCTTACAATTTGGCGATCGTTTTTTGTTATGAGAAGTTGTCGACGGGATAATAGAGAAGTACCAAATATATTTATTCCATCATCGATGCTGAATATTCTGTAGTTACGTGTTTGCCCCAGGGTTGGTGGCTCACGGAAAAATATTGTATCATGTGCTGCGATTGTATCCTTGCCAACATGTAATAGTGAGAAGTGCCAGGCTGAGTGTCGTTCCAAGTGATTCAGTTGATAGAACGTCAGTGCGCTATACTGATGACACGGGTTCGAGTCCCGGATTGGATACTTTTTCACTATGTTGGCTATACGTCTTGTAAGAAATTAAAAATTTGAAATATTAATTAAACAACTTTTGTTAAACAGACATTTTATTAGTATTGTTTTAGAATAGTTTTATGGAAACATGTATTGTTATTTTGTTTACACATTTTTTAATGTAATTACTGTAACGTTAATGTAAGAATGTTTGTTAAACATGGAAATACTTCTCAAGAGAACTAAACTTCATTTTACAGACCACCTTATAATTCTGAAGACATTTTTGCTACTGTTGCTGTCCTTCACCTACTTTTCGAGCCACAGGTCACCACTGTTTCTTACGTATACATAATTTGTTTCTTATGGGAATATTACATTTTCATAACTTAAGTCTTAAATAAATTGTATTGCAAGGTTTTTTTTTTTTTCGCATAAAGGCGAAAAGTTTATTAGAAAAATATTTTGGAGACAGAAAAAAATTGGATTTTTACTCCGATAAAATTTAATATTTTATAATTTGCAATTTATTATTTTCTAGGACTTGTTGTTTTAAAGTGAACTTTTTATTAGTTCATATTCTTTTCAAACTTTTTGATTTATTGAATGGATATAATATCTATAACGCAAAAAGATATGTTTGATATAATTGTTAACACAGATTATCCCTCCCCTTTAGGAAGAATGTTTACGTTATAGAAGGGAGAGGGTCATTGTGAAATCCCAGCAGTCGATTTTTTATATCCGAATTATCTTAAATATCAAAATCTGACTGCATGTATTTCATAAGACACCTCCGAAAACGTTACAAACTGCCAGCTGAAAAAAATCGCTACTTAGTAAGCATTCGAGGATGTTATAATAGCTGTTGAAATATTTTAATTTAAATTATTTTTTAAATTTTATTTTTTTTTCACAACAAATGCATTCAAACGCACTTTATTTTTTTTCACGACAAATGCTTGTTTTTTAAGTAGTATATTCATACAAAAAAATCCACATTATAAGATTATTATTTTAGGAGATGAAATGATATAAAAATTTATTTAACTTTAAATGGTTAAAAATTTGAATATCTTAATGTAATAACTTTTCATCCAAATGAGTTAAATATGGTATCAGGGTGTAAATTTTAAAATAGAATAAAAATATTTTTTAATAGTTAGGGTGTTGCAATTGAAAATTTAATAGTTACTTCAAACTTTAACTTGCAGACAGTCACCGAATCCTATTACATCCATAAAATTTAACAGTAGATATCTTTATCAATCGACTGGTACAACTATCATTTTATACGATGATTTTGACAGAATTAGTAAAGGGGGAAGATAAACGTATTTGCGATTGTATAGTTCTATTTAAAAAATGACCCCCCCTTACCATTCTTAAAAGAAATATAGGTTCCTATTGACTGGGATTAACGTTTACCATTTACTTCATAAATTTGGCGTCGGGAGTCGTTTACATATTAAAAAGTGTGATAACTTACATTTTTCAAAATGTAACACCCATTTTTAACACTCTAATTTAATTTCCTTGAAGCAAACCATCCCGTAAAAGCATATAATTTATTTATTTTTTTAAATCTTCAAAATTTAAAAGGGCTAATGTTAATTCTATATAACAAATAATTTATATCTTCCCAAGAAAAGCATCCGATTGAAATGTTTGTTTTTTAATGCGAAACAACGAATGGACCCTAATATAATTTTAGCACTTTTTTAGATCAAAAACATATTTTAATTATGAAAATTTTAAATAAATTCATATTAAATTATTATGAATCATGAAATACATTAATGTTTACTTTAAAAGAGTAAATATTGCTAAACTATATCTAAGTGAATGTATAGTCCATTCATATCATTAATTTTCGTGATAGAAAGAAATATCACCTTTTTACGTGTCAGAGACACATCTCCTAGTATATTTATCACTGTCAAAAGATAAAATATTAGATAACAATCAGAAAATTTTTACAAAATAAATTTGTAGAAAATTGTCTTTCAGATACAGTTTGTTTATTTTAGAATTCCCTTCAATATAATTGTTTCCGTTTACTAATTGAATAATCCTGGTATTTTTTCTTATACAATCTTAATTTTATTTTTCTAAATTTATAAATAATAATTTAATCATTTTCATTTTCACTCTTATGAAGACTTAAGAAAAAGTACATAAACGCTATATTTTTCTACGCTGATTTGATCCAAGTAAATCAAAGTGTCAAATGTGCATGTTATCTTTTGAAAAATGTAAGTTGGTTTAATTTGGTATGTAGAAGACTCCCATAGCATTAGATTAATTTTAACACAATTATTTCATATTGGTAAATAAATCATACGAGTAGTAATTTTCCAACTGGACGAAAAATGTCCGAGCCCGGACATTTTCGTCCAGTTGGAAAATTACTACTCTCATAGCATTATTTATATACAGTTTTAATTAGTCAGTACTATTCCTTAATTTACAGACTGTCGGCAGGACGACGGATTTGCAGACGACAAATTCCATTCGATTGGTAACTATATAATGCGATTATTTACCACAGAATTAGTAAACGACGATCACTTTTTTCCAGGACTGTACATGCTATAAAACAATCACAACAGACAATGCAAATTCACATTAAAAAAGGAAAAGTTGAAAAGTTGTAACATCTTAATATCGGAAAATTTTCATATTCTTGTTGCACTCAAATTACTTTCATAAATGCTAATAGAAATTTAATATAAGCAACATCAAAGAGAAGTTTTTCGTTTAAAAAATAAGAAAAAAAAAAACGTGGTATTATAAATATTAGTGTTTGAATTATTTTATTAATAGAGTAAAATTAAAATAAGTGTTTAGATTTTTAAATAATACAGAGACCGATTATACGTTCATTTCCTTTTATTGTAATTATAAAGGAAAATCTTAATATCCGATTTTTTTCAGGTTCTTGTTACACTCAATTACTTTGAAAAACGCTAATAGAAATTCAGTGTAAGCAATATCAGAGTTTTGCGTTAAAAGAAATAAATAAATAAATAAATAAAATAAAGAAAGAAAGAAAAATAATAATAAAAAAGAAAAATATCCATGACATTATAAATATTAGTTTTTGAATTATTTTATTCATAGAGTAAAATTAAAAGAAGTATTTAGGTTTTTAAATAATACCGAGACCGATTGTACGTTTATTTCTGTTTATTACAATTATAAAGGAGGACAGCTAGAAACCAGCTTGAAAAACTAGTTTCTCTGCTCTAAAATTTCAACATTAGCAATATGAAATAACAAATATTGTAATTATAAAATATACATTAATTTAATTAAAAATTTTTCTTTACTAATTTCAGCAGATTTTGAAATCTTCTTCAAAAACCTTGAAGTTACATCAATAAAGAAGATCATCGATCTGAAAAAACAATAAATAAATCATGTTACTAGAAATTTTAACGGAATGCAATATAATTTCAACTGTTTTAATTTTTAAAAAAGCAATCAGAAGACACTAATGCATTTATTTAAGTATTAAAATATCATTCTAAATTATTGGCCTGAAATATTATGTATTTTTATTCTTAAACATTCCTAATTATGAATTTATTGTTGACGATAATGTAAAATAAACATATCTGTCCTTTAACCCATTAAAGCCGGAATTATTTGTCTCTTTAAAATTCAAAAATTGCATTTCATACCAATTTTTCAAAGTATCAACTTTAGTATCCCTTTATTACGGAGTTTCTGTCATCGGATAAAAAGGATATTTCTCTTAAAATATACTGGTATACAAACAACAAAATGGACGGCAGCTATCCCGGTACCATATGGTACCGATAGGCTTTAATGGGTTAATTTTTTTCTCTACAAACAAATCATTTCCTGAAGCAAACAAATACAATTTTTTTAGCAATGTACCCATAGAGCAGGCAGTAATTTTTGCAGAAAATGTCTTATTACATCAGAAATATTTTCACAAATTCATTGTAACCTCGTAACTACCACAAACATGAAAAATAAACCCGCAATCATTAGATTAACCTTCAGATTAATCTTCTGGAATTATCTTCATATATCATTTAGAGAATAACAGATAAAAAATCTTAGAAAACTATAGATTTCAGAGACTTGCTGAAGTTTTTCTGAAATTAAGGCGGTATTCAAAAAATCCACGCTCAACAACTCAAAATTTTGAGACACATTTTCAGACTTATTTTTAAAAGTAAAAACATGAAACTTGGTGGCGTGATTTATGAAAAGATTTATTAGGGACTCATGTTTTTATTTTTTGTTCAATTAATTAGAAATTGATTTACAAACAGCTATTTTCACAGTACGATCTTTTTGTTTGTTTGTTTGTTTCCAGCACTATGGCTTCGGGAAATTCGGTTCAAAATGTCTACTTTGACAGCATTTTTTGAAATATATTCTGCCTTTATCAAAAAATTTGAGATAATACGGACATTATAAAGTTTCTGAATAAGGGAACCTGCCAATTGGATGCATTTTACAGCAAAAATTAATTTAAAAATGCGTCTCAAAATAAGCAGTTTGGATTTGAATACACCATTAAAAAGCTTCTAATTATTTCAGTAATATCCGGTTAAATTTGGAATTTTGTATTGTATGTAATTTTATTGCATATTGCAGTTGCAATGTATTTAGTATCTGTTGTAATGAAATTCTTCTCAGACATTTAGACATTGCCTGCAAAAAACTAGGATTCTGGATAGGTGCTTTGTTGTCTGAGGTTGCTGATTGGTTCTTTACCTAAAGATTTTTGAGGATAAGGAAAATATTTCCATAATAGTGTGAAAGTGTAATGTGACAATAAATTTCAGTAAACAGTTTCTTCATTATCAGAAACGTTTCTGAATATTTTTATCGTATACTTTGAAAGTATACTAACCGGGATAAATTTAGAATATTTTATGGAATTATATGTTTGTATTCTTTTCAACAGTTTAAAGTACTGAAGATGCCACTTAATGTGATCTTGATTTCTATTTTCAAACATGTAATGTTATCGAATGGAGGCAGGATAGGCCACCAATATTAAATGCTACACTAAAATCAATCGCTTTATGCAATCAGTTTTTCGTATAATGTTAACGCTTCTTGGGATCTCGGTGATATGACGGAAGAAGATTTGGAAGGTCTGGATGTCGAGCTTGAACGATTTGTTACCACTATTCCTAAATATCAATATTCACCTTATTTAATCACATAAATTCTATCATAAAATTAGTTGTAGATTCTAAAATTGTGGTACTCAAATTTAAAAATCGTGCAAGCATTGCCTATATGAGGATTGGCAAAGATATTCCTGCATAGCGTACATAAATTGAAATTTGCTAAAACGTTAACGAAGACGTAAGGAGGAAATCAGGAAGACGATGATAAAAGTATTTTTCAAAACACCTCAAAACGTGGAAATGAGAAACACTTTGAAAGTTTTGAAATGAGGTTTATAACTTTGCTCGGACACTTTTAAAAACAATATTAGTATAAACAGTTCATGAATCATACTTTAAATGATAATTGTAAAAAAAAAGAAAAATTACGGTATTCTATCAATAAGTATTTTCAACCATTGTGATGACTTGGTGTCATCCCTATCAATCATTACAGTCAGCTGGAGTATTTCGATAATCCTGTGAGCAGAAGAAGGAATACTTCTGAGAATGTTATATAGGGAGAGGTGGGGTCTTTTCCCCCCAAAAAAAATCTCTATTGTCA
This sequence comes from Maratus michaelseni, assembly GCA_963931845.1. Taxonomy (NCBI): domain Eukaryota; kingdom Metazoa; phylum Arthropoda; class Arachnida; order Araneae; family Salticidae; genus Maratus; species Maratus michaelseni. The sequence continues at coordinate 69,536,443 of OZ007596.1, forward strand.
TCTCATGAAGAAATGTAAATCCTTTTTTCTTCTATGTACTACCTTCTAGGTGGGGGGTGGCTATTCACGAAAAGAAGTGTGGAAAAAATGTGGGAGATTCTAGAAAAGTGGTGATATGAAAAGATAGACGAAAGGAATTCTGGCAACTGGAGGAAGAAAAGGGACGGACGAGATGTGAGAAAGGGACAGTTCTGAGTCTAACGCGAGCTAAGCAGTCAGCTTGGAGAATCGTGTTCAGACAGGGAGTGAGGTGCGGACTTTGTTTTCCTAACAGTACTATGAATTGTGTGGGATGTCTTATTGTTTGAGATAAGTAAGAGAGTTGTTTAGTAACACGAAGAATGACTCGTTCAGACATCTGTAAACCGTATTATCGTTTTTACTCATGTTATTGCTTTTAACAAAACAACTTTAGTTACTAATAACGTGTATGTTTGAAGTAATTATATATATGTATGGGTGGACATATTGAGAGATGTAGGCCACGACATGACACCCATGTTTAAAAAAAAATCACCATTTATTCACTGTAAGTTATCATTTCCTTTGTAATACTAGTTATGATTAAGTATGTTATCATTAAGTATTTTCCTAACATATTTAATTTATCAAATATGATAACAATATGCATTCATGTTATACATTGGGATTAAATCCGATGACAATAATATGAATCGAATATTGCTATCAAAACCAAGTGTTTCCAAGGTGATCACATTAATCGATATCTACTGTATTTATAAACGGTACTTTTGTAAAAAGTAAAAAGAAAGAGTTAAAAATTCAAAATTGCAGAAATTTAAATGCTAAAATTTGTAAGAGATCATGAGAATCCCTTGTTGTTTATATGACATTTTAAAATGCGGTTTAGAAAAAATATGTATATTTTATTTTACTTCACATTATCCATTGTGCTTAAATTGTATATTTTCTCCCCAACTTATTGTAGAAAATATTTGAAAAGTTTTGAAGAAAGTAAAACAAAATAAAATTTCAAACGATGCAAAATGACGCTAACAATAAGTTTCTAAATCACGTGTTCAAAATTACCAAGATTACGTTAATTCACGACTTACTTTTTTGAAATTATAAAGATTTTGGTTAGTTATAAAGAAGTTACTTCTTTTTCTTACACGTATTATATAATAATATGAATTAAATAACAGAAATCTTTATATTAATGAAAAGCACAAGGTGGACAAATAAGAATAAACTTTAAAAATTCATTTTAAAAAGATGAAAAAGTGACATGGATATGTGGTTTACAATAAAACCATTGTCCAGATGAGAAAGTAGTTGTTACAACAAAGAAGTTTGTTAAAATTTCAGTGCAAATTCACCTTGATTAATAATTAAAATTCATAATGATACAAATAAATGGAAATATATTGCTTGAAGGTGCGTAAAAATATACATTAAAAACATTTAAAAGTACATTAAAGTCCTTTTAAAAACAAAACATTTTCAACCGAACTTACTCGGTCATCATCAGTGAAAAACTGAAAAATCAGTGAAAAACTTTTTCACTGATGATGGCCAAGTAAGTTGGGTTGAAAACGTTTTGATTTTAAAAGGACTTTAATGTGCTTTTAAATGTTTTTATGTATGTTTTTACGCACCTTCAAGCAATATATTTACATTTATTTGTATCATTATGAATTTAAAGAAGTCTGTTTTTTAAACAGTCTTCGATAGGAAACATTAACACATTGAATCTTCCGTGAATAGGCAAATGGTGATGATTATAAAAGAACTTTTTCGGTGCATACTTTATTCGGCTGAATCATCAATTTGGAGTGTCGAAAAAGTGTCTTCGTACCTGAAATCAAATTCTCATTCAGATAACTTTGTGGTCGGAATTTTTTAAAAGCATACATTGCTTGATGTCCGTTTACGAAATTCCTATGAACCATTTGCACAGTAATTTGCCATATACCGGGTGCCAAAAGTTCGTTAAAACTTTAAAAATTCATAAAAAAGGAAGAAAATATGATAAAGAAGTGCGGCTTGGAAGAAAGGGCTCACAAGGTAGTCGGATCTGTTTTAGCAGCAAAATTTTTTTTATTTAAAATGACATCTGTAGATGGCGCTAACATACGAGAGATTCAGTAGAATACTGCAAATTAATTCTGCAATAAAAGACCGGGACACACGAGGATTTCTCATTCACTTTCAGAATGTTATTATTACCCTATCGATCGTTGTTGGTGATGTTGTTCTATTTGAACGCAGAGTCAGCAACTGTTACATTTGCGAAAATTTCGCACGGCGGAAGGATTGAAGAAGAAGAATGTGGTCTGGTGGTTATGTTGAACAATTGTTATTGCAAGAATAAATAGATGGAGCGTACTGTTGTCCTGTTCATTGTGTTTCGGGTCGTCAGTGCTCTCTACCAGTGACATATTTAACTAAAAATTTTTTTACTGCTAAAAAAAAATCCGACTACCTTGTGAGCCCTTTCTTGCAAACCGCACTTCTTTATTATAATTTCTTCCTTTTTTATGAATTTTTAAAGTTTTAACGAATTTTTGGTTCACCCGGTATACCAATTTGATGATTAAATCAAATAAGGGATCCATGGAGTATTCCATTTATTTATAGTCAGTTTCATTTGCGTACGTTAGGAAGATGTGTTCCCATTAGCGACTTTTAACTATAACCTTCTTTTCTAATAAAAGAAAAGCATTAATTTAAAAAGACTACTAAAAATTCTTTTAGTGCAAATTGCGCTTCCGAGTCATTATTATTATTTGTTTTATGAATTATTGAAATTTAAACTGAAATCTACCCCACCCTGTATTTTTCACAAACCTTTTGTTATACAACGCTGGATACATTCTTCTTCTGTATGGAAGTTGTTGTCGTTTCCTCCGCATCCCTTATAGGAGAATTTTTTACACTGCCCTGTTTTTACATCAAAATAATATCTTCTGATATTTCTGCGGCATTTTCCTGGTTCAGACGGGAGATCACATTCAGACTCGTAAATGGGGGCATCTACGGGGGTAAAAAATAGATTTAGAATATTTGTTTCTTGACCAATATACAAATGAAATTAGATTAATAAAAGATTCGATAAACTTATTGAGGATTTTATTTTATATTTCATTAAATATAAAGAAAATCCTTATTAACCATTGCGTTCCATTTATTATTTAGCTTTGGGCTTTTAACTTTGAAATGTTTAATGTTACATACATAAAGCGGTCATTTGATTCCATTATTGTATTTTGTTTTTCACTTTTATGCATAAAAGTATAGGTTAATGACGTCATTTTTGACTGACAGAAACGTTCCACCATTCTGAGGTTAGGATTCCAAATTTTTAATAAATAAAAAGTATTTTACCTGTGAAATGTACGTCTATTGAAAATACACTGCTCAAAACAATCAAAGGATATTTGAAGTTTTATATAAAATAAAGATATAAACGAAATTTTTTTTGCCGAAAATAGAAGAAGAGAATCACAAATGCAAATTTTTCTGGTTTTCAAACTGTGGAGTATGCAAATTTTGAGTTCGACGTCAAAAACGTCGCTTCAGCGGCAGCGAATGAAATTTGACTTTCAACTGGATAAAAGAGAATGAAGACAAGGATGATCGGCATTCAGTGATTGCTTTGTTTCGATGAGTAAGATGTCTCAGCGAAGTCATTTGACAGATTCAGAAGCTTGGAGAATTGTTGGTAGGTTAGAAGGGGGCCAAACTCAAGCCGAAGTAGCGTAAGCCATTGGAGTGTCACAAAGTGTCATTTCCAGGATCTGGAACCGTTTTTTGGAGAGTGGATGTGCAGGCCGAAGACCAGGGCAAGGTCGTAGACGGGCAACAACGCCCAATGAAGATCGGTATTTAGCGTTAACAGCTCGGAGACACCGAAACATGAACGCTACTCTTCTCCAACAACACCTTCGCTCGGCTACAGGCACCACGATTTCAACTCAGACTGTCCGAAACCGGCTCCATGCTGTAGGTCTGTATGCTCGCCGACCGATGGTATGTGTTAGATTAACATCAAGGCATCGTCGCGACCGCAGGGAGTGGGCAACCGAGCATGTCAACTGGAGGAGAAATGAATGGAGCAATATTCTGTTTTCTGACGAGTCCCGTTTTTCTGTGCATCCGGATAATAGGCGTTATTTCATCTGGAGGGACCGTGGCAGTAGGAATAATCCTGCGTTCGTGCACGAAAGTGTCAGATTTGGCGGTGGAGGAGTGTTGGTGTATGGTGGCATCTCCATTGACGGGCGCACTGACCTCTACATCATTCGAGATGGAGCTCTGACTGGTCGCCGATATAGGGATGAAATCCTCAGACCTATTGTAATCCCTTACGCTGCAGCAATCGGAGATAACTTCATTTTAATGGACGATAACTGCAGGCCACATCGTGCAAACCTGGTGGAGGATTTCCTTTTCGAGGAAGGAATCGTTCGAATGGAATGGCCAGCGTGTTCTCCAGACATGAATCCAATCGAGCACGTTTGGGACGTTCTAAGAAGACGAGTTTCTGGCCGCCAACAACCCCCACAAACTCTCCAAGAACTGGAAAGAGCTCTTCTGGAAGAGTGGGGCAGAATACCCCAACTCGTCATTAATAGCCTCATTGAGTCCATGCCTCAAAGGTGTTCAACGTTGCTGGCCGCCCGTGGAAACCATACTGAAAATGATTTTCTTTGAAGAAAACACCTTTTCTTATTCTTTTTTTCTCACATGCACAAATTGTGTTTTTTTTCCTTTTGTACACAAATGCGCAATAAAATGCATTTTTTTCTGCCAAACATGTGTAATTTATTCTCATATAACCTACTATGTCTGTCGACCATGTATCAATCAGCTAAAAAGTTTCCCAGATACAAAATCCACCTAAAACTGCAATATCCTTTAATTGTTTTGAGCAGTGTAGTCCAGTAGAAAAAGAACAAAAAAGTGCCTTGCCTTGAAAAAATTCGGGTAAGTCTAATTTTTGTATATGTTGTATAGATTGACCCTCTAGTGAAAAAAAAAAAGTTTTCGACCCTCTAGACCTTGTGCGTTTTTCACCATATGAAAATAAAAAAAAAGTTTTCGGCACTTTTTCGATTTTTCTTGAGTATCTCGGTTTCAATGCATTTTACAGAAAAATTATTTTCAGCATTTTCTAGAAGATAAAATTCTGTACAACATGCACTATTCATGTTTGTAAATTGCCCAAACAGGAAGAGAGATACGGAATAGTCTATAAGTTTCATTCATTAGATCATAAATTATCTGTAATAGACTCTAAAAATTATAACAACATTATTTAGGGTTAAGGGGGTCCGGGACACAAAAAATCTTAAAATTTTTGAAAAAATATTTTATTGTATTAAAACATTCTCTATTTTTATCCGCTTAAAATGACGTTTAAATCATGTTTCTATCTTAAATAAAACATAATATATTAATTTTTTGTTTTAAAAATCTAGCTTTCAAGTAGTGGTTGTCATGGAAACGTTTTTGTGTTTTCCTGCATGATGGGTGTTCTTTCACGCTTTCTCGTCTTTAAATCGTTATAAGTCAAAAACAGTTAAAGATAAATGGTTCAAATTTGGATCATTTAAATATAGTTTTTTTTTTTAATATATCATAATCATATATAATCATATATAATCATATATAATCATAATCTTTTTCAGTTATTTTACTTTAAGTTTGATTCAGCAAATTTGAAAAAATAAAAATTTACTTTTGAAAATATGATTTTTTTTTTAAGTTACATCATTTTATTTTTTAATTTTTGCTTTAAATATTTTAATTTTTTTTTAAATATTTTTTAAACTGCTGAATAAAATTTTTTATTTATATATTTTTGTTTATTTAAATGAAAAAAAAATTGAAATTCTACAAATAATATTTCGAGTTATAACGATTTTAAATTACCCCACTTTTTTAATAAATTATAAATTAAAAAAAAAATTTAAAGTTATGAGAAGTTTTATCATGTGATTTTTTTTATAAATGATATGATTAACCAGCACAAAAACTAAAAAAATTAATTCAATAAATAAAAAAATTCTAAAAATTTGTCCCGGACCCCTTAAAACAGGAAAATACCACCTGGCAAGTTGCTAATTTACAAACGAGCTCTTATGTTTGATATTTAATAAAAGATGTAATTAATTAATTATAGTATGTACAATAAAAGGTAATTGCAGATTTGTTGAGAGGGGGGGGGGGTGAAGTTAACCAAAAAACATAGTTGTTAGATATAGGCAGGAGTGTCAGATATAGGCGAGAGTATAGGCAGGAGTGTCAGATATAGGCGAGAGTATAGGCAGGAGTGTATAGAGGTTGGACCAAGAATCCAAAGTCGAAAGTAAAATTAAATGTTGGGAATAATATAAAAAATACTTCAAAGATAAATAAGCTATAATTTAAAAATTTTAAGAGGGAAAAGGAGTATCTAAGGTAGTGTGAGGGCAAAAGGGGCATGTGTTTCGGGTGCCAAAATGAAAGGCCAAGAGGACGTCAAATGAAGATTTAGTTTGTCGTCTTTGCGTTAATTTATTTTATGTTCAGACAAATTTATGTTATTTTTTCAAAATTTACATTTAGGATAAATATATGTCACGTTGAGAATGTTAGTCTCAACAGAAAGAATACCAACACTTATACCTGCTAAGACGGAAACCTGTATAAAGCGGAATTGTTTTCTGTGTTTTTTAAATTCAGTTTTAAATTTTAAAACAAAGCAATGAGCACTGCGTCAGCAATATCAGAATAACATGTTGACATTAGGCCTACAAGAATCAGGATGGACGATACTTATGTGAACAAGTTGATTCAATGATTTTTCAGCCATCACCCATTTCCACAAATTAACGAGCTTGTCAATAAGCAGAGTAGTGAAGTTATCGGTGGTATAGAAGTGCAATGCCATCTTTCGCAGGAAGTTGGTAATAAAGGGATATCAAGCATCCTTCATCAAAATTTTGAAAGCGTACATTAGAAGCGTAAGGTTGCAGTGATTTCTATTGCTACAGTAACAAGCAGTACAATAATTAAGGAAGCGAAAGTAGCCCTATATCCTCTTGCGCTGTTTCACAGGATGTGACAAGCAATGATACGAAGAAATGAAAGAATGCTTCCAGTATGAATTGGTGCCTTTCAATTTGTCTCTTTTTACAGAGGAGGGTATGCGCAATGACACCAAGTCTGTTTTACTCTGCTTTTACTCCCCCTAATAAATTACACAATATTGGGAACGAAAAGAGTGCGGGTAGTTGACGGAGGATTTCTTCTACACAAAGTATGTTGGGACCGCAACAAATTTTTCTCTGCTATTTTTGAAAAATTTGTGAGATACGTACAGCATTATAACAGTGGAAATGCCCTCGTTGTCTTTGATGGTTATCCTGAACATAATAAAAAAATATTAAAAGTTCAGAAAGAGCTCGTAGATGGAAGATTCCTACTTCTGTAGAGGTTCAGTTCAATGAGATCATGTTTCCACAGATACCACAAGAGAAATTATTGAGGAATGAAGAAAGCAAAGCAAGTTTCATTTCCATGCTTCGAAATGAATTTGAAAAAGCAAAAGTGGTCACTAAGCAGGCCACTGAAGATGCAAACTTGCTAATTGTAAACACAGCTGTACACTTGTCCGTGATTACGATGCTGTCATTGTCGATGGATAAGACACTGGCCTTCTTGTTCTTGGCTTCTCTACCTCTAGATCATGTTTATTTCGGAAAGGCCGGGAGAAGGGAAACGGGAGGCTTTCTACTCCGATAAGTGTTTCAAGTTTAAGGAAATTGCATAAAAATATATTCTTTTTATTCATGATGTAAGTGGTTGCAATTCCACTTCTGCGCTCTTCAACCATGGAAAAATAAAATATTTTAGAATTCTTCAGAACCCATCCCTGAACCAAAAAGTTCAAATCTTTAAAGACTCAAATACAGAGAGGTACAAACCTGTTTAAATAACAGAAGCTGTACTTCTTGCCCTGTATGGAGGTGATACCAGCTAAAACTTGAATGCATTGCGGTATGTCAGCTTCGCTAGAGCAGCTAACAATATTAAATTAAATTTAAGGAAACTACCACCTACTCCCGATGTTACTCAATATCATGCATTTCGGACATACCTACAACGTCAGATATGGCTATGATACGAAAAGGAATTTCTCGAATGGGGTTGAAAGTGGGATGGGCATAGGCTCATTCCAGTCACAATGATGGGCGATCCAGCCCCTCAAACCTGACTCAATTTCATATCTTGTCAATGCAATAAAAGTTGCAGTACGAAGTGAAGTGTAGGAAGCTAAGCTTGAAGTGTTCAGTTAACTGTGTGAAATCCCACAACCAAATATGTGGCAACGCTCATGATATTATACTGCACCTAGTAGACTTTGACAACTTACAACAACCAATCGAGTCAATTACAAAGACAGACGGTGAAGAACCTGAGACGATGGTAATATTACCAGGGCCAAACAGCATAAAAATGAAACATATATAAAGTGACTTTACTTACTATATATTTGTTGATTAATTTCATGTACATACTACAATTAATTAGTTACACCGTGTTTCAATATAAAAAATAAAAGCTCATTTTTTAAAATATTAACTTGGCAAGGCGGTATTTTCCCGTTTTCAACCAAAATCTTGTTTCTGTGATTCTCAAAGTCTATTAGAGATAACTGTAATTAATTATCTAATAAATGAAACTATAGACTATGTCATGCTCTAAAAAGTTTATTATGACAGTTTTGTCTCTAAAATGCACTAAAAGTGGATTATTAAGCAAAAACTAACGTCATTTGTGATTTTTGGAAATTTTTGTAAATTTTACCATGTTTCCCCGGACCCGTATCTCATTCCCTGTTTGGACAATTTACAAACATGAACAGTGCATTCTGTAGGGAGTTTTATCCGCTACAAAAAGGTAAAAGTAATTTTTTTTGTAAAATGCACTTGAACCGAGTTACTCAAGAAAAATAAAAAAAAGTGCTAAAGAAATTGTTTTTTTTTTTTTGGTACGGTAAAAAAATGCACATAGTCTAGAAGTTCGAAAACTTGTTTTTCATTAGATGGTTAATTAAATCTATCCAAAAATCAGAATTACCCAAAATTTTGCAAGATAAAATGCTATTTCTACTGGAATAAAAGCCTTTACCTGCATTTTCATGCAGAAAGCTCAAAAATTTCTCTACGATCGTGTTTAAATGTCGTTTTTGTCATTAGTTAATTATCTTAGAAAATGCCCGAGCTGTTTGAAATTCTCGGTTTGCTGATATTTTGAAAAAATCTGATTTTGTTATGCTGTAACTCTAAGCCTGAAATTCTCATTCAAATTCAGTATTAGTGAAAGCAGGGATAAAATCCTCTGTAATTGGGTTCCAAGTATTTTAGTTTCGGGTGTTCTAGTAAAATTAATTGGATTTTGAAAAACAGGGAATATGGAAGCTACCTTTTCCTACCGGTACGGACCAGGAGGTCTTTTTTATGATTTAGCAACAGAAAAGAAAAAATGAAACAGTATTTAAACTATTTTTTTTAGGATTTCTAAATTGATTTTTCTCAATGTATAGTCGTAAATTAATTAAGATTAAACTATTAATTTAAAAAAGCATACTTTTTAAAAATATTACACTCTTTAATTTTTAGTTATAATTCAGTTTTATTTTACTTTTTAGCCTTTGACGTGTTTCATTGTTGCAGTTTCCATTGTTGATATTTGGCATATTTTGACTAGCGTGAATAGGCGCATCTTTAAATCCATTGTTGTTTCAACTCTTATAAAATTATACGAGTTACATAGAATATTTGGCTATTGATCATCTGTGACGGGCTAAAGGAAAAATACTTTAAAATTAATGTATGAATTTATAATTAAGTTCTAAAAACATTAAAATGTTGTGTTGCCATCGGAAACAATGGTGTGAACGTATTTTTTGTAGAATTCTAGCATAATAGTAAGTGAGTGGAAAATGGGTTTCAAAATTCCGTCTTTACATACAAAAACTAGGTAGTAAGTTAAATAAAAGAGTGTAAAACTCCTATTGAATATAACATAAGCTGTAAATAGACAATATATATAATAAAATGATTACATAAAATATCTCTATAATAAAAGCCTAAGTCATGTGACTGTCATCAACAGTTCCGGAATGTCCGCTTCACTTTTTCATATACCAGGCGGCCATTTTTATTTAATATTATTTTTTCGAATAAAACTGCATGAAAGTTACATTTTTAGAAAGATCGTTCAAAATAAATTAATATTTGAGAGATGACTTACGTTCAATTAAATATATATTCTGCAATAATTTCAGTTAAAATTAGGTTCGCAGTTCAAATTCTTTATCCATGAAAGTAAACAACAAACAAAAAACAATTCATTCGCCGTGAACGTTTAAAATATTAAAACATAGAAGTAATCGTTCATAAAGCAAGTTCTCCGTGAATGATTTTTTGGACCGCTGCCTGGTGTCAAAAAATAATTCGCACCAGTGCGACAATCAAAGTTTACCATAATTATGTACTATACAACTCAACTTCCTTCCGTATCTTTTCTTGACGTATGCTGAATGTAAACAAATAAAACTCATCTCTATAATAAAACCGTAAGTCATGTGACTGTCATCAACAGTTCCGGGATGCCCGCTTCACTTTTTCATATGCCAGGCGGCCATTTTTATTCAAAATTATTTTTTCGAATAAAACTGCATAAAAGTTACATTTTTAGAAAGATCGTTAAAAAAAATTAATATTTGAGAGATGATTTACGTTCAATTATATATACATTCTGCAATAACTTCAGTTTAAATTAGGTTCGCAGTTCAAATTCTCTATCCATGAAAGTAAACAAAAAAGATTCATTCGTTGTGAACGTTTAAAATATTAAACCATGAATTTTTGGACCGCTGCCTGGTGTAAAAAAATAATCCGCACCAGTGAGACAGTCAATGTTTACCATAATTGTGTTCTATACAATTCATCTTCCTTCCGGATCTTTTCTTGACGTAAGTTGAACTCATGTAATAATATTTAATGGATCAAATTTCGAAACGAATTGTCAGCTTTTATTTTTCGCGTGTGCAAATTAGAAACGATACTTTAATTTTGAAATCAAATGTTTTGATTTATGATATTTTTTCTTATTTATCTATTTTCTATTTTAAAGAAAATTGTGAACGTCATGCATTTTAAATTGGAACAGCTGTCACGGACGCACCGGGGTTGGAGCGATTTTTGTTTTGTGCCATTTTGGCGAGTAAATCCCATTTTCAGGTACCTATTAGAGATTACTAAAACAGCATGTACTTTTATTTTATTATGAAATAGTTTATTTTATATTAAAAAACACATAATTTTATTATAAAACACACACAATGATTAATTTATTATAAAGTGGGTTAAGCGGTTTTTGTCAAGAAAGATGAAATACATAACAACAAAAAATATGCGAAATGCTACCACGATCGCAAAAGTGCTTGATTTGTAGATTTTTCCGGTTTGGCGAAGGATTAAGGAAAAAAATAAATTATGAATAAAAATAATTTGTTACAATGCTTAACATACATTTAAGGGCGACCAAACTGGTCGCCAGTGGCGGCTAGTACATTAATATAATTTGTTATAAAATTTGAGGAGTGATGACACACGGATGCAATAATTTCCATAAAGGTATTGACGAAACCCTAGTCTTAAAATAAGGACGCATCCGTCCACATGACACTTTTTCACAACATATCATTACCAGTCAAATTTATCAAAAACAAAGGACTGACAATTACTTAATCTTTCTGTTCCCGTCGTTTTTCTCTTTTTTCTTTGCACATGCGTGATATGATTATTCCATACAGCTTTGGCATCACTGTGAAAAATTTGGTGTAAAGTTCCTGAGAAAACCTGTGGCACCTCTCTGCCACAGATTTTCCCAGGAATTTCACCAAAGAAATGCCAGGAAACTGACACAAGTCAGTTACACACAAAATATATGGAACTTTACACAGATCACCGGTCACTCTTTTACAATAATTCCGAAAAGTTACACAAAAGTTCAAAAGTATAAATGAGAAAACTAAGGAATGTTACACACAAAAGATATGGAACGTTTCACAGTTGATCAGTAAATTCTACTTTCGCAAGTATTCCGAAAAGTTACACAACATTGTAAAATATGTTACGCCAGATTTCTCGGTATTCTCGGATCAGCAGAAATAATTCATGAAAACCCAGGATTGTTACACAGTAAACGACAGGAACATTACGCACATATTTTACAGTGATCTGTTTCTGGACTATTAACGGGCAATATACACAGGTCGAGTGATTTTTCAGGTACAGGTTGAGGTTCGAGGGACGTTGCAAACTTCGCGGAGCGCGGCGTTTCACGCAGTTTTTACTACGCCTCTTATGCCCAGACACTAGCGGAAGCCAGGAAGAGAAGAAAACAAAAATCTCAAAATTGAAACCGGACAAATTTAAAAAGAAAAATGAACAGATTAAAGATACCGAAAAGCGGAAAGGGCTGGGCTCGAGGCCCTGAGGCTATCGAAAGTTCCTTGCGGCTTTGAACTCATGTACAGGTTCGTCAGGTCGGAATGTTACCATCAGCTACTGCTCACCAAAGTTTTAAAGAGTGGTTTTGACCATGGACGAACTCGATTCCCTTACACTAAGGCCGTAAAATGCATGACGCATTGATGTTATGGTTGATTTATTTTCTTATTAAAATAAACTTTGCACTGCTTGCGGGTATTAATTGTATTATTAAGTATACATCCGCCTTATAATGCCATATTTCTGCAAGCAATTAGTGGCATATTTAAGCTGATGATTGGTTATACAAAATTTACTTTTTAAGGTTCAAATACAGATATTTTTATACGTAAAACATTATTTCATACTGAATCCAGGACGCTCTACAAGTTTGCAGTTGACTTTATTCTCATATCAAGTACCGTTTTTGAGATGGAAACGCTAACCTCGCAGTTTGCTAGGTGGCGCTCTAAGCGGTCTCATAACATAGCGCATATCACTGTACTATACATATACATTAGACACCATTTTCATGATCATGACTATAGCTGTCGGTCTCGTGAAGTTAAGTGCGGGTCAACAGGATTTTAGTGGACATCCTATACTTCCCTAGAGCAATTTACAATACATATATCATACAACATACTTACAATACGTACTAATTTACAATACAACAAGCATATATTGCATTTCATACAATGCAAACAACAACAGTTACAACTAAGCTGTTGCTGATAAGGATTAATGTAATCAATATTATCCGGATTATTGTTAGTATTCGATCTTCCTGTTCAGTGTAATACAAATAACCTTTTCTGGATAATAACCTTTTTATAGAAAATTAAACGTATTATTAAGGCGGCATTAAAAAAAATATTTTTTTCTACGCTCAACAACTCAAATATTTCTAACACATTTTCAGACTGATTTTTAAAAGTAAAAACATGAAACTTGGTGGCGTGATTCATGAAGAGATTTATAAGTGACCTGTGTTTTTATTTTTCGTTTAATTAATTCGAAATTGATTTACAAACAATTATTTTCACAGTACGATAATTTTCTTTTGTTTCGAGAGCTATCGTTTCGGGAAATTCGGTTCAAAATGCCCACTTTGACAGCATTTTTAAAATTATATTCTGCCTTTATCAAAAAATCGACCAATACAGACATTATAAAGTTTCTGAATAACAGAACCTGCCGATTGGGTGTATTTGAGAGCAAAAATGAATTTAAAAATAAGTCACAAAATAAGCAGTTTGGATTTGAGTACACCCTTAAGAAATAAATTTTCTATATAGTCGTTTTAGTACATAGTGTTACGGTCCTTTGTTCTATCTGTTTTATAAGATTATTCCCTTCTTTAAATAATTCAGATTTAATCTCATCTGCCGCAATATAAGGTGATTAAAAATAAGACTTACCTCTACATATTTCCATACATTCTTCTTCAGATGAAAATCTGTTCTTATTGCCGAAGCAACCGTAATAGACAAATGGTTTGCAAGATCTATTCCTGAAATCAAAATAATACATCTCGAAGGGAGGAAAACACGTGCCTCGATCAGGAGCTCTTAAGCAGTGCATTGTGTCAAACTCTATGAATGTAAAGAAATTAATGAGCCGTTAAAAAACTTTGAAAAAAACAAGTAATATAAAAAAAAATAAAGTCAATTCCTACTTAGGTCAACAAAGAAAAATTTTATTTTAGCTATTTTGTATTAAATAATTACAATTAATATGAATATGTATATACATATGTGAGAATCACACTATTAAGTGGCAAAATAGAAATTAAATTTAATTAATGAATTAATATTTGAAAAAACAGTAGTAACATCAAGTGTCATACACTACAAGTTTAAAATAATGTATTTGAACTTGAGTGGATGAATAAAAAGTATTTTATTAACGATTGAAAATTTGAAACTAAACAACTAAAATTAATTAAAAACATAAGTTGGAAATTACACGTCAAACGTAACAAATGTTGTGCGTTCGTAGTATAGCTAGTTATATTCAGATCTTGATGATTTTAAATTCCGTGAGATGAATTATATTGTTTGCAGATTAATTTCTGTAATAAAATAAGTATCTCGGTCGCTTGATGATCAATTCGGAAGCTCCTATAACAAGAAAGCACCGATTTTTTATAAGTATAAAACTAAAATTAACTACTTTAATTTTATTAATGAATTAATATTTTAAAAAAATGTATTAACATCAAGTGTCATCCACTATAAGTTTAAGAAAATGTATTTGAACTTGAGTGGATGAATAAAAAGTATTTTATTAACGATTGAAAATTTGAACAAGATATATAAATATATAGAGGGCGTGAACTAATAGTAGGAATTCAATAATTACAAATATTAAATTAGACTAGATGGAACCCGTCAAAACTTGACAGAAAAAAATTAAAATAACAATATTAGTAAAATAAGCTTCTTTATTACATAAGAAGGGGTGCTTATGAAACAGTCTTTCAAATATTTTATTTTAAAAGTTTTCCCCACCAGTGAATTACAGTACTATTTCCGATGCAAACTCCAAACAAACAATCCGTAAACAAAATGCAAATCAGTTTGACATTACCGCCATATTCCGCCACGTTCATCTCATATTCAGTCAATAAAAGAACATAGTAAATGAAGCCCACATCTCCCCCCCCCCTCCGCTGTGATAATGCAACCGAATTAGCTCCTATGCGCATGTGCATTTCATCTCCCCAAACGCACCGTCGAAATTCGACCTTAAAAAAAAAGTCTTAAAATGTTTTGATCAAAATTTTTAAAATGTCTTCTTTAATCATTGTTCGTTTCAAATCCATATCTTCTGAAACGCATCCATTGTTTTAAGCTAATCAATTTTTATGTAAAGATGAAGAATTTTTTTTTACAATAATAAATCCATCTGCAGATAATGGAGATTTTTAATGTTTTCAAGTGTAATTTATTTGTATGGTTTCTTCAGTTCCTTTACATAATCAGGATGATTATTCCTTTTCCATAATTAAGAGAAATAATGTAAATAAATAAATATCCGAGATATTTTTTATTCCGTTTTCATTAATATATTGTAAATTTTATTGATTAAAGTTACTGATAAATGATACTTTAGTAAATGGGGCTTTAAATAATTATTATTTTTTTATTTTTGAGATTTAATGGCAACATTCTTCCGTTTGTTTACTGGGCGCTACAGTTTGGCGAATTATTTGGGGTAATTTTCGGTTAGCCGGGCGCCAGTGAAGTATATATATATATATATATATATATAGTATATATACATATATATATGCATGTACTATATATATACATATATATATATACATACATATACAGGGTGATTCATAAAAGATGGGCAGAACTTTAAGGGGTTATAGTACACTTAAAGACAAATAATATTAAATAGGAGACTAAGGGTCCCAGACGTATTCCCAAGGAGATAGGGGGCATTAAAGTTTAGGGTCCGAAATTTCAAATGATTATAAAACATGGAAAAATTGGTCGATTCGTTTGCGGTTTTTGCAAAAAATTTTCTTTATGCCAGTATTTTCTTGAAATAAAATTTTAAAGTTCAATTTCAAAAAATGCCGATAGGGGGCGCTTTAGACTTTGGAGTAACAAACAACTATTTTTTAACGTTATTTTTTGTATTTCTTTAAATGATTTCGAAAGCTTAGACTTAAACTTAAATTTTGATCTAAAAATCTGAGTCCTAACGAGTAGTTAAGTAGCGTAAACTGAAATTTGAAATTTGAAACCCTTCTCCCCCCAGAACAAAAATCAGTTATTCCCGATCTTTGTGTCGTAGATTAGGCTCTAACTACTGCCGCGTTTTGCTAAAATTATTCTTTATGTCAGTATTTTCTTGAAAATAAATTTTAAAGAAAATTTTCAAAAAATTCCGATAGAGGGCGGTTTAGACTTTGGAGTAACGAACAACTATTTTATACCGTTATTTTTTGTGTCTCATTAAATGCTTTCTAAAGCTTAGACTTAAATTTTCAGCCCAAAATCTGAATCGTTAGACGTGGTTAAGTTTCTGGGGAGAGGGGTTTGAAATTTCTACTCCTGAGCACAGTTCAGTTTACCATGTCCACACATTGTGTGCTGTGATACGAGGTAAAAAGACACAAATTAGGATTATGTTACCAAAGCATATTTATTAACATGTAATCACAATAAATGTTCAAAATTGTGACCACCAGAGGTTATGCACGCAGAACAACGGCGACGAATGGAACGGCGAACATTCGCGAAAACATCAGGCTTTTCGAGCACTTCCCCTACAGCGGCGGAAAGTCTGGCGACCAGTTCCTCGGGGGATTCAATGGGTGTCTCATACATAAGAGCCTTCAATCGTCCCCAAAAAAAGAAATCGAGGGGTGAAAGATCTGGCGAGCGAGCAGGCCAAGCAACAGGACCACCTCGACCAATCCATCTGTTCGGAAATGTGATGTCCAGATAGTTGCGGACGTCTCGTACGTAATGGGCTGGCGCTCCATCGTGCTGGAACCACATGACCCGCCGGATGCGTGGAGGAACAACGTTTAACAGGTCTGGCAGCACATGTTGCAGAAATGTGAGGTATGTTTTACCGTTGAGGCGTTCAGGAAGAAGGTACGGTCCGATTAGGTGGTCTCCGAGGATTCCTGCCCAAACATTGATGGAAAAGCGTCTCTGATGAGCATGTGGATACGTAGCATGTGGATTGACATCCGCCCATACATGTGCATTGTGTGTGTTAAATGTACCTTCACGTGTGAAGGTACATTCATCGGTGAAAAGCACAGTTCGTCCAAAATGTGGATTTAGCGCGTTCTGCTGCAGAAACCAGCGGGCGAATTCAATACGATTTGGATAATCCCCTGGAGACAGTTTCTGGACTCGTTGCACATGAAACGGGAGCAAATGTTCATCCTTCAGTACCCTCCAAGTCGTGGACTGTGAGGTATCCACCTGGCTAGCCACTGTTCGTGTACTTGTACTTGGCTGCGCCGCTACTACATCCAGAATGGCTTCTGCAACAACTACTGATTCGTCCTTTTTTGCACGACCTGCATTCGACCGGGAAGCGAGAAATGATCCCGTCTCACACAACTGTCTGTGCCAGCGCTCGAAAGTTTTGCGGTTAGGCAACCGCCTGTTAGGAAATCGCTCTCCGTACATTCGTTGTGCCTCTGCACCATTTCCATCTGCCGCTCCGTAAATTAAATGCATCTCAGCCTTTTCCTTATTCGTGAAGGGCACCATCTTCCGATTCATTACTACAGCGACTTACACTTGACTCACCGTTCAGTGGTTTTTATGCCTGAATCGTGTCGAAATTTTGCATACGTGTTCTTCTTCTTCCCCATTTGACATTTGCATACTTTCTGTTTCCTTCTTCACCCGGTGACTAGCGTCAGGAATGGAGCTTTAACGTTTGCATGAGCGACGTTTCCAACTGTGCCAGTGCCTTTATGAGTGAATTCCGACTATGCAGTCCTTGACGAAAGTTGTATTTTTGCCTCGTATCACAGCACAGAATCGTTGGGCATGGTTAAGTAGTGCAAACTGAACTATGTTCAGAAGTTGAAATTTGAACCCCCTCCCCTCGCTACTGAACCACGCTCAGCGATTCAGATTTTGAGCTGAAAATTTAAGTTTAAGTCTAAGCTTTAGAAAGCATTTAATGAGACACAAAAAATAACGGTATAAAATAGTTGTTCGTTACTCCAAAGTCTAAAGCGCCCTCTATCGGAATTTTTTGAAAATTTTCTTTAAAATTTATTTTCAAGAAAATACTGACATAAAGAATAATTTTAGCAAAACGCGGCAGTAGTTAGAGCCTAATCTACGACACAAAGATCGGGAATAACTGATTTTTGTTCTGGGGGGGAGAAGGGTTTCAAATTTCAAATTTCAGTTTACGCTACTTAACTACTCGTTAGGACTCAGATTTTTAGATCAAAATTTAAGTTTAAGTCTAAGCTTTCGAAATCATTTAAAGAAATACAAAAAATAACGTTAAAAAATAGTTGTTTGTTACTCCAAAGTCTAAAGCGCCCCCTATCGGCATTTTTTGAAATTGAACTTTAAAATTTTATTTCAAGAAAATACTGGCATAAAGAAAATTTTTTGCAAAAACCGCAAACGAATCGACCAATTTTTCCATGTTTTATAATCATTTGAAATTTCGGACCCTAAACTTTAATGCCCCCTATCTCCTTGGGAATACGTCTGGGACCCTTAGTCTCCTATTTAATATTATTTGTCTTTAAGTGTACTATAACCCCTTAAAGTTCTGCCCATCTTTTATGAATCACCCTGTATACACATATATATAATGTATATATATATATATATACAGGGTGGTCCTAAAATATGTGTCAAAAATATAAATATAGGTAGAGGTGACCTAGATAAGATTTTGTATAGGAATATGGGTGCGGAAATGCAGCGGTGAGGTAGTAGAGAGCGCTGTTGAGTTCGCCGGATGAAATCGCTTCGCAGGCTTGAATCGTCATTCCCCGCACGGATTTCGAGTAATATGCATCGCTACATCAATACGAGCCTACAGGCATGCATTTCATGTATGGGTTTGCGCAAGGAAATGCTTCACACCCAATGCACGTCCTAAAGCTCTTGAGCTTGTGAAAGGACTACACTCTACTGTGCAAATTACTGCTTCTTCCACTCCAGGAATTCTGCGATATCTTTCTCTGCCCGTATCACGCCTGAAAGCATAAAAAAGGTTTTTCGTGCACAACTCCCCATGAAGACGCTCAAATGTTCGGCGATTCGACAGATTCCTACCCGAGAATCATTCCATGTACATCCTTTGAGCAGCTGCTCAGTTCGCAGCCCCATACATGAAACACATGTCGCAAGCTCCGCATTGGTGTAGCAATGCCTTTTTCTCGAAATCCGTGCGGGGAATGACGAATCAAGCTAGCGAAGTGCTTTCATCCGGCGAACTCAACAACGCCCTCTACTGCCTCAACGCTGGATTTCTGCACCCATATCCATATATGAAATCTTCTTATCTACAGTGTCTCACATAAGTGATGGGACACTTGTGCTTTACAAAAGGAAACTAATCAAATAAATTAAAAAAACATGTACACATTTTTTTTGTGGGTGTGTTTCATACTTAAATTTAGTAAAGATTATTACATAACATACATTTTGTCAAAATATTAAAATATTAATTTAATAAAAATACAAATGTTTAGAACGGAGCAAAAAATAGCTCACATAAGTGATGGGACACCATTATATATGCAACAAAAATCGCCTGAAATAAGCAATAAAAATATTTTTTGGGGTTTTATTTTTACTTAAAAGCAATTGGCAATAATTTATAAAATCGTCTGCAGTATTTCTCTCCAGTTTGTTTTGGAATTTTTGTGTTTTTTAGCTCTGTGTAGTCATGAATGCTAAACGAAAAGAAACTTCGCCTGAAATTCGAAAATTAGTTATTAATTTGCATATTGAACGTGGAAAATCTATTAGAAAAACTGCTGAAACAGTTAACTTGAGTCGTTCAACAGTTTTCAATATCATTAAACGATATAAAAAGAATCATATGATTCAGGATAAAAGAAGACCTGGCTGACCATCAAAGCTATCCAATGGAATAAAGCGAATTATCGTTCGAAATATTAAAAAAAATCCAAGAATTAGTGCTTCAAAAGTTGCTGCTGATTTACAAGCATTATATGGAATAATTGTTAATCCTGAAACTATTAGAAGGGTAATTCGATCTGCTGGATATCACGGTAGAATAGCCAGGAAAAAATTCTTCGTAAGTGAAAAGAATAGAAAACTCAGACTAGCTTTCGCAAAATCCAACATAAATAAGAATTCTGATTACTGGAATAAAGTTATATTTGCTGATGAGAGTAAATTTAATATATTTGGTTCTGACGGTAGAATCTTGGTGTGGAGAAAACCCAGGGAAGAACTTCGCAAACAGAACTTGGTACCAACAGTAAAACATGGTGGAGGAGGAGTTATGGTATGGGGGTGTATGTCGTCCGCTGGAGTTGGTAATTTTGTTTTTATTGACAGTATAATGGATCAGTACAAGTATATTGATATTTTAAAGCAAAATTTGAAATCTTCAGCACGAAAATTGAACCTTCATAACGATTTTAAATTCTACCAGGACAATGACCCCAAGCACACTGCTCTGAACGTTAGACTCTGGCTGCTATATAACTGTCCTGAAATAATAAAAACACCACCACAATCTCCAGACTTAAATCCCATAGAGAATATTTGGCAAGAATTGGAATCAAGAATTCGCAAACACACCATTTCTTCAAAACAACAACTAAAATCGGTGCTTCAAGAAGAATGGGGTAAAATCACTCCAGAAATCACAAAAAAAATAGTCGAATCCATCCCAAAAAGATTAAATCATGTTTTAAAAGTAAAAGGAAATCCAACAAAATATTAAAACCTTTTAAAAAGTAAAATTTTTGGATAAATATTTGATGGAAAAGTAAGTGTCCCATCACTTATGTGAGCCATTTTTTGCTCCGTTCTGAACAATTGTATTTTTACTAAATTAATATTTTAATATTTTGACAAAATGTATGTTATGTAATAATTGTTACTAACTTTAAATATGAAACACACCCAAAAAATTTTTGCACATGTTTGTTTATTTATTTTATTGCAGTTTCTTTTTATAAAGCACAAGTGTCCCATCACTTTTGTGAGACACTGTAGGTCCCCTCTACTTACCTTTACATTTTTTACATATATTTTAGGACCATCCTGTATATATATATATATATATATATATATATTGTATTTATATATTTTACTTGCGCCGGCTAAGCGAAAAGTACCTAATATGGATATAGTTTTTTTCTTAATGGGATGACGGGATAATGAACGGAATTTCGACGGGATAATGAATATTTTTGATGGTACCAGAATATTTTTCTGCATTTTATAGTTATACTAGGGGGCCTACCCCTTGCGAGCTACGCTCGCCAACCCCCGCTCAGACTTCGAGGCCTCTAAAAACATGACAGCGTGCTTTATTTTATAAATATTGGTAAATCTGTAATTGGGTTGCCATGCTTTTAACGTTTTAATGGGGCATTTTTTGATTATCATGGCCTCATACACAGCTGTTGCGACAACTGACGACTGTTTTCGGGAATGATAAGTAAAATCAATTACAACGTGAAAACCAACTTGTATAAAATGGTTAGGTTTAAACTGTGGCTACCTCTCGGACTTTTATAACAACGATCTGTATTCTATTCTTCCTTTGCGTTTATGGATGAGAAAAATTCCATCTGCTTGTGAATAAGATTAAGAACCACGGTATTGAAAAGTACTATGGTATAGACATTTTCAGTAACAGGTTTTAATTTTCTCCCTATTTTAGTGCACCATCATGAATATTTTCATGTTATTTTAAATATGTAAATTATTTTTTTAATTAATATGTATATACGAATTTTCTAATAATTATTTATCATACAAAATTAATTAAATATTTTGTGCATGTATGCCTGCATTTATTCGGCATCAATTGATGAGATATTTAAACAAATTTGCTATCCCCGATAATTTTACACCATGTTATGTCACTTGAATATTGTCCATAAGAAAATCGGGTACTTTTCCATTATAGGATCCTTTGCTTTTAGGTTTGGCGTAATTCGAGCTTCAAAAAGGGATAGATTCGTTAATATACATAGATTTGCTGCCAAAAGTTATGAAAATAAACCCAATAAACTTTTGGTGCTTTTCTATTATAGGGGTCTTGACGCTTTTTTAAAAAGCTTGGCGGAAAAAACCAAGCAGGATAGAAAACCAAGCAGGATATTTTATTCTTCCGTTCAGTTGGGCAATTATTATTTTATATATTAGTTTCAAATATGCAAATTAATGATTTTATAAAGTCGTTTAATTAAATTTTACAAAAAAATAACAAAATTATATCAGTAAATAATAATTACTATTAATTCCTTTTCCTCCCTTTCTTTTGCGTTTACCTAAATGACGTCATTTGGACGAATTTATTCAAAACATTTTCAGTTTATAAATTAAATTAAATGCAGACAGACGATTGAATCCTGACGATAGAAATGTGATTTTTTTTTTCAGATTTTACTGAAAAACATAATTTAATCACAATCTTGTCTTCATTATCGATTGAAATAAAAGATAAATTCAATTTCAATTTGAAAATGACGAATAAAAAGAAATTAATAATCCCTATCGGGATGCATATAAGCAAAACATACATTGATTCATGTACAGAGAAAAATAGACCAATCACCTGGCGCTCTGGCGTTTCAAAACTCCGCCCGTTGCTTCGCTGGCGTGTGGCGTGGCATGGAACGTTGGTTACAGGTTAGAGCTAAAACTAATGTTGATGTCACTACTGTACGCTTGCACTTCATTTGTTTTCTTTGCCAAAAATTTTGTGAGATCTGATGCAAAGCTGTAATTAGTTACAAATATTTTCAGTCTCAATAAAATCTGGTAGCTGCAGAAACCTTAATAACATTAGAGCAATTAAGTTTTGCCCAAATTCTTAAACAAGTTGTTCAGCATCGATAATCAATCTGCATTAGTGTTGAATGTTTATGAAATATTAGAATAACATTATTTCAATATAATACATTTCGAATGTAGAAGTATTAATTAAAAACATATTTTCTTAGAAATAACAGTATGTAATCAAATTATAAGGTCAGTATATGTTTAACTCATTAATTCACAAACGATGTCTTTAATCAAAACAACTCAATCTTAAATTTAGTCTTTAAATTATGTTATTTTAAAATTTTATCTATGCTGTTTCTCATACTGTGATTAATTAGAGTGATTGCTTTTATTATTCACTTACAGTTTATTAAATAGTAACTTTTGTTTATTCAGATCCCTAATACTTTTTCACCATTTATTGTGCTGTCCTCTTAAAAAAACCCACAGTGAAATGTTTCCTAAAAAAAAAAACTCTCTAGTACTACATCAAATATTTCACTAAAGTCTTTTTTTTTATGCTCAAATTAGAATAATAAAAATATCTAAGGAGTGCTTATTTAATTTTAAAATAATGTAAACTAACAATTGCAGAAATCTGGGAAACACAAGCTTCATTTTTACAGATTTTCTTCTTATAATAGAAATTAAGAATGATCTACATAATTTTTTTTAATGTTAAACCATTAATATGCAATAAAATGCTTCATTTTTACCTGATTATGTTATGTGTGGGTGTTTTTCAGGTAACATAGGTTATTTTTTGAAAAAGTGTTTTTTTTTTTTTCTTATTTAATTGGCTGCCATTTTGTAATAAAGTGATAAAACAAAAAATGCTCAACATTAAAATATTGGTCAGAACAGCTGTGAAAATTTAGCCATGCTTAATTTTTTTTAAATTTTTTATTAAACTTTATGTAGAGAAAATTTCAAAAAATGGGTTTTTTTAGAGGACAGCACAATATGTGTTTGTCTTCTGATTTCTACTCTTTATGCACCTGTCAAACAACTCAATTTGCACGTTAAAGTTTTTTTTTTAATTGTAAATTAATTTATTATATTCTTAATTATTATTATATTTTAATTTAAACTGAACTTTATAACTTAAACTGAAGACCTAATTGGAACAAAATATTTTTTTTCTACATTCTTATTAATACCGAATTCAGAATACAATGATATTCAAAAAGTAAAGTATAAAATTATAAATTATGGATTCTTATCGAATTAAAGTAAATCTTGAGGGGATCGTATCTGATGGCCCGGTGAACTCTTGTGGTGTCTTAGAGCCTTCATATTTGATAGCCTTAGCATTACGGGCAGTTCACCAGGACAATGTAAGCAGCGTGAAAATGGAACCTGTTTATAATGGAATGTTACCTGCTTAAAGTAGAGAATTTCATGGCCGAGTGAAAGGAAGACATGCTGATGTGGAAGCCTGCCTAAAATAGAACTTTTCTTCTGGTCCCACTCAGGAAATTCTGTAATTTGGCAATTATCTATAATTTATAAACTTATAGTACTGTGTTTTTGAAGTTTCATATATTTTGAATTTACAAAATGGAAATAGTAAACATATTTAAAATTTTAGACATGAAAAAAAAAATGTTAATTTTGGAAAAATAAATGTTATTAATTGCAGAAATTTAAAATAGGTGCAAATTGGAATTTTTTTTATTCTTTACAGCTTCATTTCCTTGACTATTTATAATTGGCTAGAATTCACACTTTATTTTGTCTGAGTTTTATCAAGGTTGCTATATAAATTAAATATTATCAAATTTTACTTCTCAAAAGTAAAAATTAATGCAGTATTAATTTTCGTAAAGGATGTTTGGTTTCTGCATAAAAAAAAATCTTTTCTGAATGAAATCAGAACTAGTATATATGTTTGGGTACTTTTTATGTTAACCAGGTGCAATCTCATCGATAGCAGCTTTACCTTTCCACGTGTCTAAATTAGAAACGGTGCTTTGATGTTAATATAAAACTAGATGGAACCCGTCAAAATTTGACGGAAAAAAATTACAATAACAATATTAATAAAATAAGCTTCTTTATTACATAAGAAGAAATGCTTATGAAACAGTCTTTCAAATATTTTATTTTAAAAGTTTTTCCCCCAGTGAAGTACAGTACTATTTCTGATGCAAACTCCAAACAAACGATCCGTAAACAAAATGCAAATCAGTTTGACATTACTGCCATAATCCCCACGGCAAGATAGATAATTTCCTGGACCCAGACTTGCCAAGTCTCCGGCTTTTTGCACACCAGTATTATCTTAGAGAAAATGTTGTTCTTTTAAATCTCGGAATGTTCCGGTTACATAAAACAACATTTTCTGTACTAAAATACTGGTGTCCAAAAAGCTGGAGACTTGGCACCTCTGCTGGACCTATGAAGTATCATAGATATAGTATATCTCTACGTTCATCTCATATTCAGTCAATAAAAGAACATAGTACATAAAGCACACATCTCCCTCTGTGATAATGCAACCGAATGAGCTCCTACGCGCATGTGCATTGCATCCCCCCAAACGCACTGACGAAATTCGACATTTAAAAAAATGTTTTAAAAGGTTTTGATCAAAATTTTTAAAATGTCATTTTAAACATTGTTCGTTTCAAATCCATATCTTCTGAAACGCATCCATTGTTTTAAGCTAATCAATTTTTATGTAAAGATTTTTTTACAATAATAAATCAATCTGCAGATAAGGAAGATTTTTAATGTTTTCGAGTGCAATTTATTTGTATGGTTTCTTCAGTTCCTTTACATAATCAGGATGATTATTCCTTTTCCATAATTAAGAGAAATAATGTAAATAAATAAATATCCAAGATTATTTTTGATTCTGTTTTCATAATTATATATTGTAAATTTCATTGTTTAAAGTTACTGATAAATGATACTTTAGTATATGGGGCTTTTCCTAAGTATTTTTTTTTATTTTTGAGATTTAATGGCAACATTCTGCCGTTTGTTTATTGAGCGCTACAATTTGGCGAATTATTTGGGGTACTTTTTGGTTAGCCGAGGGCCAGTGAAGTATATATATATATATATATATATATATATATATATATATATAGTATATATATATATATATACATATATATATACATACATATATACATATATATATAGTATATATATACATATATATATATACATACATATATATATATATATAGTATATATATACATATATATATCCATACATATATACACATATATATATATATAATATTTATAAATTTTACTGATGCCGGCTAACCGAAAAGTACCTAATTTGGATATAGTTTTTTTTCCTTAATGGGACGACGGGATAATGAACGGAATTTCGACAGGATAATGAATATTTTTTATGGTACCAGAAAATTTTCTGCATTTTATAGTTATATTAAGAAATACACACTTTTAAAGTTTGCTGAATCACTTATTTGTTTACTTTTTCATGCGTTATAGTATTGAAGATTGTTAGATCTCTCATTCTTTTAACTATTCCCTACTTATATAAAAATAGCATGTGTTCTCTGTGGTGTTTCGCATGAACGTTGTAAAATTCAGGTTATTAGATTTTATCCAACTTTGCTGTCCTAATTGCTGATGAAGCAGTCATTTTTGGCGATTTTATTGTTAACTGTAAAATGTTTGTATTTGATATAGCCCGAACTAAGAAAAGTTTGGGTACTTTTCCATTATACGGACACCATTGCCTCCAAGCATACATTTACATGTATGGCATGGTGTCGGTAACGGAAAACTACCAAAATTTGCGATTGATCAAATAATTGAATTTCGTTAAGCATTACATTTTCTGATTACTTCTCTATTATCCGGTCGATGACTTTTCATAACAACAAATTATCGCCAAACTGTAAAATTAAACGCCAAAAATGCAGTCCGATTTACTTTATGTCAGAAGCATTATACGTATTTGTTACGTCATCAAGTGGTTTTTAACTCGACATTTCCGTGTATTTTTCATTATGTTTTACTGATTTATTAGTTATTTCATTCATTAAAATAACAATTGTGTTCTTAAATTCTTATATTTTATTTATTTATTTATTTTGATATTCCAATGGCAACGTTTTCCCGTTCATTTGGCGATAGTTTTTTGTTATGAAAAGTGGTCGACGGGATAATAGAGAAGTACCATTTTTTTTTATCAATATGTAATATTTCTTAGATGCAGGTTTAAACTTCTTTAGAAAAAGTGAGGATAAAAATATCTGCAAACAACATTTAGTTTTTAGTCAAGCCAGAATATCATCTAATTTATTCCATCAATGTTATAGTAAAAACTGATCCAAGATTGCAAAATACACGTGCGAGAAAAAAAAATTACAATCGTATTTTAACTGCATTAGAGGATGATGTCATCCGCTTCAGGAAAAACATGGAACACAGAAATATAAATTAAACATTTCAATTTCGCTTTTTAATCATAAATATAAAATAAACCCGTGCAATGTTTTTTATAATTGCTGAGCATCATATAATGTGGTATTATTTTTTGTGGCAACAATAATTTGAGGAAAACCTTTCATTTCTTTCATGAAAACAATGCCGAATTAATTTTTATTTTTCAGCAAATTTTAATCAAACACATGTTTTAACGAAATGCTATGTCAGAAGCCTGTGCAAAATCCTTTCATATGGCATCTCATTCGTCGTTCTGCATTTCGTATTTTCTGAGAAAAAGGGATGGAGAAATAATACATATGATACTAGTTGCATAGACAATCATTTATACTCGCTCATATTTGACACCAGCATTGGTCGCCAAAGCCAATTACAGAAAATTAGCCTGAAGTTGAAGGTGTTACATGGTTTCAAACAGAATGAAATTTTTATATGCTTTTCCGAAAATATTGGTAAGGCAAATCTTTTAATTTATCTGTCCGTCTTTCTATCTTTTACTTTCTTAAAATAAATTTTATTATAAATGTTGGTATTCTAATCACAATATCGCTCCAGTCAGTGTGGCAAATCTTTGGTTGTTATTTCTTTAAGTGAATTTTAATGATGTTAATAAACTTTATATATATATGTACACACATGAGATTTTATTTGAAATATATGTATATGTTACGGTCAATATGATTAATCGGTCATTATTAATAATAACCGGTTATTATTAATAATGACCGTATTAATCATAATGACTGTAACATATATATATATTATATATACATGCATCACACATACAATACATATTCATCATTATGATGTCAACATAAACAGGGTATGTTTATAGCCAAATTTGGCACTATTTCATTAAGTGTCGCCAAGCTTGGCGAGCATTTGATGCTAGAGGCTATATTCCATTGAGAATTTTTGGGTGAGTAACCCTCCTCTTTAATAAAAAGCTACGTGTTGCTGATGACTGGTTTTTTGCTAATCGTTTCCACAAATTAATCTTGGAAAATGAAAGATTTGAAGTTACTGAAAAAATGAATAGCTCAAAAAGTATTTGTTAGAAAATTGTTAGACAAAACTGCGTTAGAAAGGAAAAAAATTCTTCATTCTTGATATAAATTTCAAATCTAATATTATGCCTTTTTCAAATATTGAATTTAAAAAATTACCAAATTTCACAATAGAGTACCATAGCGAAACCTTCGCGCATAAAAAGATAATGATAACGGCAATGTAACCTGACGTGTATACTGGCTGATGTCATGAGTACATGATTTTTATTTAATTATCGACAAATACTAGATGCACCATTTCTTTTTAGTTGTGAATAATAATATAGGTTAATTCCTGTTATTAAAAAATGTAGCTATAAAACATGTAAATAAACGGAAAATGGTAAGCATGGGTGCAAGTCTTCAGTCTCAGGACTGATTTCAGTCCTGGAGAGATTTTTGATTAATAGTAAATTCTACTTTTATATAACTAATAATAGCTATTTTACTATCAAGAACTTTTTAATCACCATCTTTTACTGCAAGATATCAATTTTTAGCCGTAATGAAAGACATAGAAATCTTCTAGTTCATTTCCATTTGGTTATTCCCAATTCTCAGAAAAGTTTTCAGTCTTGGCTTGGTTGGACTTCTTGCACCCATGTAATAAGTGGTAAACCACATAAAAAAAAGCATAAAACAGTGAAATAAGTAATTTTTTCTGTCAAGTGTTGACGGGTTCCATCTAGTCCATTAAGTGGTTAATTAAATGGCAAAACACACGATTGTTAATAAAGTTTCAATCTTTCGTCACTGCACAAGACTCTTGCTATTATATATTACTGTATTGTTAGTCTTTACTCTGTTAAAAGTTTATTATAGAAAGAGAATTTTCAGAATTAAAGCATCGAAACTGCCAGTTCTCCTCATGATTATTATAATTTTATAACAAATATCCAGTTTAGCGATATGTATGTTATAGAATAAATCTTTTATATTGGAGTTCTTCGCATTTCAGCTTCAGGTTTTTGCATAAAATTAGCTAAAATCTTAAAACCAAGTCACATTGACATATTATCTAAGACGATTAGATGAAAATAATGATAGATTTTCTAATGGAAAAATGGCCGCACGTCTGTAGATTTTGTAATCTTACTTAATCATGCCAATGTTAGAATGAAAGGAAAAAAAATGATTAGCATCAATATGGTTTATTTTAAATCTGGATAGCTTTAAAAACGTTTAAAAAGAACCACTTCTCTTGCACTAAATCGTGTTTGCTAAAATATGTCATTTGGCAGTTGCAATTACAGAAGATTACTTAATAGGATTAAAAATCTCCTCATTAGTGAACATAACAATGCAAACAAGCATGAAGCATAAATGCCTAAGTAAATTAAGCGATAATTGTCAATAAAGATGAAATGCATACTAACACAAAATATAAGATATGCAGCCATGATCGCAAAGAGTTGATTCTTGATTTATCTAACAGAAACTTCCGATTTGGCGAAGGGTTGAGCAAATAAATTATGACAAAAAAGCAATATGATAAAGTGCTTAGCATACATTTTAGGAAGACTAAACTAGTGGCTAGTATTTTGATGTAAACAAGAAATAAAATATAGATTTGTAAAACATAATAAAATAATTTTATATTTATATCCATCCTTTAGAAAAATACATTTAAAAAAACCTACAAATCTCATCAAAAAAATTTCTATTAAAAAAAAAGTGCCAAGTTCCTCTTAATGTTTCAGCCGCAGAAAGTACCTGATGCTTGCCCAAGTTAAAAGTCAAACATCTGAAATCTTTCATTGAAAATGTCTTCCTGTAACTTGGCCGTTAATGCATTATTAGAGGGTTTTTCATATTCTAAATAATGTATCTACATGTCTACTACATTTTTTTTTAAACATTTAATGCATTTTATTGCACAAAATACTGAAATATAATACACATTTTAAAAAGCATAATTTCGAAATCACAGCTGTCGAGGATGGTCCACTCTGGTTCTCAACGTCTCATATAATGTAACAAAATGTGAAATTTGATGAAAAAATTATTCATTGGAATTCGTGTTAATGACAATAGACCGTACAAAATAGCAATTAAACCATGCTAAAACTAAATGATGGTTAATCAAAAATAATGTTTGTTGAAATTCAATGGTAATTTATCACATAGCTTTTAGTTTCAATGTCTTCATACGAATTTGCTTATTTGCATTCTGATATTACTTTTAATATTCAAATAATTTATAAATGCATCATTTCTAATCATTTATTTTGAAAAGATTTATCGACGTAATTGTTTATTTCAAATGAAAGTTATATGTTTAACATCAATCAGGGTGTATTATATATTCTAATTTATTTTTCTCAGTATTAAATTCTTCTAATGTTCTTTGGAATTTATTGAAGTTTGTATAAAAATGCCAGATAAATGAAAAAAAAAAAAAAAAACCTAGATTGCATTAACGGCCAAGTCGCAGGAAGCCATTTTCAATGAAAGATTTCAGATGTTTGACTTCTAACTTGGGCGAGCATCAGATATCAGTACTTTTTGTGGCTGAAACATTAAGAGGAACTTGACACTTTTTTTTTTAATAGAAATTTTTTTATGAGATTTTATACTTTTCACTGGAATAATGATAAATGTGAAAAATAAAAGTTTCTTTGTTGAAGCAATACAGTAAAAGAATTCTGAGATGATAAATCACAGAATGTGAAGAAAATGTACTGATCTTCTTTCTGAATATTTTAAAGTAAATGTTATGTAAATGTTAAGAGTATCATATTTTGTATAGAATTCAATAATTAACTCCACATGTTTCATTTGACCTTATTACAATTTATTGACACATCCAAAATCAATTCATTATGCAAAGTACTTTCTATATTTATACAAATAATTACTATATTAAAGGCAGAGTATATTGACACTTTCAAATTTAGAAGATAAAAAATTTTTTGAAAGCAAACAGCAAAATATATTTTTTAAATGGATTACGTACTGATCATGTAAAAAAAAAATATATTCATAAACTAGCACAAACAAGGGGAGGGGGAAGATAGGATCTATATATTAATTTCCATTTATGTAAAAAAAATATAATTTCCAGTTGAATGATAATAGTCACATATTTACATGGATAGTTTACATACACATATAACAAATAATTAAACATTAAAATTAAATAAGATTAAATATTTTTTACTATCTAATATAATAAAATGTATCAAATATCATTATAAAAAATATATATATAAATAATAATAAAAGCATATTGAATATGTATGGTGAAACGCTGAAAAATATACACACATATATATTATATAGTATATATATATGTGGGAAAATTATGGAAATCAAACCTATTAATTAGTTTTTTTTTTAATGAATCGCCCCTCACTTTGGATACAGGCCCGATGACACATAATCACGAATTTAGCAGGGTAGCCAATTTAATCAGTTTATCGGCTGAATTAATAAAACCACATGGCCTTTTGAACTGATAACTCTTCGGAGATGAGGAATTTCTAATATACTTCTACCCCACTTGCTGTGTGAAAACCATCATATATGCAACCATGATATTCTACTGCTGTAGCAGGCTTTCCTTTAATAAAGGATGTTATATTTAAATCACCCGAATGCTGTCATTTTCTGAAAAATGTGACATATATATATATATATATATATATATACTATATTGTTATAATTATATCATAATATCCTACGTAGCATTTAATTAATGGATTACCAAAATTAATGAAAAAGGCAATAATATAAATTTATTGACTAATTAATTACAGTGAATGAATAGTAATTTTACGATAAAAAAATTAATTCCAAGTATAGCACTTCAACATGGACTTTGTGGCATATTTTAAAAATTATTATCCTTACATTCTTTTATGTTGAATTTATTTTTATCTAAAAGTGGGGGTATGTAATTTGCATCCTTTAGTTTCAAGCTCTTTTCGCACAATAAATCCCATATCTGCCAACAATGAATCTCCTTTTTCGAATGATTCTAAAAGATTTGATTTCAAGAGATTATCTCTGTCTGAAACAGTCCCTCCCAATGCATCCAACATGAATGATATTGCACCAGAAGATACAATACCTATGAGACATTTGTTTCTATTTTTACAGCAGCTCAAAGTGACTCCTAGGGCCAAAGGGATTTTGAATTCAGTGGTATCTACAATTAGGGCACTTATTTTTAAACAGATGGGCATATAATTTTGAATTTGTTGTTTACTGGACCAAATAATATTTACTATTTTGTTGTAAATTAAGTCTGTCATCATAAAAATGATACAGGAAATTGTACTTTGGCAGCCTCAAAATATTAGTGCCAACATTTCTTTTATCAGAACGGTTTTTAATCTCACCAAAAAACATGAAATATTTATTTTATAGACAGCGTTTTATCATCATCATCACCAGAAAAATTTGAAAATGAAAACATATTTTCAAATGGTATTTTATTAAATCCTATTATAAGAATTTTTAAATCCCTATTTGTAACATATTCACCTGTAAAAAAATAAAATTGAAACCTTTCTTTAAGATATGTATTTTTTTCCCCCAGTTGCTGATTTTCTTATAAAAAAGGACAATATAATGCCTTCAGTTTGACATTCTTTATCTTCCGGTGCAGATGACACAGGAAATATGGGGAGAGGATGTTCTGAAATGAAAAAAAATGTGTCATAAATTATAAAAATTATCAATTTAACATTCGATTAAAAAAAGGATGGCTATGATGTCTTACACTCATGTACAGATTTTTTTTTTTTTTATCAGTTATAAAAAGTAAAAAAGTCGCCAAATTTTGGGATTTTTCCCTTTAATGGTAACCTGGCTATTGTATTCAGTTATCAGTTTGATGCAGTCTTGAAAATTGTGCCAATCAAAAAGTCACCAAACATCGGTGCGTGAGTGTAACACATCTGTTCCAAAAGGGTTTTTCCCTCTGTTCTCAAATCCAAACTGGCTACTTTATGACATATTTTTTAATTCATTTTTGTTCTGAAAGGCATGAAATTGGCAGGTGTTTTTATTCAGAAACTTTGTAATCAAGACACGTTTTCTATTTTTGGTAAAGGCAGAAGATCTTTCAAAAATATTATCAAAGTCGGCATTTTAAAATGAATTCTGATTTTGCAGTACAAGAAAAAAGAAAAACGGGTCGTCACATGACCAGAATCATTTATAACTCGATAAGTAATCTATTTATCAAAATATGGAAAACTCATTTAGATTCCAAATCACTCCAAAAGTCAAGTTTGTCAATTTCATGCCTTTGCATTAAAAAATGCATCAGAAATTGTCTTAGAAAGTTTCGCGTTGTTGAGCAAGTCATTTGAGAACCACCTTTTACATTTTGACAAAATATCGAAACTTCAAATTTTCATAATTCCTCCAATGAATTTACATTAAAACATTTTAATTTCATTTTTTAACTATTTTGCTGTTTATTAAATTCTTTTTATTGTGAAGTGAACACAAAGAATATTTTCTTGGAAGTAGTTTTAAATTTTATACCTTTTAAATTAAAAAAGTTTTGAAAAAAATATTTAAAAAGTGATTATTTAATAATATAGTTCCCATTTCTTGCATATTTTACAATTTCTGATTCTACAGTCTTTTGTGTGTATGTTTGTTTTGGGATTAATTTAAATATTTTAATAAATAAACATGATTAAATTTTGTAAATAAGGACTACTCACTGATAAAAGGAGCCCTCATTCACCCGAGTCTCTAACAATCTGAACATGATAAAAGTAATAAAATGAATGTAATTAGAGGATTGACAAATTTGTTGCACAGGTCCATTTTACCTACAGTGCTGGGTTTTTTTAATCAAATAAAACTGTATTTCATTCAAGTACTTTTGGAAAGTAAAATTTCAAAAGTGAAACATTTGTTTATATACAAACATAGGTACGTACTTTTATGTTAGCTAGGCACAGGTGATAAATTATCAAATATTGCTCCCATCACCATCATTTGTATTGCATCCATTTATTTTAAAATATAAACCTTTCACTAATTTCATTTAGGATACATAACTTTCATTTAAAATACATGCATTTCACTTTTTTTAAAATACCCCTCCCCATGAAAAATAATAATAATAATAATAATACCATAAACCAAACATTTTATATCAAAATCAAAGCACTGTTTCTAATTTAGACACGTGAAAAGGTAAAGCTGGAATCGATGAGATTGTGCCTGGTTGTTAACCTCTCTAAAGTATCCAACCATATACTGGTTCTGATTTCATTCAGAAAAGATTTATTTTGGATGCAGACACCAAACATCCTTTATGAAAATTAATACTGCATTAATTTTTACTTTTGAGAAGTAAAATTTTATATTTAATTTATATAGCAACTTTGATAAAACTCAAACAAAATAAAGTGTGAATTCTAGCCAAATATTATAAATAGTCAAGGAAATTAAACTGTAAAGAATGAAAAAATTTCCAATTTGCACCTATTTTAAATTTCTGCAATTAATAAAATTTATTTTTCAAAAATTAACATTTTTTTTTTCATGTCTAAAATTTTAAATATGTTTACTATTTCCATTTTGTAAATTCAAAATATATGAAACTTCAAAAACACAGTACTATAAGTTTATAAATTATAGATAATTGCCAAATTACAGAATTTCCTGAGTGGGACCAGAATAAAAGTTCTATTTTAGGCAGGCTTCCACATCAGCATGTCTTCCTTTCACTCGGCCATGAAATTCTCTACTTTAAGCAGGTAACATTCCATTATAAACAGGTTCCATTTTCACGCTGCTTACATTGTCCTGGTGAACTGCCCGTAATGCTAAGGCTATCAAATATGAAGGCTCTAAGACACCACAAGAGTTCACCGGGCCATCAGATACGATCCCCTCAAGATTTACTTTAATTTGATAAGAATCCATAATTTATAATCTTATACTATACTTTTTGAATATCATTGTATTTTGAATTCAGGTTTCCTGAGGTGGTCATCCCTGTATTTTGAATTCAGTAAAAAATGTATAAAAATATATATTTTGTTGTAATTACTTCTTTTCATTTTAAGTTAAAATATAATAATAATTAAGAATATAATAAATTAATTCAGAAAATAAAAAAACTTTAAAGTGCAAATTTTGTCCTTTAACAGGTGCATAAAGAGCAGAAATCAGAAAACAAACACATAAATGGGGAAAAGGTACAAGGGTTCTGAATAAGCAAAAATTATTATTTAATAAACTGTAAGTGAATAATAAAAGCAATCACTGTAATTAATCACAGTAGGAGAAGCAACATAGATAAAATTTTAAAATAACATAATTTAAAGACTAAATTTAAGATTGGGTTGTTTTGATTAAAGACATCGTTTGTGAATTCATGAGTTAAACATATACTGACCTTATAATTTGATTACATACTGTTATTTCCAAGAAAATATGTTTTAAATTAATACTTTACATTCGAAATGTATTAATATTGAAATAATCTTATTCTAATATTTCATAAACTAACTAATATATACAGATTGATTATCGATGCTGTATTGTAAACAACTTGTTTAAGAATTTGGGCAAAATTTAACTGTCCTAATGTTATTCAGGTTCCGCAGTTACCAGATTTTATTGAGACTGAAAAACAGCAAAAGCTAATATTTGTTTTAAACCATGTGTTGGTGCAAGAGAGCATTTTTATTTAAAATAATATTACTTACATCTAATGAACAGAAAAACCCTAATTAGACTACATTATAAACATGTTATATTACCAGCAAACATTTTACTTCAATTTGGTTGAGATATTCTCACATTCAAACTAGTATTAGTTTTCATTCTTATTATAGATGAGTCATTATTAATCTTGATAATTTCATTCTTAAAAGAATGGGGTAAATCATTAATAGTAAATATCAATCGATCCTTGAAAAGATAATTAATTTGTCAACAAAAATAAAAATTTCCTTCTTAGGCTAACTAAACATCAACTTTCTCTTCCGTTCCACGCCACGCCACGCGCCAGCGAAGCAAGGGGCGGAGTTTTGAAACGCCAGAGCGCCAGGTGATTGGTCTATTTTTCTCTGTACATGAATCAATGTATGGTTTGCTAATATGCTATCGGGATCCTTTTCAATTTTTTTCCCTTTTTTGTCACAAAAAAACTGAGTAATTAGTTGCCATCATTACAGAAATGTCATTAAAATTAGAAAAAAATTAATATCTCGAAAACTAATTCCAATTTCAAAATTCTATTACCAGTTTTGACATCCGCGGATTTTTATGAACAATTGGTATTAATTTCACCATCAAGCGTTTAATATTTTATTAAAAATAGCCCTGAAACATAATCAGTTGTTTAATCAGTCGTTTCATAAAATCGTTTCATAAATTCGTTTCATAAAATCGTTTCACAAATTCGTTTCATTAGGATTTTATATATATAGGGTAGATTAAGAAATACATATTTTTAAGATTTACTGAATCACTTATTCGTTTACTTTTTCATGCATTATATTATTGAAGGTTGTTAGTTCTCTTATTCTCTTAAATATACCCTACTTATATAAAAATAGCGTGTGTTCTCTGTGGTGTTTCGCATAAACGTTGTAAAATTCAGGTTATTTTATCCAACTTTGCTGTCATAACTGCTGATGAAGCAGTCATTTTTGGCAATTTTTTTGTTACCTGTAAAATGTTTGTTTTTGGTATAGTCCGAACTAAGAAAAATTTGGGTACTTTTCCGTTATGCGGACACCATTATCGCCAAGCATTCACATGTATGGCATGGTGTCGGTATAACGGAAAAGTACCAAAATTTGCGATCGATC
Source organism: Maratus michaelseni (assembly GCA_963931845.1). Classification (NCBI taxonomy): domain Eukaryota; kingdom Metazoa; phylum Arthropoda; class Arachnida; order Araneae; family Salticidae; genus Maratus; species Maratus michaelseni. Next base: position 69,573,744 of record OZ007596.1, read on the forward strand.
AAATAATTGAATTTCGTTTAGCTATAAATTTTCTGTTACTTCTCTATTATCCGGTCGACCACTTTTCATAACAAAAAACTATCGTCAAACTGTAAAATTAAACGCCAAAAATGCAGTCCGATTTACTTGATGTCAGAAGCATTATACATGTTTGTTACGTCACAAGTGGCTTTTAATTCGACATTTGCGTATATTTTTCATTATGTTTTACTAATTTATTAGTTATTTCATAAATTAAAAAAAAAAACAATCGTGTCCTTAAATTCTTATATTTTATTTATTTATTTATTTTGATATTCCAATGGCAACGTTCTCCCGTTTATTTGGCGTTACAGTTTGGCGATATTTTTTTGTTATGAAAAGTGGTCGACGGGATAATAGAGAAGTACCAATTTTCTTATTTTTAATTTGAGAAAGAAACAATAATCATGGATTTAATTAATTTTGCAATATGCGATGCAACCAAAACAATTCTGATTAAATCGGTACAGATATCGCAGACGCACCGGGGTTAATTTTTGGCGCCTAAATGTCGATTTTTGCTTTGTGTGGCAACCTAGTGTTTTATAATAAAATTGGATATGTGTGTAAATAAATAAAATAAAATAGGTACTTTTATGTTAGCTGGGCGTCAGGGATAACTCTCCAAATCCTGTTTCAATTGGAATCATTTAAATTGCAACATTTTACGTGAGATTTGTTATTCATATTGATATGTTTATGTTTAAATATTTTATTATGATTATATTCTAGCTAATTTTAAGTAAGTTTTTTAAGATTTTATATTACAATGTTAAATAATAAATTTAATATTACCTAGTTGATATTAGCTAATGTCAAAAGATTGGCAAACCACAGAGTTCAGAAAATAAACGCTATGCCAGGCAAAAGTGGGAGTTGTCGACTTTATGATGTCATAAGCAGAAGTAAATGTTTAATTGAAAATTACGGCTAATTAATTAAATTTTCGAACAAACGAATGCACGATAACAAATCTGTATCCAAATATCTTTCATTTAAAAAAAGAATGGTGTAATTTGATGCAGTAGTTTGTTCTGACGGATTGTCGAAAGAAATCGCTTAGCGTTTTAAATATGTAGATAATATTTTTCATGTATTAAAAAGAAACAAAATATTTAATGGCCCTTTTTCACGAGGCGTCAAAGATATCTCTACTTTTGGGCGGCACAATGTTAACCTATGGCTTCACAATAGTTGGCCTTAAACGCAAGTGATTATTGTTGGAATAATTGTATCGCGTGTAAATGAGCAGTGTCGCGCCTAACAGCTATTTAAATGCTGAAAAATTTATGTCACATTTTGAATGACATTTCCTTCCTTTTATCTCATATTAATAATGATGAATGAGAGTGCGTAAACATGTTCAGATTTTTTTTTATGGCAAACATAGAATCAAGAAGTAAAAGGAGGAACCTTGATCGTTGTGTTGTGGCAATTTTTTTCTTTTAAAATTATCCTTTGTACAAGGAATTTTAGTTAGCTCAGTAGGGAATTTCCATCAAAATTTTATTTGATTGATCTAAAGATCACAATGAACATGTATACTTTATTTTATTAGCGAATAATTTTAACGTGCATGCCCAAACAGAGAATTTCATACTACTTTTATCGCATCCTGGGCTAGATTCTCTTTACATAAGGCGAAAAATGTATTATAATCAATAAACAATGCCTCAAATTTATTAATATCTTTTCTACACATTAAATTTCTCTTTTTTTACTATTCTCTCATATGTGAAATGGGTGGACATAGAGAAACGTAGATAATTTGTAATATTTGTATGATCTTTCCTGCTTTCAGATATTCCCGCTAATAACTTATACTAATAAAAAAAACTTTCGCTTTGTCTGTGTGTGTGTCGGTGATAGCTAGTGAAAACCACCCGCACAGATGCTTAAAAAATTGACGAGGGTAGTCCAAAGCAGCAAGCCCTCCTGCACCTAAGCATCACACTTTCAATTTTTAGGTGCTCTCGTAATTATACAGTGGTGGATATAATTATAAGACACCTACCTAATTTCACATACAGTGAAAGAAAAGATTCAGAGCTTAAAAAGGCTTTATCAAATACGACAAAAACATAAATTTATTCTGTTATCACATGTAATTGTTTTACAGAAATGATATTTTTATAGAGTTTAGTAAAAAAAATTAAAAATACCATGGACAAAATTGACACCCTAACATTTTATTTAAAACACCTGCTTTTTTTTCGAAATATGCAAATTTTCTACACGCTGTTATGACGTCAGCAGTTAACTAAAGCAGACGATAACGGACTTCACGCATTTACAAACATGCCACGAGGTACAGAATTAAACGAAAGTGAAATTCGCAAAATTTGGAGATTAAATGGAACTGGTGCTTCATTTAATAATATTTCAAAAGTTGTTAAACGCTGTAGATGTGCAATTTCAAATGTTTTGAAAAGAGGAAGTAATGGATCGGTGATTAAAATATCTGGACGTAATCCTTGCTTGTCCTCGAGCGACAGACGCCATATGCTTTCGCTTGCTACACAGAATAAGATGACCACTACAGGCATTAAAAATGCTTTGAAACTGAATTTTTCAGGGAGAACCATTCGCAGGGTGTTGCATAATGCTTCCTATGTAAAATTTAAAAATTGAAGAAAAAACCACCGCTTCTAAGGCGGCACAAAAGAGACCGTTTAAACTTCGCTCTACACAATGTATGGCCTGGACCTCCAAATGGTACTCTATGTTATTTTCTGATGAAAAAAAGTTTAACCTGGATGGTCCTGACGGGTTTCACTGTTGTTGGCATGATTTACGGAAGTCTCCTGATGTACAAATGAACCGCCAAATGAGTGGAGGCTCAGTAATGGTTTGGGCTGGTTTTTCGGCTCAGGGGAAAACCGATATCTTTTTGTGCATGCCAGAATGAATTCCGAAAAATAAAAGAATCTTCTTAAAGATCAACTAGCCATATACAGTGAACTTCTTTGTGGCGAAAACTACACTTTCCAGTACGATAACGCGTCGATTCATACATCACACGTAACAAAAAAGTGGCTTTCAGAGCAAAGTATCAATGTTCTTCCGTGGCCTTCTCGCTCCCAAGACTTAAATCCCATCGAAAACTTATAGGAGATCTTAGCTCGTGAGGTTTTCCGAAATGGGAGGCAGTTTACATGTGTCGAAGACATAAAGAATGCTATAAAATGCGCTGGGGCATTCTGTACCTCATGGCATGTTTGTAAATGCGTGAAGTCGGTTATCGTCTGCTTTAGTTAACTGCTGACGTCATAACAGCATGCAGAAAATTTGCATATTTCGAAAAAAAGCAAGTGTTTAAATTAAAATGTTTGGGTGTCTTATAATTTTGTCCATGGTATTTTTAATTTTTTTTATTAAACTCTCTAAAAATATCATTTCTGTAAAACAATTACGTGTAATAACAGAATAAATTAATGTTTTTATCGTATTTGATAAACCCTTATTCAGCTCTGAAACTTTTCTTTCACTGTATGTCAAATTGGGTAGGTGTCTTATAATTATTTCCACCACTGTATAAATACGTAGCACCTATTGTCGTCGTCTGGTCCGTCCGTCTGTCTGTCCGTTCGTCCGCATATAACAACGCAAAAACTACCCAACCGAATGGTTTGAAATTTAAGATATGTTATCTTTGCAGAATTTTGTCGAGACATTTCAAATTTTATGAAAATCGAAGCAAAACTTTAGACGATATTAATAAAAACATTTATTAAGAAATTTGATTTTTTTTAAATCGGTGCCCGTAAGGCATGGTGACGTCACGGCGACGTCACTGTGAAGTCACACTGTGACTTTGTGACAGTCGTCGTGACGTCAAGTGACGTCGATGTGAAGTCACTGTGACCTAAATGTGAAGTCGTTATGGCCGTTTTCAAGGCTTTCTGTGACCTCACAATGTGACTACTTTGTGAAGTCACCGTGCGACTTCAATGTGTCAAATGTGAAGAATCTGCATCGGATAGGGTGACCAGATTTTACCCGAATCCTATCCGGATTGTTCGGTTCAACATTTTTTTATGCTACAAGTTTGTGACGTTTGTGACGACACTGCACCGGGTCGGGTGACCAGATTTTACCTGAATCCAATCCAGAAAGTTCGGATCGATCTTTTTGGATTTGTTTGGCTACAGAATGGATTTGGTTTAGTGGTCGAGTGACCTGATTTTCGTGAACTCGATCTGACCCGAGTCGGGTATAATGTTATTGCTATAAGTCTTGTTCGGAATAGAATCTTGCATACGACCGAGTAACTAGATTTTATCAGAAATTGTAATACGACACAATTTCATATGTCGGATGGGATCTAGAGTCATGCACGAATCCGGTTATATACTTCTTGAAAATGACTGAACATGAATAATGGTTGACTGAAATTATATTTCGATTCAACCCGTATTCTTACCCTAACCCAACAACAACAACAACAAAAAATCTGTTGGCCCTCAACCCGACCGAACCTGATAAATGATTTCGCATATAACAAAATTTTACCAAATCACGATAAAATCGACGATAAGGATTGGATCGGCAATAATTTTTTTTGTGCAACTCGTATTCAAATTAAAACTTTGCATGTGATTGGGAAACCGGCTAATGTAGTCGTTAAGCAAGAAAATTATATATGTAAAAAACGCATACTAATATAAAAATAATATGTGAATATTTCAATAATATGAACTTCTATTGCGCAAATAAAAACTTTTAAAATTAACTTCTACTTCCATTTGTTTTATGTAACCACTAAAAATATTGAGAATAATTAAAACTATGCTATTTTGCTGTTAAGTATTGAAGTTTTTAATTGTGTATACTTTGCCATATTTTCCCTCGCTCAGTATCACGAAACATTCTGACACATTTATGAACAAATATTTAAACGCAGGTCACTTGCATGCCTGATTATTAAAGCGATTTGGAATAAAAGCGTATGAATTTGGAATGAAATTGTAGAGTTTTCCATTTTTAGATAAATGAAATACTTAAGATCAATTTCGGTCACGTTTTTTTTTTCTGTTTCTGACGCTGTGCGTCGGAAATTCGGTTCAAAACACCGACTTTGCTAGTGTTTTCTGAAACATCTTCTGCCGTTACCAAAAAATGGAAAACGTCATTCTATTAAATATATTTTGATTAAGAACACCTGCCAATTTCATGTGTTTCCGAATAAAAATGAATTCAGAAATATGTCAGAAATTAGTTATTTTGGATTTGAGAACAATGAAATATTTTGATAACTAGGGAAAAAAAAAGAAACATCCTTTAAGAAGAGTACACGGAAAACAGAAGTTAAAAATATTAATTTCCTGAGGAGATATTTTAAATATACGAATGCGTCCTTCGCCCATAGGTTTAACATTAGCGAGGGCAGTAGGAAAGTTCTCTGAAGAACAGCCTTAAGAATTGTCAGAGGAAACACAATTCCATGTATTCTGATACTCCGAAAAATGTTCTCATTATATATATATATATATATATATATATATATATATATATATGTTACGGTCAATATGAATAATCCGGTCATTATTAATAATAATGGCCGGACATAATGGCCGATTATTATTAATAATACCGGTTATTATTATTAATGACCAGATTAATCATATTGACCGTAATATATATATATTAAACTCCATACAAAATCATTGTCTCAGTAATCTTAATAAATGTACTTCTCTAAAATTCAGTATTTTAAATATGCTATCGAAATACATAAAGTATTCATCTTGTGATAATAACAACAATTAGCTTGAACAATTAATTTTTAACATAAATATTTGTTTATTATTGATATCCTAATTGGTAAATGTATTTTAAAACGAATATTGTGTTTATTTAGTATAATTTCATTAAGTTCAGATTCGAAACGCAATTATAAAACAATTACTTATTACTTTTTTATATGAAGTCCATTACTGGCACAGTGGATTCCAGTACTGGAATGGTGGATGCTCGTTGCTGGAATTTTAAGTATTTTCCTTTATTTCTATTAGTACAATTAAATTTACATTTACAAGTGGAAATGTGACAATGAGATTGGTTACATATTGTAGATACATTCATACATTGAATTTAAAAAGTGGAATATAATAACGATAACTAGTAATTAAAAACATATTTTTTAAAGACGTTACTTAAAAGTACCCGTTACTGGAAAGAGTGCCCTATTACTATAATATAATTATAATTATTTTACATTAATCCCTCAGACGTAAATTTCTCTATTAAATATTTAAAATTTCCAAGTACTTCCTTACGTAATAGCCATCGTGTTATTATCGTAATGCTGCAAAGTTATATTAGATATTAATTCCTAATGTTTAATAATAAAACTCATATTTTATGCAAGACCTTTCATATATTATTAATAATAATTTTGATCAAGTCTCTTTAAAATGAAATACATTACGAATAAGAAATAATACCTGTAAACAAATCTATGGAAATTCACAAAATCTTATATTTATGTTTAAAAATCTATTAAGTCCTAAAACATAATAAAATAAGAATATATCCTTTTACATTATGAATTAAAACTATTACAAATAATTAATTTAAAACAATGTAAATTTATAACTCTTAAGTATAGACAAATTGAAATTAATTTTAGCATATTTTGTACTTACCAAATCTTAATGCATATCCATTTAAAAAATCTTCGCGTGTCCCTTTATCCATTTTTAGCAAATTGTTAATGATGTCATATTAGAGGGAATCTTTTCCAGCAAGAAATTTCGGATAACTGACACTTATATGTAATACAGCTACCACGAAATTCCCCAGCTAGAATTCTTCAAAATTTGAAAATAAATTAAACAAAACTTGAATTCATCTTATGCTTACAACACTTTGAATAAATAATCCTTCCGATTTCCGAATGAAACAACCACTTTTCAAATTTATCTTGACCGCAGACGATAGACGAGTCCATATTATAAATAATGAGCAGCTGCCCAATTTCTTACCAAAGAATAAATGTTTTCTTCTTCCCCCCCCCTCCGCCGTTCAATATGTATATGTTGTTTTTCAGGCTTCAAAATAACGCTTTGCAGATGATACAATGAAAGACTTCAGTTTATTTTATTTTATGTCAAGTTTGCTAAATGCAATTTTTAAATTAAAAAATGTCGAGATTTTTTTTTTCCAAATATGGGCTAGAATAGCTATAACAATTATATTGAAAATTCTGGAGATAAAATAAAATGAAATAGTATTTTCCTTCTAACAGAAGCAAATTACTTATTTTATCTGTTTATGATATTCATAACCTACTTCATCCATAAAGAAACGAAAACAATTTAAATAAAGCCCTAGCATACAAAAAAGAAACTTTGCTTTTCTGAAAATATCAGATTATCTCTATTCACATTTTGTCTACATTTTAATAGCACTTCACAGTGAACAACACTTCCCTCCATTATATTATTTTTCTGCCAGTTCCGATGATTACAAGTAATTTATAATTGACAAAATTCTTTGAAGTTATTTTAACACAATTATTAATTTTTCCTAAAAAATAAAACTTTTATATTTTTTTAATTAAAAAATAAGTTTAAAAATAAATTAAAAAAATCACATTTTCTAGTTTTCATAAATAAGTATGTTTCTATGATAATTTACAATTGCATAATTAAAAAGTTGCCGTGGTATCTAATTACTAGATTAATAACCTGAAATTTTTGTCTGTATCTACTGGTAAAAATGTTCTAGGTGAAATTTTTTTCTTTTTCAATATCTTTGATATTTATCAAGATTATTAACGACTTTAACTGTCTAAAGAATGGGTATGCGTTTAAGAAATAATTTACAAACGTTATGAACTTATTATGCGGGGGAAATTCAATAAATTGGCTCGATTCAAGATTTTAAATAATCTATGCATAAAAGAATGCATAAATATCCGCGTTTTTGTTAATTGTGTTCTAAATATCATCAGTTTAGAGTAATTAAGAATTCGCATGGAGCATTTCGAAATATCGTGTCACTATATGTATTATGCATAATATACTTTTTAACTGCATGCTTCATTTAAGTAAATTTTTATGCCTTTAAAAAAAAAAAAAAAAAAAAAAAAAAAAGTGAAAACACTTAATTCTAAAGTCCACCACCATTCCTTTAACAAGATTTTTTTTTTTTTTTTTTTTTTTTTTTTGTAATTAATAAAAGTACAACTAGATCCTGATTACCGCAAATACAAACTTCCACTACTTTTTTTTCAAAAAGTAAATTAATACCATGATTCTGCGATTAAATAAGGCCAAAATTGCTTTTGGAAAAAAAAATAACTGGTGGAAATTTGTCTAGTTCGTAATTAGGGCCTTGAGATAAGTATGTGCAAAAACATTATGCAATATTTCAGAAATTTTTCTCAGATACCAAATTGATGGAAACAACTTTTGCTATACAAATAATCATTAACATATATGGTGTCGCACATCAAACAAATTCAACATTACATCTAATGGTTTGTGTTTTAATAAAAAATACAAAAGAATTAATAATAAAAACTATAAGCTATAAACTATAGAAATTAAGAATAACAAATTACCGTATATACTCGCGTATAAGTCGAGGAATTTCTGACAATTTTCGACAAGCAAATTGGGGGGAGGGGGGGGTCGACTTATACGCGAGTCAATTAAAACAACAAAAATAAACTTCAAATACTGCGAAAGTTCTGACTTTTTACGTGTAAAAATAAAATAATAATGTTTAAAATTACTTTCCAAGAGGCATAATAAATTACTAAGGCTCTCAAATGCGTAAAGATGACACTATGTATGTTTCTTCTCATTTTCAAAGATTTTTTAAATTCACATTTTTGTCACAGTGTGAATTCCCAACATGTTAGTACTTTGGTCGCAGCTGTGACGTGACATGCGTGATTTACAAAGACGTCAAAGTAACGTCACAAAAATTAAAAAATTGTCTAGAAAAGTATTTTTACGATGTACTTTTACTTACATGTTTGAAATAGCTTTGTATGTTTTTTTTTTATAATTTTCAAAGAAGTCCACATTTTAGTCACAATGTGACTTCACTCAATGGTGGCATTTTGGTCACAGAAGTATCGTGACAACTGTGACTCGCATTGACGTCACAGTGACGTCACTGCGACCATGCATGCTATGAGGGTGCTTTCTTGTTATAGGAGCTTCCGAATTTTAACCGTCAAGCGAACGAGATACTTATTTTATTACAGAAATTAATCTGCAGACGATATAATTCATTTCACAGAATTAAAAATCATCAAGATCTGGATATTTATACAACTAGCTATAGTACGAACGCACCTCGTTTGTCACGTTTGACGTACAATTTCCAACTTGTTTGATAATTAGCTGAAATATTAAAAACACAACGAACTCTTATCAAAAATATTCTTTTTTCCTGAAAATGGTGCGTACTGGCAGTTCCAGTATTGAAGAACCGATACTCATGCTTTTAAAAGGGACAGCTCTCTAACGGAGTAATTCTTTCAACCATCAAATCTTAGGATCTTAGCAATATTAATATTATCCCTTTGAAAAATATTCTTTTCGAAACGCCATTTTTCGTGTTTTTGTTTTCGTGTTTTTGAAACTCGTATCCGCTTGAATTTTCACAGTAAAAAAATTCATGACATCTTACATAACTCACTTGCAAGAATTGTTTAAATATCTGTCACCCGCTTGCAAGTTCTGGAATTTACAAATTAGTCAATCCGTTTAAGGACACCCGGTACATTTATTACATTTTTATTTCATACTACCATATTTTTCAGAGCTACCAAGACTGTCCAAATATTTATCATGCTCAAACGACAGTCAATATTAACATGATTACTAGATGGAACCCGTCAAAATTTGACGGCAAACAACTTGATAGTACCATAAATATAAAATTTATAGTTGCTTTAACTTGACAAATTTCATAGTAGGGAGCATAATATGATTAAGTGGTCACAGACTTTTCCATCGATATATCACATGAGGGGTGTGTGCAAAATTTAGAAAATTACCCCCTTGAGGGGGTCAAAGTGGGGGATGGACATGGGAGATGCATAATATGATTAAGTGGTGACAGACATTTCCAATGATATATAACATGAGGTTGTGTGCAAAATTTAGAAAGTACCCCTTGGGGGGGGGGGGGGCAAAGTGAGGAAATGGACACCGGAGATGCATAATATGATTAAGTGCTGACAGACCTTTCCAATGATATATAACATGAGGTTGTGTGCAAAATTTAGAAAGTACCCCTTGGGGGGGGGGGCAAAGTGAGGAGATGGACACCGGAGATGCATAATATGATTAAGTGGTCACAGACCTTTCCAATGATATATGACATGAGGGTTGTGTGCAAAATTTAGAAAGTACCCCTTGGGGGGAGCCAAAGTGGGGAGATGGGCATCGGAGATGCATAATATGATTAAGTGGTCACAGACCTTTCCAATGATATATAACATGAAGGTTGTGTGCAAAATTTAGAAAGTACCCCTTCGGGGGGGCAAAGTGGGGAGGTATAAAATATGATTAAGCGGTCACAGACCTTTCCAACAATATATGACATGAGGGGTGTCAACAAAATTTAGAAAAGTATCCCTTGGGGGGGGCAAAGTGGGGAGATGGACATTGGAGATGCATAATATGATTAAGTGGTCACAGACCTTTCCAATGATATATAACATGAGGGTTGTGTGCAAAATTTAGAAAGTACCCTTTGGGGGGGAGGGGGGCAAAGTGAGGAGATGGACATCAGAGATGCATAATATGATTAAGTAGTCACAGAACTTTCCAACAATATATGACATGAGGGGTGTCAACAAAATTTAGAAAAATATAACTTGTGGGGGTGGGGGGGCAAAGTGGGGAGATGGACATCGGAGATGCATAATATGATTAAGTGGTCACAGACCTTTCCAATGATATGTAACATGAGGGTTGTGTGCAAAATTTAGAAAGTACCTTTTAGGGGGGGGAGGGGGGCAAAGTGGGGAGATGCACATCGGAGATGCATAATATGATTAAGCAGTCACAGACCTTTCCAACAATATATGACATGAGGGGTGTCAACAAAATTTAGAAAAGTATCACTTGGGGAGGGGGGCAAAATGGGGAGATGGACATCGGAGATGCATAATATCATTAAGTGGTCACAGACCTTTCCAATGATATATAACATGAGGGTAATGTGCAAAATTTAGAAAGTACCCTTTAGGCGGGGCAAAGTGGGGAGATGGACGTCGGAGATGCATAATATGATTAAGCAGTTACAGACCTTTCCAACAATATATTACATGAGGGGTGTCAACAAAATTTTGAAAAGAAGCCCCCCTTAAGGGGGGAGTGGCGGGATGGATCCCGGAGATGCATAACATGAATAAGTGGTCAAAGACTTTTCCAGCGATATATCACATGAGGGGTGTGTGCAAAATTTAGGGGATGGACCCCAGAGATGCATAATATGAAAAAGAGGTCACAGGCATTTCAACTTGCAACTTTTTTCTCGAAGGCATTTGACAATATTAAATTTTTTTTTACCCAAGACAATTTAACGATATTCTTTTTTTTTGCGTAATTTGTCAAACGTTCATGGAAAAAATCATGAAATTCGCTAATCAATAGTTGATAAATTATAAAATTCAACAGTCGATAGCAGTAAAATTGGTCAATCGATAACGGAAAAATCACGAAATTCATCAAATGGTCTCCCGTAAAAAAATTGTCCTGCACACTGATGTGATGATCAAAAGGGGTTTGAAGTATAGGACAAAATTAGCACTTGCCAAACAGCGAGTAATACTGAAAATTTGGCAATGGACTTTATTGCCACCACTGGTCAAACATAATAGTCACACTCACCAATTGCGATGATTGAATGGAAAAAGATTTTTTTCGCTGCTGTCGCTCGACAAATTTCGAAACCATTTGGCCAATTTCACGATTTTTTCTCCGAAATTGACGGATTGTGATTTTTTTTCTCGAAGCCATTCGAAAACTTTTTCCTCCGAAACCAGTTGATGAGTTTTGCGATTTTTCAACTGTCGATTAATGAATTTTGTTATTTTTCCGCTATCGATTGACAAATTTCGCATTTTATCGACTATCAATTAACGAATTTCACGATTTTTTCCATGAACGAACAAATTGCGCACTTTCTTTCCGCTAATGTTTGACACATTTCGCCCTTTACAATTCAGCCAATGAGTTGAACGTTGTTTCTTTCCAGAAATGTCAGGAATGAAACAATGCCCCATGGAAGAATGTGTGCGATGCAGCAACGGGCGTCACAAACTTTTTAGGGCACCTGCAGACTAAAAACATCTAACCAATCTTCGCGGGGGGAAAAAATCACAGATTTCGTCAAATGATTGAGGAAAAAACACTAATTTCATCAAAGGATCATGGGAAAACATGACTTTCGTTAAAAGACCACAGAAAAAACGTACATTATGCAAAAGTATCGTGAAAGATAAGCAAATTTTGTCAAAGAATCGCAAAAAAGGAAATTTCACCAAAAGATCACGCTTTTTTTACTAAATTTTGTCTAAAAATTGCGGAATAAAATGTATTTTATCAAATAATCGCTGGAAAATGTGAATTTTGTTACGGATCGCGAGAAAAATGCGAAATTCTTCAAAGGATCGCTGAAAAAACACGAATTTCGTCAAAGAATTGCTGAAAAAATGTGAATCTCGCCCAATAACAGAAAAATCATGGTTCATAATCATTATATCTAGTAGTATATGTAAATACAGTTTGTGATATAAGACAAAATTAACACTCACCAATCGGCGAGTAATACTGAAAATTGGTGATTGATGTTATTGCCAGTACTGGCTAAACTTAATAGTCACACTCGCCAATTGCGATGATTGAATGTAAAATGAAAATTTTTTTCCCGCTGTCACTCAAAGAATTTTGAAACGATTTGGTGATTTTTTTCCCAAAACCATTTTGTGAATTTCCCGATTTTTTCTTCAAAATCATTTTTCAACAATATTCGACACAGTACGCATGCTTCAAAAAAATCTTCCGGTAGGACCGGCCAATGGGGTAAGGGTCTATTACTGTCTCTAGAAACGTGTTTGGATCACCTCCTGTTGTTTTTTTCTTGCACGTTGCGTTAAACCTAGGAAGGTATTTATATAGAACTCACTGTGGAGTGTTTAGAAGGCATTTATTTTATTTATTATAATTTGTATGAATACTTAGGTGTCCATTTCGATTTACTGTTTAAAATTGAATTTAGTCTCATTTAACATTCGCGAAATCAATCCCGATGGAAATTGTCTTTTTAGATCTCTATCATTTTGTTTATATAGTTCAGAAAATAATTATTCAAACGTACGTAAAAATATCGTAGAACACGTAATACAAAATTAGACCACTTATAGTCCGTTTATTATCGGGGATGAATCTTATGGTGTTCCGATTGCTAATGAAAATTATTATGTAAATATATGGTTCTTCATAGAAGTATGTGCTTCTTCACACTTCAATAGAAGCATTGTTTAAATTAATATAATTCTACAAATATGATGCAGTTTTAAAATATCGAATAATGATTTATACTGTAAAGGAATCTACTAATATACGTAATTAAGTTTTGGTACTTCTCTATTATCTCATCGACCACTTTTCATAACAAAAAACTATCGCCAAACTGTAACGCCAAATAAACGGGAAAACGTTGTCATTAATACACGCAAATGTTGAATTAAAAACCACTTGATGATATAACAAACACGTATAATACTTCCGACATCAAGTAAATGGGCCTGCATTTTTGGCATTTAATCACACAGTTTGGCGATAGTATTTTGTTATGAAAAGTGGACGATGGGATAATAGAGAAGTACCTAAGTTTTTTATACCAAGTTTGAAAATTTATCTTTTTTTGACATTTAAAAAAATAACAGAAAAAACATTACAAATTTGCCCATTTGCTGCTCAGCAGTCAAAGGATTAAGTAAATATTAATGATTAGCGGAACTGGTTCTAGCTATGAAGTATATTATTTTGCTCAAAAACCCCCAACAAAAAAATAATTACAAAGAATAAATAATCGTCTTTAAATATACAAAAAACAATGTGATTAATGGCCAGGATTTTTTTAACATGTAACATTTTTTATATACAAAAGAAAAACCGAAATAACCTCATTCATTTCACCTGATGTCAAGAATAGTTTTTTTTCCACATTCTTGGGCAAAGCACTAAATCAATAACATCACCAATTTGTGACAAATTATGAGTTTCATATGAATCGCCCATGAACGGACATGCAAACTTCTACATGCAAAATGAATGTAATAAATTAAAACATTCAAGATTTGTATACATACAAACAATACAATGTAAATATTAATATTGTTACATGATACATTGTTTGTATATATACTTCTTTGTATACATATATTGTTTGTATACATACAAACAAATATAATGTAAACATTATTCAAATATTAAGAGTTTGCAAATCAAAACATTCTAAAGATTTGTATACATACAAACAATATAATACATACATACTCTTTACAAATAAAATAGCACACTTATGTAATGACAAAACTTTTAAATCGAATAGAGATAATATATTCCTGTTAAAAAATAATGCTAACGTTCAGAAACTCTTTAAACTTATATATATTATACATTTTAGTTGCTAAATACAGAAATAATATTTTATAATTTATATTCAGACGCTCAGATTCTGCTTTTTTCGAACACATAATAATAAAAATATTACTACCGTGCGTACTGTCTTTTGACATTATATCTACATAATCGTTTTCATTAGCAATCGGAACACCATAAGATTCATACGCGATCATAAACGGACTATAAGCGGTCCAATTTTGTATTACATGTTCTACGATATTTTTATTTACGTTTGAATAATTATTTTCTGTACTATATAAACAAAATGATTTGATTTCGCGAACGTTAAATGAACCTAAATTCATGTTACACAGTAAATCCGAAATGGATACCTAAGTATTCATACAAATTACAATAAATAAAATAAATACCTTCTAAACACTCCACAGTTTTTTATATAAATATCTTCCTAGGTTTAACGCAACGTGGAAGAAGCCATCAAAACAACAGGAGTTGATCTTGATCCCAAATACTTTTCGAGACAGGAATAGACCCTCCCCTCATTGGCCGGGATTTTTTTGATGCATGCGTATTCGGTCGAATTTCGATGGAATATATTTGACAGAATTACCAAACTGCTTTAAATATCTGGATTTGTTAAGCAATAAGGTTGCTTACTGCATTCAATCATCCAAAAAATATATATTTATGAAAAAAGCACCACGAGCATAAAAAACAATGATATCAATTGTATTGTTGCAATTAAGGATTATGAAAGATTCGAAGTTTGACAGGTATATACTCCAATGGCGGACAAAGTACACCTCGCAGAGACAATTTGAAATATAGATTTGTGTAATTCAATATTTAAAGCAATTGTCCGTTATTACTTTTCACGTACCCGGAGTAACCAGTAAGTGTCCGCAGAGGAGACAGCCGATTAAATATCGGGATCTTTTTTCTTGAGCTTTTCCATATTTAAGGTGCCATTGTAAAAGAGGGCGCGAGAGCGAGAAAAAATTTCTACCTAAGTTAGTGACATCGGTTTTTCTTTATATTTCACGTGAAAAATACAATAACCTAGTCTCAACGCGCACGACTTTAGCATCAACATAATACAGGGTGATTTTTTTAATAGTTGTGAAAGTAAAACCCTATAACAAAAGAACCACTGATCCAAATGACCTGAAATTTTAACAGTATGCTCCCAAAACAATGGGAATTTTTTAGGGGTAGTTAAAATTTTTTTAAATTATACCGGCAGATGGCGCTGTATATGCAATAAAGTCTGGAGACGAGCTTGCGCACGGCACACGCATAGTGGATACTCTTCGGTCTGCTGTGGAACATGCGGTTTCACATTTTCAACTCGTAGCGGAAAACAGTGGACAGCACATTGAAAACTTTATGGGTTAGCTGCGTATTTCTGTACGAACGTTTTACTCCAAATTTTTATTTCATTCTGTTTCTGTGAAGGTATTTGCAGTTCCTTTTCCCAATTACTACGTTCTGGATGTTTTTGATATACGTAATAAAGTTTTCTTTTTCTCAAAGTACCGTCCATTGTTTTCCTCCCACTGACGATATTATTTGTTTCTGTTAACATACAGCGCCATCTGTCGGTGATATTTTAAGTTTTTTTATCACGCCTAAAAATTCCCATTGTTTTGGGAGCGTACTGATGAAATTTCAGGTCATTTGGATCAGTGGTTCTTTTGTTAAAGAGTTTTACTTTCACAACTTTAAAAAATCATCCTGTATCTTTATTAAGTTTTAGTGGAATCAGAATTATGGAAAATTGTACAATAAAAATACTTTAAACTTATGCACTTGTGGACGATAAAGTCTGTAGAAAGTACAACCCACTTTCCCTAATAACATTAAAATACTTAATTTTTTTGAATGAAAACTGCCGAATGAATTAAAATATGTAAAAATTGGAAATGTGCGATATTTCGAAATAATACTCAGGTGTTGACAACCTCAAAATAACGTCAGCGTTACGCACGGACACATTTAGACCGGAAGGCGGCAGCACAGCCAATCACCTCATCGAGTTCACGGCTGAAATTTCTGAATTAGATAAAACTTGATTCGCATATTAAAACGCAATCGGTCTGCCAAGTCATATCTTGGTGGAAAGCCCCCGAAGACCTGATTTTAGCGGTTGGCTCGTAGGTTTGCTACTGTGTGTTCCTGCTCCCAGTCCTCCATGTTTTCATATCTTTGGGTGCAGGAAAACACAATGGTAAACCTACCAGTCAACCGCTAAAATCGGGTTTTAAAGTGTTTTCCCCCAAGATATGACTTGGCAGATCGATTGCGTTTTAATATGCGAATCGAGTTTTAACTAATTCCGGAATTTCAGCCGTGAACTCGATGAGGTAATTGTCTGTGCTGCCGCCTCCCGGTCAAATTTGTCCTTTATGATATAAATATATAGGGCAGATATTTTATGATTTTTGAATGCTTTCATGTGTATGGATTTGATCAAGTATGTGATAATTAAAAATGTTACTTACTTGGAGTATTTCCACAATTATTTATACAATCTTCTTCAGATTCAAAAACATTTCCGTTGGAGTACCGCTTACAGTCCCAATTAATTTTTTTGCAAGATCCCCACTTGTAATCATAAAAATACTTGTCACCATTCGTACAATTTTCACGAGGTTCAGGTTCTTCTAGACAGTCTGTAATGTCAAAATCTATGAATGAACAGAAAATAGTAATCCGTTAAAATACTGTCAAACAAATAACTAAAAATACTAAAATAGATATATTTTTCAAATTTTGAAATGAACTAGAAAATCTTTGGTATCTAGGTCGTGATTTTTTTTTCTTTGTTAGCCAATTTATGTAATTAATCTAATGACCACAATACACTTCTATAGTTTATTTCATTTTTATGCGCGACCTCAAATACACAATTTCATTTTTTTTAATTGAATAGTATCTATTTTTCTATTTATATAGAAAACTGAAAACAGAATCAATACACAACCATTATCAGAAATAAAAAAACAGCACGTGATTGTTATTAAAACCATGTCTGCACATTATATCTATATTTTATTTACCTTTTATGATATATTAAAATACGAGCATCTCTTATTTGTGTATATATATAAATATATATACATATATGCAAATTTTATTTTTATAACGGCTCTAACAATTTTGACGAAATTTTGTAGCCTACTGTTTTCTGTCACGATAAGATAATTGGGCTAGGTCACATGTTCGAGAAAATTCGATAACTGGGTCAATATTTGGGTCACCGTAGGTTAAACTACTTGTATCTAAAAAACGGTAACGATTTTGGCCAAATTTTGTATCCTACCGTTTTCAGGCACGAGAAGACCATTGCGGTGGGTCATATGTTTGGGAAAATTTGATTAGTGCGTCAAGCTTTGGGTCACTACGGGTCAAGCTTATTTTATCTAAAAAACGGCTCAAAAGATTTTGACTAAATCTTGTACACGAGAAAACCATTAGGCTATGTCACATGATCGAGAAAATTCGATTAATGGGTCATTTCGGGTCACTACGGATCAGAGTCAAGCTAACTTTATCTAAAAAACGGCTGAAACAATTTCGACTAAATTTATTATTCTACCGTTTTCTAGCACGAGAAGACCATTAGTCTAGGATGCATGTTCGAGGAAATTCGATTAGTGGGTCATTATGGGAAAGAGACTAACTAATTTTTGTGTAGAAAACGGCTGAAACTACTTTGACAAAATATTTTATCCTACCGTTTCGAACACGAATATACCTTTGGACTAGCTCATGTGTTGGAGAAAATTCGATTAGCTGGTCATATTGAGTTACTATGGGTCAGGATCAAGCTCATTTATGTAAAAAATTGTTGAATTGATTTTCACGAAATATTGTATTTTACCATTTTGGATTATTAGAATACCATTTGGCTAAGCCACATTTTCGAGCAAATTCGATTAGTGGGTAGTTTTTGAATCACTACGGTTCAAGCTAATTATATATAAAAAATGCCTTAAAAGATTTTGACTAATTTTTTTATCCTACCGTTTTCGGGCACGATAAGACCATTGGTCTGGGTCACATATTCGGAAAAATTATCAATTTTTGGTCACTACGAATAAAGCTAATTTTATCTAAAAAACGGCTCTAACGATTTTGACTAAATTTTGTACCTTATCGTTTTGTGGCACTAGAAGACCATTGCGCGTCATTTCGGGTCACTAAGTGTCAGTGTCAAGCTAATTTTATGTAAAAAAAGACGAAGCGATTTTTACGAAATATTGTGTCTTACCATTTTCTATTACGAAAACACCATTTGGCTAAAACTCATGTTACAGAAATTTTTATTAGTGGGTTATTTTGGGGTGACTACGCGTCAAAATAATTTTATCTACAAAACTGCTTTAACGATTTTGAAAAATTTTGTATCCTACCGTATTGGATTAAGAGAAGACCATCTGGTTAAATCACATATTCGAGAAAATTTTATTAGTAGGTCATATTTGGGTCATTACGGGTCACTGCATTCCAATGGGAGTAAAGGTTCATATATTTAATTTGTTGAACAGTTGACAGTAAAGGAAGTCGCAAAAATGACAACATTTCGCCAAATTTGGCGAGAAAATTGACTTTCAAGATTACCAATTAATAAACATATGCTTGAATCCAAATGAAAGAATTTCGCCTGTTTTGGACAGCACTTTTGGTAAAAAAATTGTTTTACAGGACTAAAGGAATTATCAAGAAATTCACAATAGGAGCCTAGATAAATCATTCAACCAATAATTCACAATACAAGAGAAAGTTACTGGTAGTTCAGAGCAGTCTGCACTGAATTTTGTTGTTATATTGAACCAAAGTCTTAGTTGAACAAAAAACTAATTTTAACCGAGTGTAGCTCGGTCTTTCCAGTTGGTCATACCTTAAATGTGTTGAATACGTAAGGTAATTTGTAACAGTTATGCGATATTGTCGCTTTCAAATAATTTCCCTTAATCTTTACAAAACAAATATGCATATAGATCCAATGCTAGATTATACAAACAAAACAGATAAAATAATTCATAATTGATGCATATTTTAATGCAGATTTCACACATTTTTCTTCAAATTTTTCAAACTAGTAATTATGATACTTAAACACATGGAATTAAGAAATTATCTTGTTCAGTAATATATTCATAGGCGTCCCAATGTTACACGTAAAATAAATTGGTGAAATGTATTTAATTTCTCTTTATAAACAATATAAAGATATAAAGGCAACAGCAGAATAGCACTAAAATTCGATTACTATTTTTTTTTCAAATTATTTAAAATAAATTTTGAACGATAATTTCCTACTTTCTTCGCGTACGACAATAATCATTGGCCGGATTGGTTATAGAAGTACAGTATGCTAATGTCATAACGATGGAGGGCAACGACCTATGCTATTGTTTTCCTTCTGTTGCACATACATTAGCATCCCTAAATATCGCAAAATTTCAATATTTACATCATCGGATAGACATAAGTGTATCTTCAAATGAAATTTTTAAACATTTTTGATCTGTTAACTGATTTTTTATGAGTTTTTAAATAATTTTTAAGCTAAAGTATTTTTTTTTATTCACCTCAACAATAAACATTCGTTTGTTACAACCAAAAAGATTTGTTTGCTAACTAACGAGAAAGAGACAGGACAATTGACAAATGATTGCCCATGCTTAAAAAAGATCGATTGATGTTCCGCAATTGGGTCTACTTCAAACGCTATCATTATGGCTACAGTGTCCTTTAAATTAAACGTGAATACCATTTAAGGTTTAAACAGCACATTTACGCCGAATCAGATTTACTCAAATACGCCATTTGGCCATGGAATTGATTACAGAAGTTTAACCATAAGATCACGTCTTATTTTTTGTTATTTATTCATTTATTTATTTAACTTCGTGAAAAAGAGCTAAAATCTGAAACTTACGCTCGCGAAATATAAACTACAGTAGAGTTCCGATTATCCGAACCTGCCGGAACCGGCGCTAGTTCGGATAAGTAAAAGTTCGGATGATTGTACAGGCAATTTTAGGGATGTTCCTGACGATGCCAAAAATGTTAAAGATATTTTTTTTTACCTGTAACAGTTTTTTAAGGAATGAATGTATGTGTTTAAAAATATAACAGTGGATAGGCAGATTGAAAAAAATATTTAGTGTGTACGCAGTTTTCCTACACATTTTAACAAGGTTTAAGACTTGCAGCTGTTAGTGCTGATATCTACCCTATATATATAAAATCCTAAAGAAACGAATTTGTGAAACGATTTTATGAAACGAATTTATGAAACGATTTTATGAAACGACTGATTAAACGACTGACTATGTTTCAGGGCTATTTTTAATAAAATATTAAACGCTTGATGGTGAAATTAATACCAATTGTCCATAAAAATCCGCGGATGTTAAAACTGGTAATAGAATTTTGAAATTGGAATTAGTTTTCGAGATATTAATTTTTTTTCTAATTTTAATGACATTTCTGTAATGATGGCAACTAATTACTCAGTTTTTTTGTGACAAAAAAGGGAAAAAATTGAAAAGGATCCCAATAGGGATTATTGATTTCTTTTTATTCGTCATTTTCAAATTGAAATTGAATTTATCTTTCTTTTCAATCGATAATGAAGACAAGATTATGATTAAATTATGTTTTTCAGGAAAATTTGAAAAAAAATTACATTTCTATCGTCAGGATTCAATCGTCTGTGAGCATTTAATTTAATTTATAAACTGAAAATATTTTGAATAAATTCGTCCAAATGACATCATTTATGTAAACGCAAAAGAAAGGGGGAAGTAATTAATAGTAATTATTATTTATTGATATCATTTTGTTATTTTTTTGTAAAATTTAAGTAAACGAATTTATTTATTTTTATGTACAAAAAGAGGTAAATTGAAAGACAATTATAAATAAATTGTATATATCCATATAAATACATGTATAAACAAGCATAGAAGTTCGGTGCTTTTCCAGTATATGGGGCCTTGACGAAACAGAGAAAATAGCCTTGGCGGAAAAGGAAATTTGGCAACATACTTTCTGTCAACCTATTCACTTTGTCATTTCGCATACAGAAGCATTTTTTCAATATTTATACAATTTGTTTAGCGTAAAATGTCATTTATCCTATTTTATATACTATAATCAGAGGTAATTTGTATAGAAAAAACAATAATAATATACGTATAATTAAGATACGCATATAAACAAAAAAATCGTCGAATTTGTTTCCATGGCTGTTTATGTCATTTGGCACCAAATCTCACTTTCTGATGCCCGAATTGCGCCAAGCTTTTTAAAAAAGCGTCAAGACCCCTATAATAGAAAAGGCTTCTGCGTCAATTCGTCGCGCACAATTCATCGCGGAACAATTCATCGCGCACAATTCGTCGCGGCGACAGTTCGTCGCAGCGTCAATTCAATAGAAAAGCACCAAAAGTTCATTGGGTTTGTTTTCATAACTTTTGGCAACAAATCTATGTATACTAACGAATCTATCCCTTTTTGAAGCTCGAATTACGCCAAACCTAAAAGCAAAGGATCCTATACTGGAAAAGTACGATTTTCTTATGGATTTTCTTATGGACAATATTCAAGTGACAAAACATGGTGTAAAATTATCGCGGATAGAAAATTTGTTTAAATATGCCATCAATTGATGCCGAATAAATGCAGGCATGCATAACAAAATATTTAATTAATTTTGTATGCTAAATAATTATTAGAAAATTCGTATATACATATTAATTAAAATAAATAATTTACATATTTAAAATAACATGAAAATATGCATGATGGTGCACTAAAATAGAGAGAAAATTAAAACCTGTTACTGAAAATGTCTATAACATAGTACTTTTCAATACCGTGGTTCTTAATGTTATTCACAAGCAGATGGAATTTTTCTCATCCTTAAACGCAAAGGAAGAATAAAATACAGATCGTTGTTATAAAAGTCCGAAAGGTAGCCACAATTTAAACCTAACCATTTTATACAAGCTGGTTTTCAAGTTGTAAGTGATTTTACTTATCAATCCCGAAAACAGTCGTCAGTTGTCGCAACATCTGTGTATGAGGCCATGATAATCAAACAATGCCCCATTAAAACGTTAAAAGCACAGCAACCCAATTACAGATTTACCAATATTTTTAAAACAAAGCACGCTGTCATGTTTTTAGAGGCCTCGAAGTCTGAGCGGGGGTTGGCGAGCGTAGCTCGCAGGGGGTAGGCCCCCTAGTATTTATATATTTTTTTATCATTTTTTATCTTTTAAATTTTTTTGCCATTTTCATTTAATCTTTTTATTTTTTTGTGATTCTTTTTCAAACAATATTTTACAATATCGAAGAATTTAATCAGTCTGAATTATGTGTAATGTGAAATTAAAAAGTCTTTATTTAAACATTGATTATGATATCAATAAATTTAGGTGTTCCACCTTATTTACAACTTTTCAGTCGATGGGGTGTTTTAAAGCATCCCAGAATACGAAACTGGACTTATCTGTAGATGGCCAGGAAAGCGCTGCTGTCTCAATTTATATATTTAAGTAAAATAGTACAAAATAATTATCTCGCATAGTTATTTTGCATGAAAATTTAAATTTTCAAATTTTAGTTCTACAATCTCAAATAGGTCTTTTTTTAATATTAGGTTTTATAAATATGCATTCCCAGACCCCGTCATATCTTGAACAACATCACTCGCTAATGATTAGAATTGTAACGAAATATGCTTATTATTTATTCAAAATATTATAAACAGTTTAAATTATTTGATTGGCCTTCAGAAAGGCAAAAATAAACAAGTTGGAAATTGTACGTCAAACGTTACAAATGAGGTGCGTTCGTACTATAGCTAGTTACATAAATATTCAGATCTTGATTATTTTTAATTCTGTGAAGTGAATTATATCGTCTGCGGATTAATTTCTGTCATAAAATAAGAATCTCGGTCGTTTGACAATTACACTTCGGAAGCTCCTATAAAAGAAAAGCACCGATTTAAAAGAAAAAAATCAAATTTCTTAATAAATGTTTTTATTAATATTTTCTAAAGTTTTGATTCGATTTTAAAAAAAATTGAAATGTCTCGACAAAATTCTGAAAAGATAATATATCTTAAATTCCAAACCATTCGGTTGGTTAGTTTTTGCGTTGTTATATGCGGACGGACACGGACAGACAGACGGACGGACGGACGGACGGACAGACGGACGGACCAGACGACGACAATAGGTGCTACATATTTTTATAATTACGAACGCACCTAAAAAAGATAGCATATACAATAAGCAGAAATATTCCATCTGCGGATGTAGATTTCAACAAACTATACTAAATGCTATACTTATACTATTCTTATTATACTATACTTATTAACTAAGTATTTGTAAATAACGATTGAAGATCAACTGAAAATTTAGGTAAAAAAGTCAATAAAAATGTTAATTTAAACTGTGTGAAACACATTTTTAAGTTTTAAATTAGTGTAACAAGTTTTAAGAAAGAAACTTTACAACAGTTATCTTTTAATTTACTGTACAGCACAAATATTTAATATTTATGAAAGAAAGATTAAAACTAATTCAGTAAGAATTGCGTAATAAATTATTTGTTCTAAAGGGTATACAGAATTGAAATACAAATAGGCATTTCATCGGATATGCTTCTGCTAAAATTCTGCTAAAAAACTGACTTTTTTGCAAACATTTTAGGAGACATAAAAACATCTTTTTTCTGGAAACCAGATGTCAATGTAAGGATCTTTTCCTGGAAACAACCAGATGTCAATAAGGGGTATCTTAAGGGGCTATCTATTTAATGAATAGAGGAAAAGATCAACAGAAATTGTGTGCTGTTTGAATATGAAATCGATCATTGTCTAATTGACTTATTTCCGGTTGTATGCTTCCAAAATCCACAAGTATTAAATAAAGTACTTGGGACTCAAAATGGTGGCGATTCTACTTTTTTCAAAAATCCTTATCTATGCGGTCAACTGTACCTTTGACACTCCCTTTCACACCACTGATTGATAATATACGTGAAATTGTCGTATCCCCATCTCTCTATCTCTCACCTCCCCCGCCCCCCACCGATATTGGATGAATAAATGATAATTTGAGTATGTTTCTTTAGCAAATAAACGACTTTTTCATTTTGCTGTCGTACGCAATTAAAAACTTTATCGGGTATTACACATTCAGAGGTGAGAGGGAAAAAATAATAATTAATTTAACATGTTTCCATCCCAAATCTATAATGCTTTTTTTTTTTATCTTTCTGATTAGTAGATGCAAAGTAAAACAAATTATCTGAAATCAGAATATATTTTCATCATTTCGGAAGGGCATTTCTAAAACTTTCTTCTCTCCTTTCTTTAAGAAATGAAATTTACAGCTTTTTATCTATGAACATAGTCCTACAAGCTGCATATAGCCAAAGGCAAAATGTCACACAACATTAGGAGGTCTTTCTTATCATACTTTTTAGGTTCTTTTCGTAATTCTATAAATACGTAGCACCTATTGTCGTCGCTTGTTCCGTCCGTCTGTCTGTCTGTTCGTCCGTCTGTCTGTCTGTCCGTCCGTCTTTTCGTCTGTCTATTCGTCCGTCCGCATATAACAACGTAAAAACTAGCCAACCGAATGGTTTGAAATTTAAGATATAATATCTTTGCAGAAATTTGTCGAGACATTTCAAATTTTATCAAAATCGAATCAAAACTTAAGGAGATATTAATTCAAACATTTATTAAGAAATATGATTTTAAAAAAAATAATTGGTGCAACTACGATTGCGCTTTTACCAAATTTTAAAATGTCTAAGAGATTTCTCGCGATAAGACACTAAACACGAACCTTTAATGAACTTAAAATGACACACTTATATCGCATTAAAATTAAAAAATGAAATAAAATTTGAAAATAGCGTACGTAATTTAAACATACAAGTTTTGAAAGCTACAAAAATTACCTAATTCGAGCAAAATGCGAAAAGAATGAAACTTCTAAATATTTTTCCATTGAAATGACATCAACCGCTCTATATCAGCGGGTTAGGTAGTGGTGAATGTAGTTTGTGTGAATCTCATATTCACCATTAACCCCCAACTATTTGTTAAGTGCTGAAACCTCGGTCAAACGCTCGAAAGTTTTTCACAATTAACTTAATTGGACCTGATTGCGACGGAAGTCCAATCAGGTTAACAGTGAATACCATTTGAGCATTCGATTGAGATTTTCGCGCCTCACTGGCATGTTGAAAAATGATCGTGACTATAGAACACTTTTATCAAAAATGAAATATTAGTGTTAATGTGTAATTAATAGACTAATAATTAATATGCGATTAATTACAATACAAAGCATTTCAATGAATGTTACTATTAGTTTATGAACCATACCTTATGAGAACATGTATGAAACTGTACTAAGTTGTTAATCTAATGAATATTATATAAAAAATGATACCTTCGACTGCTAAAGTCAAACCTAAAACGCAAATAAAAATGATCGTCTTCATGTTCTCGACGTGACCTGGAACTCATTAATGAAACTTGCAGCTTACAACATTGTATACATATATAC
This sequence comes from Maratus michaelseni, assembly GCA_963931845.1. NCBI lineage: Eukaryota > Metazoa > Arthropoda > Arachnida > Araneae > Salticidae > Maratus > Maratus michaelseni. Next base: position 69,600,010 of record OZ007596.1, read on the forward strand.
ATAATTTATCTTCTGTATCTTCTGCGTGTTTCTTTATTGACTTTCTTATCAAGAAACGAAAACCTTGAAATAAAAAATGATGATAAATTAATAGGGTGTTACGTGCACTTGAAAGATCGTGCTAGTTTTAGAAAGAAAAAAAATATATTGACTCGGAAAACCCCGAAATGATAAAGCAGAAAATTTTTAAATCCGACTGTTTATATTGGGGTTTTGATCTTAGAACACTTAATTGAGATACATTTAACAGATAGTTGTAATTTAAAAAGATTAAATACTTTCAAAGTTTTACAGAATTGTAAGGTTCATTCAAGGTTTTATATATAAAAATATAAATATTCTAGCTGACAATTGAATTCAAAAGTCAGAAACATGGGGATATAACATTCGATTTAAAAAAATGTTCTCACGTAGGCGATTGAAGTATTTGTAGAAAAAAAAATAATTTATATTTAAAGTGTGAAAATTTATTTTTTTCTTAAAGAGAGAGAACTTCATTCGCACTTCTTCGCACTTCATTTTCGGCGTTTAATTTTACAGTTTGGCGATAGTTTTTTGTTATGAAAAGTGGTCGACCGGATAATAGAAAAGTACCAGAAAATTTAATGTTTAACGAAATTCAATTATTTGATCGATCGCAAATTTTGGTTCTTTTCCATTATACCGACACCATGCCATACATGTAAATATATGCTTGGCGACAATGGTGTCCGTATAATGGAAAAGTACTCATTTTTTTCTTAGTTCGGGCTATACCAAAAACAAACATTTTACGGGTAACAAAAAAATCGCCGAAAATGGCTGCTTCATCAGCTGACATATATACTTCATTGGCGCCCTGCTAACCAAAAAGTACCTCAAATAATTCGCCAAACTGTAGCGCCCAATAAACAAACGGAAGAATGTTGCCATTAAATCTCAAAAAAAGAAAAATAATAATAATAAAAAAAATAATTAAGAAAAGCCCCATTTACTAAAGTAACATTTATCAGTAACTTTTAACAATAAAATTTACAATATATTAATGAAAACAGAATCAAAAATAATCTTGGATATTTATTTATTTACACTAGCCGCCACTGGCGACCAGTTTGGTCTCCCTTAAATGTATGTTAAGCACTGTAACACGTTACTTTTATTCATAATTTATTTTTTTTTTCCGTAATCCTTCGCCAAACCGGAAGATTCTAATAGACAAATCAAAAACTTTTTCGATCATGGTAGCATTTCGCATATTTTTTGTTGTTATGTATTTCATCTTTCTTGACAAAAACCGCTTAACCAACTTAAGCATTTATGCTTCATATCCGTTTGCTTATCAGTTGCAATATGCTTGCTAATGAGGAGATTCTTAAACATATTAAGTAGTTTTCCGTAATTGGATCCATTGCCAAATGGCGTATTTTAGTTAATACGATTTGGTGCAATGAAGTCTATTTTGTGAAAGTCTTTAATGATATCCACCATTTACACTGAACCATATTGTTGCCAATATTTTTTTGTTTGTTTGTTTGTTTCTCGCTAACTTTGGCTGTAGACTTGATTACGGGAGAATCAAGAAGAAAATCTATCATTATTCTCATTTAAAACGTCTTGAATAATGTGACATAATCGGAGTGCATATTATAACACGTAATTTTCGAGTATGGTTTGGTGAAACATTGAACTTTTGGAAGCCAGTTTTGATAATCACGTAAATATGTCACACCAACATTACCGCCTATAATTCTAATTACAGCAACCCGTTTTTTTCTCTCTATATTGCAACTCTATAGTTAATATAGTGCCCCGGTGCGTCTACGACAGCTGTTCCATCAGAACATTTGATTTCAAAATAAAAGTATCGTTTCTAATTTGCACACGCGAAAAATAAAAGCTGGTATTGGCGATTTTAAAAATTCTATTGGCGAGATTTGCGCCCAAATAACACAAAAGTACTTAATGATGTTATGTATTTTGTAAATGTATATTAAATTACTGTTTTGAAAGCGATTGGTCATTAATAATGGTAAATATGATTGGTGATTAACAATCATTTTCGGTGGTCTCTCTTCCTTTCACGTATAATACATAAATACCAAATTAACTGACAATTTGTTTCGAAATTTGATTCATTAAATATCATTACATGAGTTGTATTTGTTTACATTCAGCTTGCATCAAGAAAAGGTAAAGAATGAAGTTGAGTTGTATAGCACATAATTATGGTAAACTTTGATTGTGTCACTGGTACGAATTATTTTTTTGACACCAGGCAGCGCTCCAAAAAATCTTTCATGGAAAACTAACTTTACGAACGATTATCTCCATGGTTTAATGGTTTAATATTTTAAACCTTCACGACGAATGAATCTTTTTTTTTTGTTTACTTTCATGGATAGAGAATTTGAACTGCGAAGCTAATTTCAACTGAAGTTATTGGAGAAGATATACATAATTGAACGTAAGTCATCTCTCGAATATTAATTTATTTTGAACGATCTTTCTAAAAAATGTCACATTTATGAAGTTTTATTCGAAAAAATAATTTTTAATAAAAATGGCCGCCTGGCATATGAAAAAGTGAAACGGACATTCCGGAACTGTTGATGACAGTCACATGACTTACGGTTTTATTATAGAGATTATTTCTCTTAATTATGGAAAAGGAATTATCATCCTGATTATGTAAAGGAATGATGAAACCATACAAATAAATTACACTTGAAAACATTAAAAATCTCCTTTATCTGCAGATTGATTTATTATTGTAAAAAAAACTCTTCATCTTTACATAAAAATTGATTAGCTTAAAACAATGGATGCGTTTCAGAAGATATGGATTTGAAACGAACAATGATTAAAGAAGACACTTTAAAAATGTTGATCAAAACATTTTAAAACTTTTTTTAACGTCGAATTTCGACGGTGCGTTTGGGGAGATGCAATGCACATGCGCATAGGAGCTCATTCGGTTGCATTATCACAAGGGGGGATGTGTGCCTTATTTAACATGTTCTTTTATTGACTGAATATGAGATGAACGTAGGGATATGCTATTTGTATGATACTTCATAGGTTCAGGACATTTTCTTTCTTGCCGTGAGGAATAGGGCGGTAATGTCAAACTGATTTCCATTTTGTTTACGGATTGTTTGTTTGGAGTTTGCATCGGAAATAATAACGTAATTCACTGGGGAATTTTTTTTAAAATAAAATATTTGAAAGATTGTTTCATAAGCACCCCTACTTATGTAATAAAGAAGCTTATTTTACTAATATTGTTATTGTAATTTTTTCCGCCAAGTTTTGACGGGTACCATCTAGTTTAATATAAAAATGCTCTTTGTTGTTTTTATGGGGCAATCTAAAAAAATTACTAAATGTAAAAAATATATTATAATTTAAAAAAAATGTTTTTTACGTATATTCTCTGTTATGGTTGGGTGCCCTAATAAATTCTAAAGTTTGAGTACAGGGCTGCACAACAGATTTCGAATACATTGTCTTATAAATTGCTGAAAGTGCATTTTAATTGCATAAAATTTTTTTCAGTTGAACAAAAATTTAGTACAACATGGGGTGCGTGTGTAGTATAAAAAAATTCATATACAGGGTGACATAAAATAATTTCAATATACATAGAAATCATTAGATGGCTGTTGCAAGACGTGCCCTTTAAATTGTATTATGTTTTTTTCAGCTGAATGAAATGTTTGTACCTATGTGGTGTTCATAAAAAATTATAGATCATATGCAGGACTGCACAAAATAATTCGAATGCATTATTTTCTATGGGCATTAAGTTCGGAAAATTGTTTTCAACCGTGTTATGATTTTTCATAGTCTTTTCCATAATGGACTTTCAATGCTTAGGTTTATGTAAAAAGTTTTTAAAACAAGTGGTAAGTGTGATCAAGATCGAACAAAGGGTTTCGTTTAATATTCCTTTCAAAACACTTTATCCTTCCTTTAATAAATCCAAATAAATTTCATTCCCCCCGCCGCCACCCCCCCCCCCCAAAGAAAAAGTCATGTTTTTTTTTATATAGTAAAAATTTACCGGTCTATTTTTCACGTTTTTTCGAAAATCTGAACCGGTCCGATAGCGGGCTAAGCCCGTTATTATACTCTGTCATAATAACATCTATCACGTGGACTAAATTCGATATTAAAAAAAATCAATTTCAAAATTAAACATGTTGTATAGAGACCTTCAAAATGTTAAAATATGCTAATATTTCCATAATCGGGTTTTTATCATTACTCAATACATTCCTCAAACTCATATATTTACACCAATTTTGTTTACGAGCGTCGTACAAATGTTTAAAGTGTTATAATTAAAAAATAAATAATAATAATAGCAGTACAATTTTATTAACATAATCTTATAACCTACCTTTTTTTTTTTTTTTTTTCAACAATTTTTCAATTTACATTCTCGACTTCTTTCCGACAGATAAAAAGTTAAAGAGAGTTCCAACCTTTATTGGGCATCCTGTAAATTGCAGCCTCTATAAAGTGACTGTAAAAATCATCAGAAACTGGAAATTCTTATGTTTTTGTTTTATTTTAAAAATTACTTACTTACTAATAATTAGTATATTTTACTTTTTTTCACATTAAGAAATGAAATAATCAATTTCACAAGTCTTTTCCACAAAATATCTATATCGAGAATATGAAGGAAATTTAAATTCTATCAGAAAAAGAAATGCATATTTTCCAGTTTCCATAATAAAAGTTCAATTATTAAGTTCAATAAGGAACAAGTGGGTAAGTGTGATCGAAGATCGCTCAAAGGGTTTCGTTTAATATTCCTTTCAAAACACTTTATCCTTTCTTTAATAAATTCAAACAAATTTCATTTAACAAAAAAAAAAAAAAAAAAAAAAAAAAAAAAAAGTCATGTTTTTTAGAAAGTAAAAATTTGCCGGTCTATTTCTTCTTTTTTCGAATATCTAAACTTTCCCGATAGCGGTCTAAGCCCGCTATTATATTCCCTCACTGTAATATCTGTCATGCGGACTAAATGCGATATTTAAAAAAAATAATTTCAAAATTAAACATGTTGTACAACTTCAACATTTTAAAATATGCGAATATTTCCATAATCGGATTTTTATCATGATTCAATATGTTTATCAAACTCATATATTTACTATTCTCTATTACTCATATTGATACACGCTTTGTATTATTCTGAAACATTTGAAAAATCCGTTAAACTTCCGATATGACGTCAGATTTTCTTTTTAATTCTCTAATAACGTGATATTAATCTGTTTTGTGCACATACACATACTCATACTCCTTGTATTATTGAGTAATCTTTCCGTTTTATGTTTTATTACCACTATGACGTCAATCAATTTTATTTCATATTAATCTTCTTTTTTCAATTGGTGAAACTTTTTATTTCATTTTTCACGTGGAAATCGTCTGATAGAAATATAATTATTGTAGAAAGATTTTCATCGCTGATTTTTAATTTTTGGCATCGGCTATAACGAAAAATGTTTAAATTTAATAGGAAAAGGCTGTTAGAATTTTGGTTTTTTATCTCTATTTATTAAAATAATACGAATTTTTCAAATTTTAATATTTTCAGCTCTTCACAGCTGCTATTCTGATTTATACACAAAATTTCAACTCTGTAAGTTACATAGTTTTCGAGAATGGCTTTGTGACAGACAGACAACGGAACGAGAGCAATAGGGTTTCGTGAGATGCACGAAACCCTAAAAAAGAAGAACGCATACTATAGTTTTTTTAATTATAATTTTGTTCGAGTGAATTGCGATTTACTATTAATAAGCCATGAATAAAACATCTGGGGAAATATTATAATCATTTTAATTTAATTTTAATTTTCTTGTTGTCTGAGTGCAACGAAGACTCATACACAGCGCAGTATTACTTTGCCCCATATATAGCTACGGAGGATATTAAAACCTTTCGTCAAGCATAACTCAAAAAATATTTAACGGATTTCGTTCAAATTTTTACAGCAGGTACCTATAAAGATGACAACGACGTCTATTTATTACCAAGAATAAATGTCAAACCGTTTGGAAATTATATTAAAAAAATAGATAAAAAAGCACAATTAAAGTACATATGTCACTAAATTTTGTGCGTACGTCATTTTCACCGGCGGGAGATTTTCGTTAGACAATCGGAATTGAAAGGTTCACGGAGTACATGGAGCAAAAATATATGCAAGCACTAATAATCCGCACAATAAAATATATTTCAATTTAGTAGAAATCGAAAATTAATCTGGATTTTTTTCTGTTTGAAAGAAAAACCCCGCAATAACTTGTAGACTTGGTATTAGAGATTTGGCGCAAATCTCAGCAATAGCAGCTCTTTTTTTTTCGCATGTGTATATTAAAAAAAAAAAAAAAAATCTTTGGTGTTTAAAGAAAAGGTTTCGATTTATGGCATTATTTCTTTTTTTTTTCTCTTTTTAGCATTTTAAATGGGATTAATGAAAGGCATGTATTTTAAATTAAACGAGTGAAAGGTTTATATTTAAGTGAAATGAATTCAATATGAAAATGTTACAGGAACAATATTTGGCGATTTATCAACTGCGCCAGGATAACATAAAAGTACCAATATATCAAACGGTAGGTAGTATGTGAAATGAAACAATTATATTATAATCACCCATCGTACAAGAAAAAAAAAACTAATATTCTGCATTCAGACGGAAAAATCCATCTCCTGTGCCGTAAGATTTGCGAGTTCTTTTTTGGTGATAAGTTTTTCGATGTGACTGTTGGGATCAGCAGGATTTGGCTTACTTTTTCTAAATCTTATTTTTTTGCAGATGTAGTATTATGTAAATATATTTTTTTGAAGATATTTTTCTATTTTGTATATTTGGCATTCTATTTTGTATATTTTCTATTTGGCATTTGGAAAAGAGATTTTTACCTTTTTATCTGTGCCTTCGGAAATACTAAAAAATAAAAAAAAGATTTACTTATATCAAGCTTATAATGTTATGTTTTGCATTTTTATACGGACCACTTCTCCATTTTTAGATTTTAAATGCTATTTATTATTTACTAGCCGTTTATTAATTGTTTACAATTTACCCCCCTGACAATAACAATTATTTATCACAAAAATGCCTTTTAGGTTTGTTAAATAAGTTTGTTTATGTATTTTCATTACTTATTAAAATATCGAATATGGCGATAAAATTTTATTTTAGCATCGTGCTTAAATTTTTAAGATGGTGCAAAAGCAAGCATGCTTTAATAAACGTATGTTTGTAAATATTTGAAAAACATGTTTTACCGCTCTCTTGAAAAATTTTGTAAGATGCTAAAACTACCTTTTGGCACCATTTTAAATTATTTTCACCAACCGACATAGGATACGAAACTTTTCCCCATTCAGATACACAGGCAAGGCTGGTCTCAAACAGGAGTAAAGCTAGCAACAATATTGTTTTAACTCTATAAGAGTTACAATAATGATATTAAATGCTCCGATTGGCTTTGGGCCCAATTATGAAAGTTTCTCCTAAAAAAACTGTAGAAGAAGTCTTTTACATTTGTTTCAAATGAAGCTCGGTCTACAAGGTATTAGTTAATAATACGAACAACACTAATGGCATGGAGGCAAAAGTTTTAATTTAAATGTATATATTTGAAACCCTTCTCCCCCCCTACCCCCCCCAAAAAAAAAGAATTACAGTAATGAATTTAAAATGGCGTTAAGCCACGCTTTCTGACGTAAGCAATTGGCTGCAAACGCGATAACGAAACTTTCATTTAACTTAATAACATGTAGCTAATATAGCCCTCACGGTACTTTGCAGTTATACAGACCTTGTGGTTTTTCTTAAAAAGCTTGAGACAATTCAGGTTTAAGAAGTTGAGATTTACTGTCAAATGATATAAACAACTATGAACACAAAACTGATGAATTATTATTCAGGTTTATGTATGTATTTAAAAAAAAATTGCATCTGATTACACTTATTAGATAAATTACTCCTGTTTGCTATTTAATAACTGATAAACGGCTTCTGTATATTAAATGAATTGTTTAAATATTGGGAAGAGGTGACGAAAGTTAGAAAGCCTTGTAAAGAAACGGGTAGAGAGACGGGTAGAGAGCGAGTAGCGACATAGGTAGGCTGACGGGTAGCGAAACGAATAGACAGACGGCTAGAGAGTAAGGTAAAAAGAGGGTTGACAGAGGGGTAGTGAGATGGGTCATGAGACGGGTAGAGACACCGGTAGGCAGGAATATAGCGAGAAAGGTTGCGAGACGCGTAGCATGGTAGATAAAGAGACGAGTAGAGAGATGAGTACAGAGTCGAGTTGACTGACGGGTAATGAGATTGGTAGCGAGTCGGGTACAAAAACAGACGGATAGTGAAACGGGTATACAGACGATTACAGAGACAGTAGTTGGGTACGGAGATGTGTAAGAAGGTGGGTAGAGAGACAGATAGACAAATGGATAGCGAAGTGGATAGAGACACGGCTAGACGTACAAGTAGTTAGACGGATAGACAGACAGTTAGAGAAATAGATTGGCGGGTAGCGAGACTGGTAGAGAAATATAGAGAAAGGTAGCGAGACGTGTAGAGAGATAGACAATCGGTTAGAGAGACGGGCAGAAGAACGGATAGGGAAACAGACATATTGTGGAGAGACAGACAGACAGGCAAAAGAAAAGTCTGCGGATTGGCGCAGTAAAAGCGCAGGGGGCAGAGCCTCCTAGAGAATAATCAAGAAGTATCTGTTGAGCTTAACTTTGAAATATATCTAATTTTTCAATTTTGCCGATATGGAGATTTAATGTAAAAGTTATTTTGCAGAAGTCATCGAAAGATTTTTTGTATACTTTAATAGTAATTTAGACTATAGTTTTGCAATCTGGTTTGTAGCAAAGCATGCTATCAATGTGGTGTGAAGTGTAAGAGTTTCTATAAACAGTTATACAAATAATAGATATATAATCAAAGAAGAAAAATTTTTAATTCACACACAAAAAAGGTGCAACAATGAAATTAAATTTGCGTTAAACCACGCTTGATAGAATAATCTGGTTGGTTCCTATTTGAGACCATCATTTGGCGAAATCTTGCCAAATCGTCAGATGTAGCTCTTTTATTGTTGGAAAGGCTGAGCTATGATATTTTTTGTGATGACGCGTTTGTTACGTATGACGTATTTTTTACGTCATCAAGTGATTCTTTATTCGATGTTTATTTGTATTTTAATGATGTTTAATGATTTATTAGTTATTTAAAACATTTTTTTAATATAATTAAATAACAATTACGTAATTAAATGGATATGTCATGATATTAAAAGAAAAAATCATTGAAAAAAATTAATCATCTGCTTGTTTATTTAAAACTTGTTTTTTTCTTCTTTTTTTATGTTTGTCAGTGGTTACTCTTGTTACTTTAGAACAGTATAAAAATTAATTGACTGCAGTTTTTATGGGAATCTCATGTTCACGAAGCGATCATACATGCGGTATAGTGATCGCCGCATTCACAAATTTTGTGTATTTTTGTGATCGCTGTACAACGAGGTTGCTGCATCCAGAGATGTCTTTTTTCGGTTTCATGTTCGCGAAGCGATCATACGTGCGGTACAGTGATCTCGGCATTAACGAATTTCGTATATTTTTTTGGGATTCCGATACGACGAGGTTGCTGTATCCAGTGATGTTTTTTTTCGGTTTCATGTTCGCGAAGCGATCGTACGTGCGGCACAGTGATCGCGGCATTAACGAATTTTGTGTATTTTTTAGGATTCCGATACGACGAGGTGGCTGTATCCAGTGATGCTTTTTTTTCGGTTTCGTGTTCGCGAAGCGATCATACGTGTGGTACAGTGATCGCGGCATTAACGAATTTCGTGTATTTTTGTTTTTTAAACTTCACATTAATCGTTAACTTTTATGTAATATCGATGAAATGTGTATAAAAACTTTTTTTTCACTGCTCATATTATCTTTTTTATATCTATTTTATTAAATTTGTCAAATAAAATATTTTATTTCTCTCATAAATGCAGTATCTAAAAAAAAATCAACTGTGTATGGTTTAATTTAATAATTCTGTATTTAAATTATCATTTTTTTTGTCCAAATTGTTTTGAACTAATAAAATTTTAAATTCGTTACATTGTTACTCTCGTATAAATGCAATCTATTTTTCAGTGACTTTTTATCGCTAAATCCATTACTTTTCCTATGTGTAAATATTTAAAAATTAAGAATGGCAACATTTTACCACTCGCTTATTGTGGGTTACAATATGATAAATGTAAGTAAACAATTTAGAAATTTCCAGTGTGGCATCATTTTTAAAAAACGCCAAATGGTGGCCTGAAATAGGATTATGCCGAATAATCTATTGGCTGCAAATCCAATAACGTAACTTTAAAAAAACTTGGCGTTTTAAAAGATCCGGCGTTTTTTTTTTTTTTTTTTTTTTTTTTTTTTCAAGTTTTGCGCAATACGCGCTTAAAAAAATGAGATTCTTTGCCACATGTTAAAAAAAATTATGACGACACATCTGATGATCACATGTTAAAAAAAATTATGACGACACATCTGATGGACGGTACTTCTTTTCTATTTTTTTAACAGTGTATATGAATTTATATATAATATTTTGTAATTCTATCATTTAATTTGCTCTTTTTCTTTATATTATAATTGTTAACCCTATGTTCTCAGCAATATCACTCAGACTAATCCCTTTGATGGAAGTCCTAGTTAAAAATAAATGTTTCATGTAGAAGAATTATTCAATTATTCCCCTATGATGTAACTTGCACAGGTAAAATAATAATTCCAGATTTAAAAATCATATAGTAATTTAGATTTTCAAGACATAAACATCGCACAGAATATGAGTGAGAGTATTGTACAAGATTGTACTTCAGATATCAACTTCGAATACTGCACGAAACTTTTTAACACTTTCCAACCTAGTTGAAAAGTGTTTATGACTTCGGTTTGTCTGCCGTATGGTCGTCTGCCGTCTGGCCGTGCTCTAACTCCCGTAAATATGCTCGGATTGCCCTGCAATTTTTATATGTTATTGTCATCAAATATAGCATGTTCCCTATTTCAACTGCAATGTGTAGCACTTACAGTTTTTTTACAGGGACACTCAAAAGAATTCCGTTACATTATGGTCTATGGGGGAAAAATCATTTGCGGTTTATTTTAGTGATGTTACACAATTTTAAATACATCGTAATGGATATATATATCACTAAGATGCATTACAAGAAGCTTAATATGGAATAGGGTGTGCATAGCAGTTATAGGTCACTGTACAGGGACAGTCAAAAGAATTTCGTTACATTACGTCTATGGAGAAAAATAGTCTGCGGTTTAATTAAATAATGTTTCACTATTTTTAACGCATTGAAATTTATATATATTACTAAGGTGCATTACAAAAGGCTTGCTACAGAATATTGTGTGTATAGTAGTCATCGTTCATTTACAGGGACACACAAAACAATTCTCTACTCTCTGTTAACAATAATTCCTGTAAGTGCGTTTTAAGTTGCTGAACGCGATTTGAAATTTAACTCACTTTTTGTCTATTACTTGGTGTGTATAAATTCTGTAGATCCTATACAGAGCAGCACAAAAGTTCGCGAACACATTTCCATTTATTGACAGAAACTCCCGAAGGAGAATTTTAAATTGTACTACGCGTTTCCTAACTAAACTAAAATTTAGCATCCTATGTATTATATATACAAATCTATAGATCATATACAGGGCTGAATAAAAGTATTCGGATATTTTTCCGAATATTGTTGGTAATTCCTGAAATTGGATTTTTAAATATGTTATGCGTTTTTCTAAATTGTTTAGTTAGATATTATCTTGCACCTTACGGTAAAGATTTTCAAAATTATTTTGGAAGTGTTGGAAAGTGTTACATAATCTATGCTTGACGCATGCTTTTTCGTTCTTGTTTTATTTTTGAAATATAGTCACTTAACTGCTTTATGTTACTTTGGTTAATGTCACTCCTGTTATCCAGCTTTGCAAAACGTTGTACGAATTGCCATAACTTCATCTTTCATAGAAATTTAGACATATCAATTTAGATGTTGCAAATCCTGAAAAAAAAAAAAACTTTCTTTGAAAAATATTTTTAAATCCTGGATGTACCACTTTTGAAACCAAAGATTATTAAGAGATGCAAGGATTTTTGTTGGTGGGAATTCTTTAATTTTTTTTTTCTTTTTTAAAATTTTAGATTTCTTTTAAATGATTATTGGGAAAATATTCTGTATATTTTGATAAAATTTAAAATATATTGAAATACTCTAACAGTATTTCAAACACTTATTATGAGAAGATACACTTTCTGATTAACAACCGGGGAAAATAAATTATATTTATTCCGCGTGGTTTATTTTAAGCTAATTTATATAATTTGATATTTCAGGCGCATTGAGATTCATTATCATGTATACGCAAATGAATTAATTATCTTATTTATGAGTTAGTAAGGAAAAAATGATTTACATGTAACATCAAAATGTAATTTTTACAATAGCTCATAAGAATTATTTTTACTAATATATATATAATTGTAATACCTTTTATATATATTATAAATATAATTAATATTATATATATATATATATAACCATGGGGAAATGAAAAATAAAATAAAACGGTCAAGTACGAGTACAACTCGCCCTCAAAGGATTCCGTACATCAAATTTATTAATTACTATTTATTAATTAATAGACTCCTACTACCACTAATTTTTTCATAATTATAGTTTCAGTATATTCGGAAATAGGAGGAGGTGTTACATACACTATATTTCCAATGATGATCGTTAACTTGCGATTTTAGACGTTTTGTTAAATATCTGGAAAGATACATGAGGAATTATCCTGAAACTTCAGGAATGTAAACAACATGATAAACGTCATATATTTCAGTGAAGATTTTTTCCCGAAACCCCATAAGGAGCCGTCAACAAATTGCAGAAAAACGAATATTTTTTGGATAAGCTCGAATTTTGCTGTTCCCTAAAGGAAGCAAAAAGATGAGGGGTTGTATCCAAATATACTAGCTTATGAAAGTTGACATAATAAGAATGAAGAGTCTCTCATTCAATATTTGATACAACCCCTCATCTTTTTGCTTCCTTTTGGGAACAGCGAATTTCGAGCTTATTCTATCGACGATTACTATCAGAATTTTCAAGCTATGTTTTTGAGACTTTCATAAAAGTTGGTCTATATATTTAGCTAATATATTATGCACAGTATATTTTTGATTGAATTCGCGCATGCGCAGTGAAACAATATTTAGTAAACCTACTCATTTTTCATACAATTTTTATTATTTTTTAATTTTGATTGCAGGGTGTTGTGTACAATTTTGCTTGTCATATTTTTTGAAAATAAGTTGTTTTTATATTAAAAATTCTGCTAATTATAAGCAAAAAACTTGGTAAAATTTGGGACTGTTTTTATAAAAACCTGAATTTCTCTTCGAGTATACATGTTATCTTCATGAAAGTGAACCCAAATTATTACAATAGGCCACTTAATCATAATCTACAGTTTGAATGCTTTTGCAATATTAGTTTTTACAGGGTTATCCAAAATATATTCGTTTTTCTGCAATTTGTTGACGGCCCCTTATGGGGTTTCTGGAAAAAATCTTCAAGGAAATATATGGCGTCTATCATGTTGTTTATGCTCCTGAAGTTTCAGGATAACTCCTCATGTATCTTTCCAGATATTTAACAAAACGTCTAAAATCGCAAGTGACCGGTCATCATTGGAAATATAGTGTATTTTTCCAGTACACTTTCGACGATATCTCTGAAAATATAATACCTAAAATTAAAACATTTATACTTTTGAGATAGATGTTATGAGTTGTATGCGATGTATCTTTCAAACGTATATGGAAAGCATTTTTTTTCAAGTAACTTAATTAATATCTCGGCTAATTACCGATAAATGTTTTCAAAAATCATTATCAAATATCCTTGGATAATTTTGCGTCGAAAGATACCTCGAGTGCCCGTCAACTGCCCTACTGACCACCCGAAATGTAAAATTTGTATGTAATAGAAAAATGCGTTTTTCTCAAAAACTATAACTAGGAAAATCGCTACAGTTTTCCTGCAAGGTTTACATAAACTCCTATTACCCTTGATTTTTTTTTATAATTTCCGATTCAGTAGATTCGGAATTAGAGGAGTGGGGGGGGGGAGGGGCAATTTTGTATGGTGCATTTTCGACGATACCTCAGAAAATATAATACCTACAATTACAAAAAAAAATTTTTGAGTCCGATATTACGAATTACGAATGTGACTATAACTTGGTAATAGAAGTTATAAAATATATGACTATATTATATGACATTATATTAATGGCATATATTATATTAAAATATATTACATATATAGTCATATATGACTATAATGTCATACATGTCAGATAACTTGGCGATACATCTCGGTTGCTTGACGATTGATCTTAGGAAGCTGCTTTAACAAGGAAGTGCCGATTTAAAAAAAAAATCAAATTACTTAATAAATATTTTTATTAATATCTTTTTAAGTTTGGATTCAATTTTCATAAAATTTAAAATGACTCGACATACTTCTGCAACGATTATCATATATATATTAAATTTCAAACCATGCGGTTGGGTAATTTTTGCGATGATACATGCGGACGGACAGACGACGACTATAGGTGCTACGTATTTATATAATTACGAATGCACCTAATAATTTGAACTTATGTGTTTCACACGATACCCCACATGATATTCAAAAAGAATTTTTTCTTTCAAGTAATTTAACTAGCCCTCTAAATGTTTCCTAAACGTATTTGTGAATAGCTAATAATATCTAAAATATGTGGGTAAAAAGGTTTTACAACTTTCTCCAGTTTGAACTTTCCACGTCCCATATAGTTTACGAGAAAAGGGGCTCTGACAGACGGACAGACAGACACAGGAGTGATCTTGTACTGGTTCCGTTTTTACTTTTTAGGTACAGAACACTAAAAATAAAAAAGTGGGTAAGTGTGATCGAAGATCGCACAAATGGTCTGTAAGTTATATAGTTTCTGAGAACCGGCTCTGTGACGGACAGACAATGTAGCGGGACGAATAGGGTTTCGTGAGATGAACGAAACCCTAAAAATGAACTCACACCTGGTATAAATAATGTAACTATGTATACATCCAGAAAAGACTGTTTTATATATAAAAGGAATGGTAGAGAGGTAGATAATCAACATTTAAAATAATGTTTACCTGCTTTTTATTACATATAAATTGCATTGAGTGTTCCAAAAAACGAAAAAAACCACGTTAGAAATAAAATTTGTTTAAACTTATAAAATGGATACGCATGAGCTGATAATGCACAGTTATTGATTTAGGACTTTGACCATTGTTCAAAAAAGCGCTCTGTTTTGTTGTTCTTGTCGTTGCTTTATTTATTTAGATTGAAAAAGCATTGTACGTTTTTTCAAAATACTGCACAGAGTTGTAATTAAAAAGAAAATAAACAACTCATATCAATGAATTTCAAAAAATATAGATTAGTTTTCTAAAAATTAAAGTTACAGATTTTTTTTAATTCAATTTAGAAACTATATAAATATATATTTATTTGTTTTCATTTAGCCACAGAAACTTCTTCGAAAATTAATATAAGTACTTTTTCATTTACACTAAAATACAAAATAAAAAAACAATATTTAGACTTCAATATACTTCCTATTTTTTTTTTCATATCATGTGATAAACTCATAACATTTATGGAAACTTTAATTAGTAGATGATTACTTATTACTTAATATGATTACCGCCAAACAGTTTCCACCTGCAGAGAGGAGACGCTCCAGTCTATTAAAAATTGCCCCTAATTCAAATATAAGTATTTTTTAAATGATGACAAATCTTAACTTTCCACGAATAGAAATTTTAAAGTTTACAGGAAATTTCAAAATACTTCATATTGAAAGAGAATTTTTTTTTTAATCGCTCTACATCGGAATCCGATGTATTCTGTCGATGGTGAGAAGAGTTTTTCGATAATTATATTAGGCAATGAGTAATGACCTATTTACAATTTCCATTAGGTTAACGTAGGATTTCGTGATCGTTGAAATGTCCTATTACCCACAACTATATATTTCATTCATACTGAAGTTCGTACGCATGTAGTGTATTACGTAAGATCCATCATACCCGTCAGATTTCTAATGATACTGATTCATAATGAGAACAAGTTGGAAACTGTATGTTAAACGTGATAAATGAGGTGCGTTTGTACTATAACGAGTTTCAGTGAAATTAATTATATCGTCTGTTATTATCATATGATTAATCTCCGTAATAAAATAAGTACATTTTAAGTTGGTAACATTTTATCTTTTGTTGATATTTACTGAAAGTTCCAATGGGAAACGTATGCCTAGCTTTGAAAATTTCAGAACTTGAAATCCATATTCAGACTCTTTTTCCATTTAATATCTATTCCTCCGTAAACATCTATCTAAAAACTGTCGGGAGATTATAGAATTGTTATAAATAAACAATTTTAGTCTGCGAATTTGGTTTTTAAATTTCGTAATACGGAAATAATAGGACTCCATCTTAAATAGGACGTAATGAACATGGCAACCTAAGAATCATTACCTAACTTGGGTTATCATATTATTAATTTACGTATGATAGGGTTTAATAGAATAAAGAATGTGACTATAACTTGGTAATAGAAGTTATAAAATGCTATATACGTCATACATGACTATAACGTCATACATGTCAGATAACTTGGCGATACATCTCGGTCGCTTGACGATTAATCTTAGGAAGCTGCTATAACAAGGAAGTACCGATTTAAAAAAAAATTCAAATTACTTAATAAATATTTTTATTAATATCTTTTTTAGGTTTTGATTCGATTTTCATAAAATTTAAAATGACTCGACATACTTCTGCAACGATTATCATATATATATTAAATTTCAAACCATGCGGTTGGGTATTTTTTGCGATGATACATGCGGACGGACGGACAGACGACGACTATAGGTGCTACGTATTTATATAATTACAAATGCACCTAATAATTTGAACTTATGTGTTAAGCGTCTCCACTATGCAGTTTTCAACAATACTGCCACATATAAGGGAATTTTGAACTTAAACTATGTAAATTTAGGGAAAAATAATACACATATACACATGTTGTTGGGGGAGTCCCCAACGACAAAAATCATGTTTTTTTTTTTTTTTTTTTTAACTGAGATTATAAGAATCTCATGAAAAAAAGGAAATATAACATAGAATGTTCATCCTCTATCACATTTTTAACCTACGTCGTACTCTAAAAAAAAATTAACTGATAGTGTGATTTTCTATCTTCTTTTTCACAATAGACTGATTGAAAGGTATTTTGTAATGTATTGTACATTCAGCTTAACTAGATGTTTTTATGACTAGGTTTTTTATATTAATTATGGGATTGTTTTTCATAATTACATTTTTATCATTTGTTTTCAAAGGTTGAGTATAAGGTATGAAAAGTTTAATTTCGAGTAATGACGTATTTATTATATCATTGATATTATAACACTTTTAAATCAAAAGCTCATTAACTAGTGTTTGAGATAATTTATTTTAAAATCGTTACTAGGGATTTGATTTTGAATATTTTGAAAAGAATGTCAGTAGATCAACATAATTAATTTGTTTTATTTTTATGTCTTTCTCGAACATTTCGTTCTTATAGATAATTTCTCTCCAAAATGTCAAAAAAAAAGCCCACTGTTGTGCTATAGACTTCAAAAAGCGTAAAGAAATTTATGCCCCTGATAATAACGCAAAAGCATGTTACTACTTACATTTAGTGGATAGCTATGTTTGTTTCCAAGACTGTTACTCACAAGTCTAGCGTCAGTTGTTGTTCCAGAAATGAGAAAGTGTCCTCGGTTAATATTTTGACACAGCAAAGTATACACTGTAAACAAACTCTCAAATCGTCAGAAAAAAACTCTTAATTTTGGGCGGGTAGAAAACCGTTTAATTTACAGAAAATATCTGTATATTTTCATTAAGAGGTTTTTTTTTTTTGTAAAAAATATAGATTTTTTCTGTAAACATACAAAATCTGCATTTTTTACAGGAAAAGGCGGCTTTATACTTCTACATTTAAAACAATACCTTTCTACTTTATACCTTTAAAACAATCTTTTCCTGTAAAAAATACAATATTTTTCTGTCAAAATTACAGATTTTTTTATTACAGTGTAGTGGCAGTTATGTGGAAGTAAATGACAATAAAGACGATGATTTGAAATATATATTGATACATACGCTTAGGAAACCTGGAAAATCTTTCATGTTTCCAATAACAGATGAAAAAACAGAGTTGAATTTTCAACAAAATTGGTTTAAAAAATTCTCATAGCTGATATAAACGAGCAAAACGCATCAAGATGCTTTATAACAATAATGTGCACAATTCCTGGAGTGAGCGCAGGAAAAGACTGACATCAACAGAAATTTTATTTATCCATTGTTGCAAAATCTGTCCAGTTTTAAGAGATATTTTTCTTCAAATCCAGAGAAAATTGCAAAAGAACACCCAGAGTCAACTTTATACAGGGTGTTCAAACCAAGTGACTTTAAAATAAAAGTAGCATTCAGGTCAAATTAAATACAATGAATGTGAGCCTGAAATAAATTATGAGAAATTTCGGGCTACATTACGGATAAATATGACATCTGGTGTTTTCAGTGTTCTGAAGGATTCATAAAATATAATGTTAAATGGAACATACCTCAGCCCAATGACACAAAATGAGATAATTTCCGTTTGTTGTGAAATTGTTCGAAAACTCTTAATTCAAGACTTTAATTCAACACAGAGTTTCTTTGTATTAGCAGGTGAAACGACTGACATTTCCAGACAAGAATGGGTGTCGAATTGTGTTCGATACATCTAGCCTAAAGTTCTTATTACATTTTCTGGTATTTGTGTCAATTGAAAACACCAAATGAAGTTATCTAGCTAAGAATATTATGTCTGCATTAAATAGTTTGATAGTTAACTGCGATTCATTAATCGCACAAGGCTATGACGGAGCCTCCGTACAGGCAGTAATCCGCAAGTCTTACCCAAAAGCCTTTTACGTACGCTGCAATTCGCATGCTTTGAATTGAAGCCACTTTAAAGCGACTCTTTTCAAATTAAATCTGCTAGATTTTTTATTGGTATAATAAAATATGTTGGACATTTTATTAAATAATCGAACAAGCGCATAAATGCTCGAAATGAAATGCAATAGGAAACTTCTCAGAAACAAAATGGAGAATCCTGACGGCATTGTGCGAAATTCGCTGTGTTAAAAATCATGAAGGATATACAGTTGTTATCACCTTCAAATTATTGAGTACTGTCAAGGATTCAGATATTTCATCAAGAGCAACCTTCTTTCAAAGATCAATTTTAAAGAGAAATTTTGTAGTAAATGAATGGTGCTTGAGCGTGTTATCTTCGTTAGTGCGGTAACTATGCATTGAAACAAACGTTAAAATAAATTTTTCAGTAGTTTTTAACGCTGTACAGTTTTCTCTAGATAGTAGAAAATAAAATAAAAATTTCCCGAATCGCAGTGACACCGTAACACGTGACAAATTTTGATACAACGGATCCAGAAAATTTGTCAAAACTGCAGTAGTGAATTTATTGTTCAGTTAGAGGTACGTTTTGAGAAGTATAATTCGGTACTAACATCACTGTCATAAATTTTCTCATTATGTTACAAGCAGTGGTCAGTTTCCATAGGTAGAATCTGAAATTAGTTGGTAATCGCAAATTTCAAAGCATATTTATTTCCACTAGACCAAATGTATGAAATGTCCTAGTTATTTTAACTATTCATTCAACCGTCATTATGCTTAAATATTTAAATCAAATGGAATCGTTTGCTTGCTAAACGTTTGTATTAAAGTCTTTAAGATTATTTGCACATGCGTTTTTTCATTAAATTTTAATTAACTGGGTTTTTTTAATAGCGTGTTTTAATGAAATGTGAGAGTATTATGTGAACGCCTGTTCGAAAACCACACCTATCACTGTGTGTTCCGTATGTGCATAAAATACAGGCTGTAGACATCAGAAATAATATAGAACAAGTGGGTAAGTGTGATCGAAGATCGCATAAAGGGTTTTGTTTAATATTCATAATAATTTAATTCCTAATACTTAATTACAAAATACTTTATCCTTTCTTTAATAAATCCAAATAAATTTCCTTTTCCAAAAAAAAAGTCATGTTTTTTTATAAAGTAAAAATTTACCGGTCATTATGTTTCTCGTTTTTTCGAATATCTGAACTGGCTCGATAGCGGGCGAAGCCTTCTATTATACTCTGCCATAATAATATCTGTCATGTGGACTAAATGCGATATTTAACAAAATCAATTTCAAAATTAAACATGTTGTATAGGGACCTTCAAAATGTTAAAATATGCCAATATGTTCTTAATCGAGTTTTTATTATGATTCAGTACGTTTCTCAAACTCATATGACGTTTTAATCACTTGCTGACGTCATATCTACTTGCTTTCTCTATTACGCATTTTGATACTCTCTTTGTATTATTCTCAAACATTTGAAAAAGTCCGTTAAATTTTCAATATGACGTCAGATTAGTTTTCTTTTTAACTCTCTAATGACGTCATATTAACCTGTTTTATCTACTTACACATACTGATACTACTTGCATTATTGAGAAATAATTGAAATTTTCCGTTTTATTACCAATATGACGTCATAATAATCTTTTTTCCAATTGGTGAAACTTTTTATTTCATTTTCATCTTTCACGTGGAAATCTTTCAATAGAAAATTAATTATTGTAGAAAGAATTTTATTGTGGATTTTAATTGTTGGCAACTTTCTATAACGAAAAATGTTTAGATTTAATAGGAAAAGATTGTTAGATTTTTTTTTATCTATATATTAAAATGTTACGATTTTTTCAAAATTTTATGATTTTCAGCGTGACAGTAGGCATTCAGCTGTAAATACACAAAATTTCAAGTCTGTAAGTTATAAAGTTTCTGAGAACCGGCTCTGTGACGGACAGACAGAGAAGAGGGACGAATAGGGTTTCGTGAGATGAACGAAACACTAAGAAACCCTATTTGCTTTATTCCTAGTATCTTTTATCTGAGAAAACTCTTTCTTACGATTACAAAATATATTATTTTATTTACAAACTCCTTTCCTTTTAGCTTCTTTGAAATTCGAATGTTTTTTTTCCAAATTTCAGTTTCTTGTTTCAAAATATTTTATTTATATGTTTGTTATTGGTATATTGAGAGAGATATAATTTCCCTTACGTCTCTAACTCATCTTTGTTCAGAAGAATATAAATCATATCATTATTACTCTATAAACAGGTGTCGATCCAGGAAAAATTTGGGGCCTATTTAGGGTCCCTTCACAAAAATCTATTTAATACAATGGGCCCCTTCACAAAAATAAATTTGGTAAAATGGGCCCCTTCACAAAAATCAATTTGATAAAATGGAACCCTTCACAAAATTCTATTCCATAAAAACTTACTATTTATTATTTATTTATTACTTTATGATGTTTTAAAATGTGTAATTTGTAAACAAACAAGTTCACCAGAGAGAAAAACTTCAGCAAAAGGGTTTAAAAAAGTTTTTTTTTTATAAATGCTTGGTTCGAATTTGATTAACTGGATTTCAACTTTCGTTACAAAATGTTATTTTTCACAAAATTATAATAAATTTCACAAAAATAACCTTTACTTTTCACAAAATGAAAATAAATTTCACAAAAATAACCTTTACTTTTCACAAAATGGGCCCCAAGAAAAAAAACCTGCATCGACCCCTGATAAAAGATTGTGCTTACTCTGTTCAAATATTTATTTAATGAAATATATACCTTTTAACCACAAACCTCAATTCATCAGCTGATTTCAATAGCTAAAAATACCCGATGACTTATGTATATTTAGTCGGGATTACAGGATTTGGAAAAATGTGTGCTTCTATTGAGCGGTATTTCGAAACAGCAGCATCTACTGTATTACCTAAACTATTATAATAAATATTATTCTGGTCTTTTGATATATCTTACTCCTTAGTATATATAAAAGCTTTTACAAGTACAATTGTGATAAAAGCAAAAATAAATAAAAAAAGATAAAGGTGTAAGTTTTAAAAGCATATGTACTGAACGAAGTGAAAATATTAATATGATTCTGCTTTAATATAATAATGTCCTTATTAATATAGTGCTGTAGTGTGTTGATTTTTAAACGGCTTCTTCAATATACTCTTTTCTCTTTTTAATTTTTTTAATTTTCTTTGAACTGTTTTTTTTCCTTCTAGGGTTTAATAGTATTTCTACAACAAGAGCCAAAAAAGACACAAAGTAACCAGTCAATAGAATTATGAATGCTGGAGCAAGATCTACAAGGGTTAATATTCGTTTACTATTACGTTCTTCTAAGGTATTCGATGGAACTTTCAATGCAGACAAAAACGCACTATCACTTTGATACTTGAAAAAAAGTCCTGAAGCCATTAGTCTATGCACAAATGCGTCTAGCATTTTTTTACAACAGAAATTTTTCCGGACCATCATTGCAGGCATATCTTCAAGAAAATTGTCTCCTGGGACGAAATTGTATCTAGCTAAGACCTGAGCATTGTCTGTTGTCATCACAAGGGCGAGATTTTCTAAATATTTTTTATAAAAAAGATCCTCTCTGTAACCTGGGCTCTGCAAATTATCCAAAATATCTTTTCCGATTATTCTTAGACTTTCAACGTTTGACTGGAGCATTGCAGGTACAATATCTGGATGACCCATGCAAACATATTTACCATTTTTTACAGCTGCGGCTAACTGTGACACGTCCTTAATTTTAGTGACAGGAGGAACAGTGAGAAACGAAAGAATTACACAATGAAAGGCTAAGCCAAGAAACATAGCTCCAATAACCCATGAGTAAATAAGCAATTTTTCTGCAATCCATGAATGTCCTACAACAGAGCTTTGCCTTAAAAATACTGCGTAAACATGAAACAAAATTTTGCCAAATGAATATTTTCGCTTCAAAGACAGGTAAAGTATTAATATCATTACAATTATAATTACTGAAATTGAAATCAAACACGACAACGAAAATAATTGAAAAATACCAAAAATCTCTGGCTTGTATTTCGGTTTTTGGGTGAAAAATGTAAAAGTATCAAGTTTAAATGGGTAGCAATACTCATATCCATCTCTTTTTCCTTCGATCATAGTGGCAGGTGGTAGACCAATATCAATTTCCGATATATTTAAAAGACCTTCTAATCCCACCAAAGTGCCATTTGGGAGGAGTCTATTTTCTTCAAAAGTAAGAATGCATAAAGCCCCATCAAATTTGTCTGAATTAATTACAAGATAGTTTGCAAGTGTTGATAGTATTTGCATCCAAAGATTCCGTTTATCCGATACGTATCTTTGGAATGAAATGTAGTTTGCAATGTCTGGGATATGAAAACCAATTTTTACAATTCGCAGATTTTCCATATTTTTTTGGTTTTTAGTACTTAGAAAAATCTATCTGTTTATTTTAAAATCTTGTGCCGAAAAATATTTGGTATTGTCAATTGTTTTTTTGTTTTTTTAGTTGTGAATGAAATGAAATAATTTTCAAATAAAAGTGATATAGTTTATCATGTAACGAAATGAATATTTTAGTATAAAAGTATTTTTGTTTAGAAAATTCGATGTTATTTGGCAGAAACAATTAAATTTACTGCCACTACTTATGCACACTCCATTTTCTTTCATATGTTATCTATTTAGTTCAAGAATAAAAGCTATATACCTATCAGTAAAAAATAGTGCACAGAAATAGTTTTAAGTCTCGTGAAAATCGGTCAAGCTACATCTTTTATAAACTTGAATTACTTGAATGAAACAATTTTAAAAAAAGTCTTCAGAGAATTCTTAAAAAATTATGTAAGAAACTAATTTCCTTTCCGGGTCTATAACTTGTCAGTTCCAAAAATCACTTTAATTTCAACATCAGAAATATACCCGATGTGCTATGTCCATTTTTTATGATCTCATACGTTGGCGATATTGGGGATGTTAGTACAGTCAAATAAGATTTAGAGTCAAAGACAGGAGTATTACAAGTATAATTTGTAATAACAAAGAGTAAAATAAAAAAACGCAAAATACCCTACAAGTTGGTTTCGTTGGTGTGCACGAGTTCCATGACCATAGCTGTTGAAGCCTAAGTAGCAAATGTGCTATGTTCTGTATACACATCACTATCCAATAACAAAAGTGTGTTATGTCCATTTTTAAATTAAGTTTGTTCGATTTTTCACGAACTGACTAATTTGGATATAACCCAATTGCGTTTTCATATATCGTTATTGATCAACTTTCTGTTAATGTGATTAATCGTAAACAAGGATATAAAATAGTAGTACTGCAGTAAGAGTCCTTCTGAACGGCTTTATTCCTGTGACTGGCACAAACTATCATTTTGAAATGAAATATAACGATTTTTACCCTAAAAAATATGTAATCAGTTTAAATACTCTCATAATATATATTGGCTTGTTATTTTCCACAGATTTTCGATATACCGTAAAGTACTAAACTAATTTTCCGTTCATAAAATTTAGTAGATATTGCGTGCTTACTCTTTTAGATGAAACGAAGCTACTTCTGAGACTCATATTTCCACTTCACTTATTAAGTATGGTTAAAATGCTTACATTTGTTTCTCGTACCCTTTCTCGTATGACCATAATTTTATTTGTTTAAACTTTCCATATGGATAATGGCATATCAAAAATTGTACTAGTAACATTATTTAAAGTTAATAAAACAATATTTTATGTGGATTCTGAATTATTTACTACGCAAACTGCAAAAAAAAAATTCAAATGTATTACTTTCTAAAGTTTATCTGACTATGATATTTCTGATGGCTAAAATGTAATTATAAGTTACTTAAAAGTTAGAGGCACTTTTAAATGTTATTATTTTATTGATTAATAGCGATAGCTTTACTTAGAAACTCTCTCTTCAAGAACAGTTTTGACATAAAATAGGTTTACAATTCGTTTTTGTATATTTGTTATGTATTTTAAGAATAACAAGAAAACTGGTGCGTCGCGCATAAACTATAAAACACAGGCCAGACATTTTCAATTTATTTTCACAAAAATTCATTTATTTGATATGGTGAAAACAGATATCGAAATAAAATATTAAAGATATCCATAACACACTGTTAAAAACCTGATTTAAGAAATTACCGCCCATATTCAGTAAAACATTTTAATATATTTGTGCTGCCCTATGTATGGTCAAAAGAATTTTATGTAGAACACAAAGTATGCTAAATTTTAATTTTGCTGGAAAACGCAAAACACAACGGAAAATTCACTTTTAATACTTTTAGCCTAAAACCGCCAACTTATCGCTTATTGCTTCTCCTGATGCCCTCTGTCAGCATATGGATCCACGACCGAGTAAAGTTGTAATTTTGAGTTTTAATTGCAGTATACAGTTTTTAATGTTCTTGAAGTCAAACATGTGCTTTACACTCTCAAAGTTCAAGAAAAATTTGTCAAGAATTTCAGTAGATATTCAACAAACCGTGTAAAAAGCGAAAGCGTCCGGTCACTGCTCCTTAATTTTTGAACAGTAGTGTACTGTTACGAGACATTAGACACTATTCTTCTTTAGTATCAAAAGTTGATATTTAGGCTTTATAAAAAGAGTTGGCACATGGAGCACGCGTATTTTTATTTTACTACAGACCTTACGTTTTAAATTAATTCTAATTAAGTTTTTTTCAGTTTCAGGTTTATTACTTTTTTACTATTAATGAAAATTGCATTAAACTAAGATATGATTAACAGCTGTAATCGGCTTAAAAACCGATAGCACATAGAGTGCTCTGCCGTAATTTTCGAAATTTTCGGAAATTTTAGAATTGTTACATTGAACAGAAATTTGTGAAATGATATAATAAACTACTTATTACTGTATACGAACAGGGAAGACCGATCTATGCTCGGTCAAAATTAGCTTTGAGTTCAAATATCTTGACCCATGACCAAATTGACACACTAATAAATTTTTCTCGAACATGTGACCAAGCCCAATTGTTTTCTCATGTCCGAAAACCGTAGGATATAAAATTTAGTCAAAATAGTCTGAGCCGTTTTTCAGATAAAGTTAGCTTGACCCACAGTGACACAAAAATGACCCACTAATCGGATTTTCTAGAGCATGTGACATTGCCCAATGATTTTCTCATGCCCAAAAACCATAGGATACAAAATTTAGTTCCAATCGTCTGAGCCGTTTTTAAGATAAAAATAGCTTGACCCATAATGACCCATGACCAAAATAACCCACTAATCGAAATTTCTTGAACATGTGACCTAGCACAATAGTCTTCTTGTTCCTTAAAACTGTAGGATACTAAATTTAGTTCAAATCCTCTGAGCCATTTTTAAGATGAAAATAGCTTGACCCATAATGACCCATGACCAAAATTACCGACAAATCGAATTTCCTAGAACATGTGACCTAGCACAACAGTATTCTCGTACCCGAAAATCATAGGATGCAAAATTTAGTCTAAATAGTCTGAGTCGTTTTTCAGATAAAATTAGCTTGATACAGAGTGACCCAAAAATGACCCACTAATCGAATTTTCTCGGACATGTGACCTAGCCTAATGATTTTCTCGTGTCCGAAACTCGTAGGATATAAAATTTAATCAAAATCGTTAGAGCCATTTTTTTAGATAAAATTAAATTGACCCGCGTTGACCAAAATAAAAAACTAATCGAAAGTTCTCGAATATGTGACCAGCCCAATAGTCTTCTCGTGTCTGAAAATGGTAGGATACAAAATATAGTCAAAATCGCTTGAACCGTTTTTAGACACAATTTGCTTGACCCTGAACCATGGTGACCCAAAATGACCCACTAATCGAATTTTCTCGAACATGTGGCCTAGCACAATGGTTTTATGGTTCCCCAAAACGGTAAGATGCAAAATTTCGTCAAAATCGTTAAAGACGTTTTAAGATAAAATTTGCTTATATATATATATATATATATATATATATATATATATATAACCATAAATGAAACATTATCATAACACCAACTTAAACAATAAAATAATTAAGTATGAAATAATTAGTTGACAATAAAAGATTCCCCAACACACTTAATATGGAATCAAAAACATTGAAAGAATAAGAAATTAAATAAAAATTGAATAAATGGAATTAAATGAATTAAATGAAATGAAATTTGTGGAATTTAGACAGAATTATCAAGTCCCAATTGCCTAAATACCACAAATAAAATGAAATGAGATGTTTCATCATCATATTAGCCATACATTGCTAAAAAATATGATATTGGGACTACATCTCAAATACAATGATTCAAATCAGTGATAAAATAAAAAATAAAATACAATATTAAAAAGGAAAGAAGCCATACTTATAAATTACAGAGAGAACATTTAATAGAGACATTAAGTATAAAATCCATAAAGATGAAAAGAGATATAAATAAGATACCTTGCAGTTCATGAACCATCATGAAAACTCCAACATGACTGGGGAATGAATTGCATAAAAAATCATAACATGTTGCCAATTTTAGAAATATAAATTGCTTAGAAATATAAATTGCTTTGCAGTGATGCCAGAAATAATGTTAAAATATAATGGATTATAAAATAAACAGGAACATTAGTGCTGCCATCTATTAGTAAAAGTGAATATAATCTGAATCGAAGGAATTGGATGGAAATAAATGTTTCATAATTCAACCAAATTACTATCTTAATTGATACCAATTAGTTAAATAATAAATAAATGAAATTAATTAATAAATAGAAAATCGAATTACATTAAAGGATGTATTAATGAATAATACTATGTTATAAATAAGTATTAAGATGGAAAAATTAATAATAAAAAACAACTTAAAATAGTGCTGCCCTCTAGTGGTAAAAGTAAATATAAAGTAATGGATGGAAATTATTGTTTAATAATTAAACCAAATTACTATCTTAATGATAGCCATTAGTTAAATAATAAATAAATGGAATTAATTAATAAATAGAATGTTGAATAATATCTAAGTAATGGATGTATAAATTAATAATACTATGTTATAAATAAGTAGTAATATGGAAAAATTAATAATTAATGCAACATTAAAAATGTACCATTAAATAACAACAACGATTAAATAAATGTACTAAAAATGCAACATCAATTAAAATAAATTAAATTAAAATACTAAAGATTTGAATTAAGAATCAAAGAATTTAAAATTAATATTGAATAAATATTGAAATGAATTACTCACAAATAATGTGGCTTCAAACAAAGTTAAATTAAATAAAAACACTTAATAAAATTAAAACATATTATATTAACACTGTATAAAAGTAAACATTATCTTAGAAGTAAATATGATATTGTCCACCAAAGGTATTAATCCAAATCATTAGATCAAATACATTCTTAATATTAATGAATAATTTCATTTAAAATAATTAAATAATGAATAAGTAAATCTAACTAAATTAATATACATATAAAAATAACACATCGCAGTCCATTATAAAATGTGTATGATCAAACAATTGTGTAAATCAAAATGCCGCCCCCGCTTTTTTTTTTTTTTTTTTTTTTTAAATAATATAAATTAACCATGCGTATTTTTCCATACAACGCCGCCACACACCTCCTCAATCCAACGTCTACCCACCCAACCGTTCTATTATAATTTTTTTTTTTTTGTAAATATTTATAAGATTATATGATTTTTTATACATTTTTTAAACGCATGTGTTAATTTGGTTGTAAAGATCAAATAGGAACTAACTATATATTAAGGAATAAATGAATTTTTTTGGAAAACCATGTTGTAGTGCTTCATAGATAAGTTTTTTAATATTTTTGTTAATAAGTTGAGAGGAACATAAACTTTTTATTCTATAAATATGATTAAGGAGTATATTACGATATACAGAATTATGAAGACATGATTTAAAATTAGTAAATGAATTAACTTTAAACTTAAATTCTTTACGTTTATCAAATAGATCTATTATTGTTTTGTTTTCTTTTAGTGTAATTTTAAGATCTAAAAAGTTAATAGTATTGTTAGAAAGGAGGTTTTCCGTTAATTCTAAATTAGTAGGATAATCAACTAGAAATATAGAAATATTAGTGTGATCAGTGGCAATTAAAATAATGTCATCAATATAACGATATAAATGTATATTACTATTAATAAATGTACGTTCATAATGATACAAGTATAAGTCTGAAAGTATACTAGATGTACATCCCCCTTGTGGTATACCGACTTTCTGTAAATATAATGTGTTATCATGCATTATATAATTATTATATATAATGAAATTTGTTAAAGTTTTAAAATAAGCTGTATCTATATGAATTGGTAAATTAAGTGAATGTTGATACTTATAAAATAATGCATTTATAATATTATGTAGATCTAATAAATCTATATTATTAAATAGATCTTTGAAATCATATGTCATTATATTGTTAACACATTTAAGAATTTTCAAAATATTGACGAGTTGATAGCTATTTTTTATACAATGTGTGTTATCAGGGGATGTTGTCAGTGTATAAATTTGATTGAGAATTTTTAATAGATGTTTATTGGCTATATTATTATATGTATTGCATCCTATAGTTACAGTCCTAAATTTAATTGGATTTTTATGAAATTTGGGTATAAGAACTAAATAAGGATGATTAAAGTTAGTAGAATTAATATTTAATAATTTATAATAACTGTGAATTTTACGATATATATATATATATATATATAAAGCCCCATCCTATTGCTGTTATCTTATAAAAACATTGCTCTAGAAAATGAATTCCCGTTATATCTTATTAGTAGATTAATTAGTTCGTTTAAAAAAAAAAACAAGCAATTCACCAAAAGTAACTAGCAGAAGAAATATTGTAGTATAAATTATACACCGGTTATTTTTTAGAAACTTCGTCAAGCTCTTTTTGGTTATGAAATAAATTTGATAGCTACCCCCCACCCCCACCAATTAAAATGAAGATTTTACTGGCCGCGAAGATTGATCCTGTCCCAACTGATGAAATGGGCGGGGTATATGTCACTCCATTTAATACCGAAGAGGAGGACAACTGGAATATATAAGAACTGACAACAAGATAATTGAAAGACCGTATAAAATAACATAGGGTGAAACCCCCAGTAACTGACACTTTAAAGATTCTTTCTTGTTCAAATCACTATTACAAAAATTTAAATCTATTTCATACTTACCTTTGTGTTTGAGAAAATAGTAGAGATATATTAAAATATTATTGTTGGCAAAATTTTGAAAAATTAGATATTTTACTATTAAAAATTTATTTTATTCATAAATATGATCAAAAACTTCAGTAACTGACACCATCCCTATTTTGAAACACCAATAACTGGCACAAAGTGAACCAGTGAATGACACTTTATTTTAAAAGATTAAAATGATTTAAAAAAAAACATTATTCTTTATTATAAAAACAAAACACATTAATATTTATTATAAAAAGTGGAATTTAGTAATCTGTACTGCATTATTAGTAATGCAGAGTATACAGGGTGAATATAAACTCTTGGACAAATTTTAAGGGGTGATAGTACACATCAAGACAAACAATATTAAATAGGAAACTAAGGGTCCCAAACATCTTCCGAAGGAGATAGGTGCCATTAAAGTTTAAGGTCCAAAATTTCAAATGATTATAAAAAAACGGAAAAATTGGTCGATTCGTTTGCGGTTTTCGCTAAAACTATTCTTTATGTAAGTATTTTCTTGAAAATAATTTTTAAAGATAAAGTTTTAAAAAATGCCGATAGAGGGCGCTTTAGTCTTTGGAGTAACGAACAACTATTTTTTACCGTTATTTTTTGTATCTCATTAAATGCTTTCAAGAGCTTAGACTTAAACTTAAATTTTGAGCTCAAAATCTGAATCGTTGGGAGTGATTAAGTAGCGCAAACTGATCTGCGTTCAGGAGTTGAAATTTGAAACACCTCCCTCCCCTCCCCCCTACCCCTGAAAACAGTTCAGTTACTCCCGATATTGGTGTCGTAAACCAGGCAGAAACGATATGAGTTGTAATTTTCCAACTGGACGAAAAATGTCCGGGCCAGGATTCGAACCTGTGATCTGTTGAAGCTGCCATGCTCTACCAAATAAGCTTTCCCGAGTGAAACTGGAGGGCATAATTCATCCAGATTCAACCGGGACAGCTCAGTTGGTAGAGCATGGCAGCTTCAGCCATGAGATCGCACGTTTGAATCCTTTCCCGGACATTTTTCGTGCAGTTGGAAAATTACAACTCATATGATTTCTTTACCAATTTGAATAATTAGTTTAAAATCAAGCCAGGCAGAAACTACTACCCCCTACACGTAAAATAAACGATAGAGTAACGACAAAAGCAAATAGAATATTTATTCAAAACAGACATGAGCAATTTCTGCGCGCAAAATAAAAAGAAACAATTTGATGTATGCATGTAGTGCGCAATATGAATGCAGGTTGACACGTAGAAAATGGTATACGAATGATGAGGGGGTTGCGAACATTAGTGAATACCCGGGGCATTTCCCGGATATCGCCTGCTATGACGGCAATCCTTGCAACCAGATTCTCGTCGGAATCGACGGTAAAAAGTATTTGTTAATTACCCCAAAGTCTAAAACGCCCTCTATTGGCATTTTTGAACTTTATCTTTAAAATTTATTTTTTAAATAAATTTTTTATTTAATTTTGTCATCCTTCTATCGTTTATTTTACGTGTAGGGGGGTAGTAGTTTCTGCCTGGTCTACGACACCAAGATCGGGAATAACTGAACTGTGTTCAGGGGGGGGGGGGGGCTCAAATTTCAACTCCTAAACACAGTTCAGTTTGCGCTACTTAACCACTCCCAACGATTCATATTTTGAGCTCGAACTTTAAGTTTAAGTCAAAGCTTTTGAAAGCATTTAATCAAATACAAAAAATAACGGTAAACAATAGTTGTCCGTAACTCCAAGGTCTAAAACGCCCTCTATCGACATTTTTTAAAAAAATTTCTTTAAAATTTATTTTTAAGAAAATACTGACATAAAGAATAGTTTTAGCGAAAACCGCAAACAAATCGACCAATTTTTTCCGTTTTTTATAATTATTTGAAATTTTGGACACTAAACTTTAATGGCACCTATCTCCTTCGGAAGACGTTTGGGACCCTTAGTTTCCTATTTAATATTGTTTGTCTTGATATGTACTATCACTCATAAAAGTTTTGACCAAGTGTTTAGATTCACCCTGTATAGTAAGAGTATATAGCAGTAATATTTAGTACTGCATTATTAGTAATGCAGATATCCAATAACTGACATTTATGAACCAGTAACTGACATCTGGTGTCAGACACTAGCAAAACAACTTAAATTTTAATGGTGTTTACTACAAGATAAATTTTATTTATTATTATACATTTTTAAACAGTTCAAATAATAGATTTCAACTTTCTTTAATATAACCAATAACTAAAACCTCTGTCAGAGACTGGTGAAATAAAATTCTAGTAACCAATAACTTGCACACCCCATTAAGCTAAATTAAATAACTATAAACCTTAAATAATGGCCCTAATATATCATATGCATCTTTAAACTAATTTGTTACAAGTATAACTTTAAGAAAAATGTTTAGGATGGTCGCATTAAAAATAGATTAGGAAAACATTTCCTTAATTTTAGAAGTAAGATGGTTGCTTCAAAATGGCATTTTTTGTATTCTCAAAAGTTCCCTTGTCATTGAATATGTTGTTGGCCCTCTAGTGGTGAATAAATGGACTCCAAAATAAAAATAAGTGTCTCATTTAACACTAAATGACATTTTTTTACAGAATTTTACAACAAAATGCTTATTTGAGTTAGATTTTTTCTCAAGTGTCAGTTACTGGTTAGGTGTCAATAACTGGAGGTTTCACCCTAAAGGAGATCTAAAATTTAACAGCCATCTACTGCTCTATCAAGACTTCACCTAGCCCGAGACGCTAAAATAGATTTTAATAGTGCTAAAGTAATATGTCCTATGAAAAATCACTATGATTTAACAATTCGAGAATCCGTGGAAATTATAAATACGCATGGAAAAGTATGCAATGACGTACTGTCTTATAATATTCCGAATATATGGCTTAATTTAATCAAGAAACAGTAAAATGTGATTTTTCCCCTCTTTCCTTCTTTCCTGACCTGTTTTGTTAAGCAATGGGACTGGCCGTTGGGCGAATGCGGATGATTTGAACTATCCCGTAGGCTCGCAGTACAGATACATACTGTTTACAAGAGTGTGATCTGGACATCTGTTTTAACACCAGTTTTAATTATAAATCCTGATGAAGGCTGGGTTAGCAGCCCAAATTGATCGATTTATTTTAATGATTTAAAATCTAATTGAAGTTTTAGTCATCTTTTAGATAATGAAATCCCATGTTTATTTGTACGTACTTTTATTTTAATTCGACAAAGATGAATTTAAGCATTCTGAACTTGTTTTATATGTGAATTTATTATAATGTTTTTACAATTTTTGATACGGAAAAACAGTTTTAATCGTCATTCTAAATTATTTAGATAACGTAGATGTGCCAGTAATGGGCCGCCTACCAGTAATGGGCTACCTTCAACGTTTTTGGTTTATAAAAAAATAACCAATTAAAATTTAGCTTTATATTTTTTTCATAATTCCCCCTTGCATATTTTATAATCTGGGTTATTGTTGACACTCTTAATCAAACCAATCAGGAAGCAGAAAATAATGTTTCACAGTTCCACTGCTTTTCTGTGAAAATCTTAATGAACATGTTAAGAGCTGGCACTTAATTAATTGATATATTTTTTACTTTCTTGAAAAAATTGCATGTTTTTGTTTTAATAGAAAACTCTGAATTTTATATACTAATGGCAATTTACAAAATTTGATTTATTTTTCAGGTTTTAGTACCATGGTCCATTACTGGAATTCTTAATTAGTCAATTTCCAGTAATGGACACCCCATATGGAAGTTACTGAAAAAGCAATTACAGTAATGTTCACAGTGCATAATTTTTTTTTATTTAACTGAAAAGCTAAATAATCAAATTTAATTTTTTAAATTGCACTTACCAGAATGTAATAACAATACGTTTTTAATATAAATAGCGGATTTTATTAATTTCACGTAATTAATACATTTTTCAAAATTGTAATCAAATTATTACTTTTTTAAACCATACCTTGCATACTTTATAATGTGGCAACACCCAATTAGGAAGCAGAGACTAATGTTTAATGGCACAGGAAAATGATGGGCTCATGGAGCTCAAGCTCTCCACATTTAAATAAAAGCACTTTTTAAAGTCACACAAGTAATTAAAAATCTATTATTTTCTATCTTAAATGTTTGAGTTTTCATCTCTGGCAAAACAACTAGTACATACATAAAAAATAATAATAACAAATAATAAAAATAAATTTATAGTAGCAATGAAATTAGTAAATCTGCAGATCAAGGGGCTCAAATCTCAATCCGCAATTTTATTTAGTATTTAAAAAACATTCAACCAACACTTTCATTTATTTGATATTTTTTATATAAATTACTAAATGTAATATATCAGGCAGTTTTAGGAAGTTTAACTGTTAAGAATAATAGGAAATAAGATTCCATGCATACTCCAAGACTTTTTTTTAGATTTTTTTTTAACTAACCCTTCTAAACTCCCCCATTTCTCAATAATTTGATAAATTTAATTCTTTGAAATTTAGTATTTCAAACCTTCTATATAAAATAATTAAAATATTGATATTGTGATAATGACAATAATTAATTTAAACAGTGAATTATTCTCTTAAATATTTTATTAATTATTGATATCCTAATTGTTAAATGTATATGAAAATTACTATTTTACTTCATTAATATGCTTTCTTTAAATTATAGTTTGAAATATAATCATAATATCAATTATCTATTACTTTCTGTGGGGTATCCATTACTGGAACAGAGAGTGTCTCATTACCGGAACAGAGGGTGTCCATTACTGGAATTTAGGGTGTTTTGATTTATTTCTGTTATTTACAATTAAATTTCGATTCACATTGAGAAATGTGACTAAATATTGTTCGTAGATTAACATAACATTAAAAAGTTGGAATATAATAATTATAACTATTAATTAAAAAATATTTTTTAAAGAAATTCCTTAAGGGTGTCCATTACTGGCACATCTACCTTATAAAATCTTATCTAAATAAATTTTTATCTACTCGATAGCAATGGCATACTAAAATCCCCCCAAAATAGGCATACTCGGAGACTTTTAAACTTATTGGGATAATCATTGATCATCATGACCACTGCCAATTGACTAAATAGCAAATTTGATTTGACACTATAAAGTGGCTGTTGTAATAGCTTTTTAATAGTATCCCCATTCAATTTAAACCGTAATGTTACTAACATTGTTCATATTTGACGCAAATTTCTGTTGCAGACCAGACTACGAAATATTAATTAACTTTTTATTTCTCTCAGCCAGACTTTCTGCTTAATCTTTTGTAATCGGGATTATTTGAATGATTTCTTTATAGGCTATGAAATACAGTTGCCAGGGAACTGATATAAGAAAAATATGAAATATGTATCATGTCAAATAAGTAAAGTGGTAAAACAAAATGTTTCATATTATTCAAAGATATGTATAAAATTCCACCAAAAGTTATACACCTAATTTAAAAAATCTGTCAAATGTATTGACAAAATTTCAAATTAATCGGAATAATTTAAGACCCTTATTGGGAAATTTTAGCATCCATAATTTACCATTTAAACCCATTAAAAGAATTCGCCGTTTTCTTTCAATGAATGGAAATTTAAAAATTGTCTGAATTGCTATAGAAAATTAAGGCGCAAAAGAAAATGTTCTATATTTTTTGAACGAATCGACTAAATTTATTCAAAAACTATACATCTAAATACAGGTGTGGCTCACAAACATACCTACTAAATATCAATCTAATCGGACAATTTTTGCGGCAGATATTGCGCAACAGACAGACAGATAAATAGATAAACGGAAACCAAAAACCTTTCGGGTCTCAATATTAAGTCTCTCTGATGGTTTGACAATTATTATTCTTTAAAATATGGTGCATACAGTATTTACTGCGATTAATGCCTTTTAATCAAATCTTGTTCATGCCACAAACTTTATTTCACTAGTTAATTTGCGAATTAAAAAACATGACTTATATTTTGTTAACATTGTTTAATTTGTAAAAGTGGGTATTTCTCTAGGTGTTTTAGGTACTGTTTCAGCAATGCTTTTAAAATAAATAATAATTATTAAATTTTCAGATGAAGAGCCTCAACGTTAATTTTGCAAGATATTGTCATTTTTATCTCATTTCGCGCAACATCTAACATCCTGAAATCCTGAATTTTATGATGTTAGATTACATGTATATGTCTAAGCATACAAGATTTTCCAAACATTCAGAAAGTCTAACTTTTCATAACTGTTATATTAAACATAATTCCTTGCAATAATGCTCTTCAACTGCTTATTATTCGAATTATTTAACAAGAAAGTGTACAGCTCTTCAGAGGGGTGGGAGTGGGAGGCTCTCTAGCTATTGTATATTTTATTTAATTTTTTAATTTTAGGTAACTTTCAATACAAAAAAGTATAAAGCTACATATTGCAGCCGTTCGGAGGAAAGCAATTTATGACCTATGTCATACGATAACGCCCGTATTTATAAATCGATTTTGATGAAACTAATTGTGTGTATTAAATGAAAATTACTATACACTAATGTCTCGACCGAGTTCGTTGGCCAGCTTTGTCCGCCATCTTGTTTCAAGATGGCGGCCATTTAAAATATTAAAACTAAAATAAATGTACAAAAAAGTTAAAAATTCAAATTTATTTTATACTTACGTGTTAGGCCTTGATACAAGGATTACGGAGCATTTTTTGTTTTACCTCTATCTTAAAAAACGGCTGAGATACAGCAATTTGAAATTCTAGGGTGGCAGACATTTTGAAACAAGATAGCACATTACAAAATTCCAAAGATTAATTTATAAGTTTTAGTGAACGCGACATCTCGCTAATTATTATCTTTCATTGTTGTAATCATTTTCCCAATCATACGCATAAAACTATATATTCATATCCGTTAGCGACAAATTTTCGCCAAACTTGGCGACATTTGGCGAAATATCGCCAAATCTGGCGACCGAAATAGGTTTTCATAAATGAAGCCAATTTGGCTATAGCTCAATAATTTAGCAAATTTCTTATTCAAATTCATTATTAACGAATTTTTTGTAAACGGTTTCTTTGCATTTTCGCTTGCTGTTTTCAAGTAACATTAGCTAAAACTTTAAAACGAGGATATAGGAAAGCTACCTTTTCCTACCGGTACAGGCCGGAAGGACTTTTTTTTCAAATCTTTTAGTATAAGGAAAATCACAGTTACAGTCGTTTTATTATATTTCCTTTTTAATAATTTTTAACACAGTTGAAAAGTATCTATGTATTTGACTTGTCTGTCTGTCTGTCGTCTGTCCGTACTATAACTCTGGTAAATATACTAGAATTGCCATGTTTTTGAGATTTACTATGAGATGTAAGCTATTGAAAATGAAATGTCTGACATTTTGAGTTCGGTTGCAGAGTCACTCAAAAGATTCCCTTTACGTCATACTCTATGAGGAAAATCGTTTGCGATTTTTTAATGGTGTTATACTATTTCGAGCATAAAAAATTAATATACATTTATGATGTGCATTAAAACAAGCTTTTTGTAGAATATGGAGTGCACAGTACTTATCATTCGTTTAAAGATCACAAAAATGTATTTGGTTACAGTACTGTCTATAGACAATAAATGCTTCAGCCATGTATTCAGTTTTTTAATGCATTTTTAATTTTAAATAATTTGTTGCGTACTACTGGGAGTGTACATTTCTGTAGATTAATGTACACGGTCACTCAAAATAGTTCGTAAGCATGACTATTGTATCAGCGTGAACCGCTTAAGGGTGTTTTTTACTTATCCATCATACGTAGTATAGGGTAAGTCTTGTAATCGTTTTGAAAATCGAAAAAAAATTTTTGACGGATTTACACGTTTCAGACACTGGAGATTCCGAAAAGCATATTTTTAGAAAAAAAAAATTGCCGTCCGTCTGTGTGTCTGTGTGTGTGTCTGTGTGTCTGTAAACGCTCTATCTCCCGACAAAATTGAGATAGAGACTTGCAATTTGGTATGTACTTTGTATGTAATAATGGGAAGAAGCCTATTTCATTTCAATAACCTCGATTAACCGGAACTATTTTTTTCGGACTCTCGAAATATTCGTTCTGATAAAAGGTATATAAAAATTTTCGAAATTGGTTATTTTAAGAAATGAATATAAAAGACAATAAAAATACATAAATTTTGCATAAAGCATGAAGTCGATCGGATAATGAGTTGCCGAGATATTTGGAATCCTATTTTTCCACACTCTTCGATTTTTCATGACCCTGTATTTCATCCAAATTTCACTTCAAAGACATATTTTAATTGGAAATTTGACGCTTAATCAGATGCAATAAACCGCTAGTTAATAGGATTATTATTTTTGGAGTTATAAGTATGTTTCTTTCAAGCAATTCAGTAATCGAGCCTTTAAAGTTTGTGACGTCATCAAGCCTCGATTTTATTTGAATGGCAGTGCATTTTATAAGTAGTTTACACATTTTTTATTTTAATATTTTACATTATTCATATCCATGATGGGTAAGTATTACGGTGGCCCCCAACGACTAGTTTAATTGAATTTTGCATTTTCCAGCTAAACTATGTTTAGTCTACTAGGAGAGGTTTGTAGGATTTAAATAAATTCATATACAGGGAAAACAACTGTCTACATTACCGTATATAAATGGCTATTTCTGAAAGCACGTTTTTAAATGTTATGCGTTTTCTAAATTGTTTACTTAAAATATCCTCTTTCACCATACTAGGCGGAAAAGTTCAGTTACAGTATACTGGAATTGTTGGACAGTGCTTCGTAATCAATGCTTGACGCGTGTTTTTCATTTCTTATTCTGTTACGTTATGGAATAGAGTTGCAAGGAATCTCGTAAAGTAGAAGCGAAAAAATAAATACTTATAACAGTCAAAAGTTAAAATAACTGAATACTTAATAGAAAATAAATAATAGTTAATACTATATTGAAAAGTTAAAATATTTTATATTTTTCCAACTGCTGGATAGAACCTAAGATATTGGTATATCCCGCATCCCACGTTAAAATAATCAAAACAACGGCAACGATATGGGTGGCCGTGTTTACGAGGGCAGAAAGCAGACAGGCGCCGAAACTGATAGTTCAGCAATGCTGAACAAACAGAGATTTATGACAGACAATCCAGAGGGGTCATAAAATGTGCTAAGATATACATCGAACCGGCGATTCCAGGAAAACAAGGAGAGGAGTGATACATAGGAGTCCCTAAGATACGGAATATGGCTGGAGCGAATCAGAAACATCGTGATGATCAGATAAACGCGGCGACCAGTAAAAGTGATTCGAGAGAGCAGGGAAATTGACCGCCAACATCAACATTGGATAAAAAATCCTTAAGAGGAGGTAAATACTTTTTACACCCCTCTGAAGGAAAAAAATAACGAAAACTTCACTAGAACTCAAAAATCACTTCCATCAGAAAATCCTTAAGAGGAGGACATCTTTTTCAGCAGCTTGCTACCAACATGAAAGTTGGCTTTTCTATATAGGCTGCAGTGCTATAGGCAACAGCCTACAATTATAATTAAGTCATTCAAACCTTTTTTTAAATATGTGCCCATGGAAGCAAGAACTACTGGTGAACTACTCTATGACTGCTATTCTCTTGAGAGGTACAGGTAGATATTATTCACCCAGATACTGTGTAAATATTTTTAAATTAATTAATTAACGTTAAGAAGATTATGCTTCTCTTGCCATCCCCAGGATCAAGGATGTATGTAAAGGTTAAATTATTATCATAAACTTATTCAGCACTTACTTAAATTTAAATAATTAAAATAAGAAATTAATAACTCAATTGATTAATATATTATATTGTTAAAATGAAGTCTCGTGAATATAATGTGTATTACCTTTTTGTATGATTATTTTACTCTTTGCTTTTTTTTATGTTTTATATCTATCTTCTGTAAATAAAACCCTTTTTATTTTACCCTTAATTTAGACTCCAGCATTTATTTAGTGTATAGTGTGATGTTTAATCTAGAGTAATATATATGTTGGTTTAAACTACTGCTTTCAGTAAGATTTTACAGCGGGCTTGAGGGGTCAACCTTAAGGATAAGTTTCTTCAAAAAATAACACAACGCCGTACATCCTTTTTTATTTAATACAAAAAAGCTATCCCAGGTTGCACGATCACAATTTCCCCTCAAATTGCCGCTAAGATAATTGGTGTGTCTCTGACAGAAGGAGTTAATTATTATGGGTTTGAGTAACGCCCTGCAAGTTTTATATATATGTTTTAAATCTCTCCAACACCAACAGATGCACAAAAGGTAAAAAAATAATTTAGAATAACTAATATATGTATTCCGAAAATTCGAAACTAATAGAAGTAACTTTTGACACGTGTCCCCTCCCCCATTGGAAATTTTTGGCATGCATAAATGAATATTTAATTCAATTATTCATCTGCGTCATTTTATTTTTAATCAGTAGTAAAACATTTTAATATCGTCTCAATTGCTATAGATTGCTATAGATCATATTACTATATATGATCAGAAAGGAAATGTTCTATATTTTTCAGTTGGATGAACAAAAACTAATACACCATGAAGATAATTCCCTATACCTCACCAACATATCTACAAAATATCAAGCTAATTGGATCACTTTTGCGAGAGTGATTGCGGGACAAACACACAAACCGACAAACAGACATAAAAAATCTTTCTCTATAGAAAGGCATCACTAGTGTTTTCGGCAATCAAAACACTTCATCTTTAGTGTATAGAAAATTCTTTACAATTTCAATTGTGATAAAAGGCGTTAAAGGAAAAGGAAAAAGGTCAAAGTATTTTGATTATTATGTACTGAACGAAGTGAAAATATTAATATGATTCAGCTCTAATATAATAATGTCAGTAATAATAAAGTGCTTATAGTGTATTGATTTTTAAACGGCTTTTTCAATATGCTCTTTCGACTTTTTAAAGTTTTTAATTTTCTTTGAACTGTTTTTTTCTTTCTACGACTTGATGCTATTTCTACAACAAGAACCAAAAAAGATACAACGTAACCAGTCAATAGAATTATGAATGCAGGAGCAAGATCTATAAGGGTTAATTTTCGTTTACTGTTACGTTCTTCGAAAGTATTCGGTG
The DNA here is from genome assembly GCA_963931845.1 of Maratus michaelseni. Classification (NCBI taxonomy): domain Eukaryota; kingdom Metazoa; phylum Arthropoda; class Arachnida; order Araneae; family Salticidae; genus Maratus; species Maratus michaelseni. The sequence continues at coordinate 69,641,673 of OZ007596.1, forward strand.
GAACTTTCAATGCAGTCAAAAACGTACTATCACTTTGATACTTGAAAAAAAGTCCTGAAGCCATTAGTCTATGAACAAATGTATCTAAAAATTTTTTACAACAGAAATTTTTCCGGACCATCATTGCAGGCATATCTTCAAGGAAATTGTCTCCTGAGACGAAATTGTATCTACCCATAAAATCAGCATTTTCGGTTGTCATCACAATGGCGAGAATTTCTAAGTATTTTTTATAAAAAAGATCCTCTCTGAAACCTGGGCGCTGCAAATTATCCAAAATATCTTTTCCGATTATTCTTAAACTTTCAACATTTGACTGGAGCATTGCAGGAACAATATCTGGATGACCCATGCAAACATATTTACCATTTTGTACAGCTGCGGCTAACTGTGATATTTCATTAATTTTAGTGACAGGAGGAACAGTGAGAAATGAAAGAATTACGCAATGAAAAGCTAAGCCAAGAAACATAGCTCCAATACCCCATGAGTAAATAAGCAATTTTTCTGCAATCCATGAATGTCTTACAACAGAACTTTGCCTTAAAAGTACTGCGTAAATGTGAAACAAAATTATGCCAAATGAATATTTCCGCTTCAAAGACACGTAAAGTATTAATATCACTGCAATTATAATTAATGAAATTGAGTTCAAAAGCGACAACGAAAATGATTGAAAAATACCAAAAATCTCTGGCTTGTATTTCGGTTTTTGGGTGAAAAATGTAAAAGTATCAAGTTTAAATGGGTAACAATACTCATATCCATCTCTTTTAAATTCTATCATAGTGGCAGGTGGCAGACCAATATCAATTTCTGACCGATTTAAAAGTTTTTCTAATCCCACCAGAGTACCATTTGGGAGGATTCTACTCTCTTCAAAAGTAAGAAAATATGAAGCATCATCAAATTTACCAGAGTATCTTACAAGATAGTTTGCAAGTGTTAACAGTATTTGTCCCCAAATATTTTCTTTACCGGATATGTATCTTTGTCTTGATGTGTAGCTTTGAAAATCTTCAATGTCTGTGATATAAAAACCGAATTTTACACTTTTCAGATTTTCCATATTTCAATATGAAAACAATCAATTTGTTTTCATAAAATCTGGGCCTAAAGATATTTTCATTAAAAATTGTTCTTCTTTTACTTGTGAATGAACTAAACAATTTTCAAATAAAAAATATTTAGCTTAACATTTTAACGATATGTATGTCTTTATAAAGTTCTTTCTTTTTATAAATCTAATTCTATTTGACTGAAAGAATTAAATTTTTTGCCGCTACGTATGCAGACTTCATTTTCTTTCTTATTGCACCAACTTTGTGCAATAACAAAACTTATGCACGTATCAGTAAAATATATTGAACAGAAATAGTATCTAAAACCTGATATATGCTATGGCCATTTTTTGAGATTTTATATCTTGATGACATTAGAATCGCTAGAAGAGTGAAGTAACATGTAACATCACAAGCCGAAGCAGTCGAAGTACAATTTGTGATAACACAGAATAAAAATAAGAAAAAGAAATAATATCAAGTACTTTTATTTCAGTTTAGTTGGAGTGCTCGAGGCTCATGGTCACAGCTATACGAAGCCATAACTACAAGGAAAAATGTGCTGTGCTCCCGTACGTACTTCAATACCTAAAGATAATGATATGGTATGTCTATTTTTTTAATACTAATTGTTCGATTTTTCACGAAAAAACAAATTCGGACAAAACACATCAGCATTTTAATCTATCGTTAAGACTTTTACTGATCAAATTTCTATTATTATCGGAAATAAGAATATAAATGAGTAATACTGTAGAGAGAGTCGTTATTAACCTCCTATGAAATGTCCCTATTACACAGAAAAATGTGAAGAGACGAAAAACTAATTGAAGAAAAACTAAGATGAAGGCTCCTCCTTCAACAGCGTGATGCTAGAGTTCCCATAAAAAATATGAATGCATTTATGTACTTATATTTGTAGCTTTAGATAGGCTAATAATTGGATTAAATGTACGATAAAACAAAACGCTAGTTTTCTAAAAGATAACATCGTGTCGCCTCAAAGTACAGCAACCTTTACGCCTCGTGTAATTGTACCATAAGTTCTACTTATTCATAATGGTCACTGTGACTGGCACAAAAAATCCTTTCGTAATGAGATTTCGATTTCTAACCTGAAAAATATGTAATCATTTAAAATACTCGCATGTTATTTTCAGCAGATTCCCGATATATCATAAATGTTACACTAATTTTCCACTTATAAAATTGATTATATATTACGTGATTATTCAGTTATATACGATGAAGCTGCTTCGGAAACATTTATTTTCACTTCACTTATTAGAAATGATTAAAAAAATTACAATTTTTTTTCTCTGACTCTTTCTCTTTTTAACATAATTTTTTTTTGTTAAACTTTTCTCTATGCCAAGGATGAAGTTATATCAATAATATGTACCAGCAACAGTAATATTATTTCCAGATAATTACGCAATTTTACGATAAATTTTATATGAACGCTGAATAATTTACTAGATAATCTGCAAAAAATGTTTCAAATGTACTACCTTCTAAATTTTATCAGAATATATAATATTCATGATTGCTGAAATGTATCAATAAGTTGCTTAGTAAACTAAGAACACGTTTAAATGTGTTTTATGGATCAATAGTAATCAAGTTGCTCACCATAGATTCATTTCAGATCGATCACACCGCAGATCGATCAGTAGACCGGAGGATGAATCTGTGGCAAAGACTAGTGAAAAACAAAGGACCATACCCACTCGGTTTTACATTTCATGTAAAACCGAGAACGTACCATCTATACCTTTGTGCCGTTTAAAACTAGGTACACGTTTAATTGTTGTTGTTCTATAGACCAATTGCATTCACATTACTTAATTACTCTCTTGTAACACATTTTTGATATAAAATAGCTTTTTAATTCGTTATGTAATTTTTTATGCAATTTAAGAATAACAAAGAAATGATGCGTCGCGCATGATTTATGAAATACTTTCCAACGCTTCCAGAAAATTGTAACAAAACTTCACAAACAGGTTTGGCGAAACTAGATATCTAAACAAAATATTTAGAAAACCCATAGCACACTATTAAAAACCCAATTTCAGCAAATACCGCACATAGTCGCTAAAGTATTTAAATCATACTGTGCTTCCTTGTATATAATCTGCATATTTTTATACACAACACACAGCCTGCTAAAAATTAATTGAGCTAGAAAACGCATAACACATTTAGAAACTCACTTTCAATACTTTCTGTACGATAATGTATTCAAATTTTTTATGTATTTCTATATGTGATCTACCAATTTTAAAAGAATCACATTTTTTTCTAAAATTTAATTTTACCACCGTGTTTTTTCTTAATATGTTTTACTTTTTGATACACATATTAATATTTAAAAAACTACCATTGTGTTATAATGGTTTCAAACTGAAAAAAAATCGCATTTATACAACTGAAATACATTAAAATCAGCTCAATAAACCTATCTTCCTTATTGTGTATAACATACTTAAATATTCTCATTCAAAAATCAAAGAGGGAATTTATTAAAACAGTCAAAGCATCATAGAAAAAGGTTTTTTTTTTTTTTTTTTTACCCTTTCGCGAATGTCCAACAATTGCGCTATCAACTCAAAATATCTGCTAGAGAAAAATATTTTTTCACAAGACGAACAAAATTGGCATTCATCTTCAATTTTATATTAAATTCTTGAATACGTGCAATAAATATTGATTAAAATTGAATTGAATTTGAAATTAAATTGAATACGAGCAAACGCCCGAACAATAATAAGAAGTGAATGAAAAATGCCTCTCTATAGCATAGTGCTGTATGCATATTTAGGCTATTCAGCACTTTAATACTTTGACTGCTATCTGACTGTTGGCAGTCATATTTACAGTATAACTTTTAATAAAACATTCCATACATTTTTAATATAAAATTATATTAAGAATAAACGGAAATAGCCATTATACTAGAAATTACACCTTTTTAAAATATCCTTCTTTGTGTTAAAAAATAACTTTAGAGGACCATCTTCATAATGAAATTGTACCAAATTCTGTAATTTTACTTACCCATCCATAAGTAGTATAGGGTAAATCTTGTAATCGTTTTGAAAATCGAAAAATTTTTTTTGACGAATTTACACGTTTCAGACACTGGAGATTTCAAAAACTACATTTTTAGAAAAAAAAATGTTTGCCGTCCGTCTGTCTGTGTGTGTGTCTGTGAACGCTCTATCTACCGAACAAATTGAAATAAAGACTTGAAATTTGGCGTGTACTTAGTATGTAATAATGGGAAGAAGCTTATTGAATTTCAGTAACCTCGATTATCCGGAACTATTTTTTTTCAGACTCTCGAAATATTCATTCTGATAAAAGGTATATAAAATTTTTCGAAAATGTTTATTTTAAGGAATGAAATTAAAAGACAATAAAAAAACATAAATTTTGCATAAAGAATAAAGTCGTTCGGATAATGAGTTGTCGAGATATTTGTAATCCTATTTACCACACTCTTCGATTTTTCATGACCCTGTATTTCATTAAAATTTCAATTCAAAGATACATTGTAATTGGAAATGAGACGCTGAATCCGACGCAGTAAACTGTTAGTTAATAGGATTATCATTTTTGGAGTTATAAGGATGTTTCTCTTACGCAATTCAGTAATAGAGCATTTTAAGTTTACGACTTCATCAAGCCAGGATCTTATTCGAATTTCAATGCATTTTATAAATAGTTTACATATGTTTTATTTCCATATTTCATATTATGCATATCCATGATGGGTAAGTATTACAGTGGCCGCTAAAGACTAGTATAATACGAAAACATAGTTTTAAATACATATTTGGCTTCGTCTGTAAATTATTTCTCAGGTTATCAAACGGAAAGTAATTCGGTCAACTAGTTTAAGCATTATGAAGGTTTAATGTTTGGAACACCTAATGTTAAATTCATATTCAATTGCCCCAAAAGAGATTGCGATGAGGTTAGTTTCTTAAATATAACTCAAAAACTATTTAACGGAATGAGCTGTAATTTTTTATTAGCATACTCATAGCCTCTTCAATTTGCTTTCTGCTTTAAAAAATTCATAGGTTACAAATGCAGATTTTTTTTTTTGAAAATCGTTTCTAAATTATGTACATTTTAGAAATTCATTTACGAAATATGAATTGTTCTCACTTAATTTCTGAATCATCATTGTCAAAAATGAATCGGTAACACAAATCGATTTTTAGAAGCTTCAAATATGCGATACAATTTAAAACACTTGAAGGATGAGATGTGTGAAACGTGTCGGTTAACAAATTGTGCAATTTATTCAAGCGTTGGATAATCGGATATCTACTGCACTTTAGTCCTGAAATAGGGGATCCAATTGGAGCTCCATTATTCTGTTTATAATATTTATAGATGAATGGGAATTGGTTATTATAAATAACCAGAATAAGTGCTCTTTTTAATGTTAATTTTATACCATGGTCAAAATCTCTCCTATGTTCAATATGATCTCAAATCTTATTACATATTTCCTGTGTGTCAAAATTGACGGAAATAATGAAATAATACCAAGACGAGACTTGATAAATTTTTCTAGTAGCTGTACATGTTTCATTTATTGGATGAAATCTTTCGTTTATTTTATACTTAATTCAGAATATGTTAAAATATGCTTTACGAAGGGAACATAAGGACTTTCTAAAACAATACGTCGGTCTGGAACATTTGGAAATTACACGACGCAATGGCATATTGTTTTCATGATCTTTTTAGCTTTCCAATAATCCTCGGAATAACGATCAGTTTATGGATGTTTAAAATTTTCTAATAAATATGTGTCATGTTCCATTTTCAGTTATGTCATTGAGTTTACAGTTGATTAAATAATTTAGATATTTTTCAACTTATTTACAATTCATATCTTTAATGCAATTTTTCTTTTTATTTATATTAGAATAGGTGATTTGTTAGATTTGTTAGCTTGTACCATAATTATATTACGGTCATGTTTTAAATACTTTATATTCTTAAGATCTTTGTAAACAGGTTTTTTGATTTGTTAAAAAGTTTTTTTCACTTCATGAAACATTGGATTCATTATTTATTCTGTATGGTCATCCGTTGTAATTTCAATTATAGTTTTATTTCTGGTAGAACATTCTTAAACCACGGTATAACTGGAAACATATATTTAGATCCTAGTTCTGAAACATCAGATATATATATATTTGTTTGGCTTAGTTCTCGATTTGATAAATTCAATAATGCCATTGCAAATTGGTTTTAAACTTCGTTTTGAGATGTTATTTAATAGAATGTTTAACATACGTTGCTGTAACATCTCATTTTCATTGTTTTGAACCTCTCTATAAAATTTCAATTTGCATCGTAAATTATCATATTAAGAAGGGAATGAAGTAAACAACTTTCCAAGGTATGTCTGAAGTTTATTTTTCTAATAAATCCACAAGTTCATTTTTCGTACGTATACACAAATCTAAAGATTTTTGGTCAAATTTACGACTAGTATAGAGAAAATTGTGCTTTAAAATATACTATATATGTTTATCTATATTTTCCTATACTAGTCGTAAGTTTGAGCAAAAATGTGTTTAGTATTTACTGAAAAAATCTGGATAATGATTCAACAATATTCGTAGATTTGATTTTAATAATGGTTTTAAATACAATATATTATTAAATTATTCCTGTATATTTCCAAAAAGAAAACTAAAAACAAATTTTTATTCGCAAAAACAAAATCTTTATACTCTTCAATTTTTTAAAATCTTTTTTGAGAAACTAAAATACAGTCTAATATAAATTGCAATTTTCCTAACTGGGAGAAAAGTCCGTGCCAGGATTCGAACCGGGGATCTCTTGGTTAAGCTGACAATGCTCAACCAACTGAGCAACCCCGGTTAAAGTTGGCGGATCTAATTCACCCAACCAACCTTACAGATCATAGAATATTGTCTAATATCTGAATCAGCTCAACAGAAAAAATCGCAAGTAATGGGAACTCCAGTAATCGCTGGATACGTTATTACACTAGATTAATTTTAATGCAATTATACAACTGATATGATTTCGTTACAAATTTGTATAATTGTGTCAAAATTAATGTGGTGTTATCTCATATATTTTAATTTAGTTACCTAAACTAACGAAGTCTTTCTAACTACTTATACCTTAATAGAAAAACCCGCGGCTTTGCTCGCGTAATTGTTGAAAAATGCCAAGTGGTATTTGTGAGGCTATTTTCATTACAGATAACTTTACTGCCACAGATAATTCAAAAATTACTAATATAGACACATATTGAGTAACCTTCATTCTTATACTGCATTCGACGAATATCAAACTCAAATGAATAAGAAGAGCTACAATTATTTCCAAATTAATGGTAAATTAGTATATTTTGAAGGTTTTTTGCTCATTTAATTTTCATAATAAATTTAGGAATTTTTAGAAACTGTTCTAAGCAAGTATTTATATCTTAAAAGTGAGCATCATGCCAAACTCCAATCTTCTAGTTAAGCAAATTTCTGTAATAACTGTATCACAGGAATTGCAATTTTAGAACTTTTTTGTTCCGGCATACATTAACATTTCTAAATTTTTGAAACTGTTCTGTGGATGAATTTGTGTCTCTAACGTAACATCCATGTAAAATTTCAAGTTTCTATCACTAAAAATTTCAGATAAATCATAGTTTAGAAGGTTTTTCGAACTTTTCAAACTCATTTCACTCTTTATAATTTAGAATCATTTTAGAAACCGTGCTGAACCAAGCGCTGAAAATTTAAAAATAGCCACCATGCCAAATTTCGACTTTTTAGACCAACCGCATCACTCAAATCGCAATTTTAGAAAGTTGTTTGATTCTGAACCTTTTTAAAATTTGAAGTTTGTAAAAAAAAAAAAAGTTCTGTGGGAGCATTTACGTTTAAAAAATAGCAGGCATGTCACATTGTAAATTCCTATCTGTAACAATTCAGAAAAAAACCATAATTTATAACGTTTTTTGTTCATTTTACACGTCTAAATTTCATTTTTTTTTACATATAAATCGAAATTTAGGATGTTTTTAGAACGCTTTTCCCGCTTTCACACTATTAAATTTTAATTTTTAAAACACTCTTCTGCGCGACTAGTTACGTCTTAAAAGCAACAGCCATGTCAATCAATCATTTCATTAACAACTCTATGGAAATCTCAATTTAGAACGTTTTTACAACACTTTTCACGTGTTTTACTCTTTTAAATTTATATTTTTTTCAAATTCTTCTGTGTGAACATTTATGTCTTAAATGCAACAGTCATGTCAAATTTCAAGTTTCTATCGCTAACATTTTCCATATAAATCGTAATTTAGAAAGCTTTTAAAACGCTTTCTGCTCATTTGACCCTTTCAAATTTTGAATTTTTTTACAAACCATTGTTAGCGATCATTTGTATCTTAAACTTAACCGCCATGCCAAATTTGTAGTTTCTAATCCTGTTAGTATAAACACAAATTGTAATTTAGAACGCTTTTTCCTCCTTCACCAATTTAAATTTCGATTGATTTTATATAAAACTGTTCTGTGTGTGCATCTGCGTCTGGAAAAGTATCAGCTATGTCAAATTTCAAGTTTCTGGAATTAATTCCATAGAAATCGTAATTTAGAACGTTTTTCGAGCCCTCATATCGCCCTTTTAAATTTCGAATTGTTTAGAAACTGTTCTTAGACAGCATATATATCTTATAAGTAACTACCTTGCCCAATTTCAAGTTTCTAAGTCCTTCAGTATCACAAAAATTGCAATTTTAGAATGTTTTTCGCAGCAACCCCTTGAGTGTAGTGGCACTCACATAAAATATAGCCTATGTAACAGCAGAGACTGTCATCATAAATTTGCAACCATTACGTTTAAAATCGCTTCTGTAGTTTCAGAGATTGCATAGAAATTGTAATTTAGAATGTTTTAAGAACACGTTTAGCTCATTTCACCCTTTTAAATTTCGAATTTTTCAGAAACTATTCTTAGAGTGCATTTATATTGTATAAGTAACTACCATGCTAAATTTCAAATTTCTAGCCCCTTTTCAGTATATTACAAAAATTTCAATTTTAGAATATTTTTCTCTACCACACCCCTCTGGAATAGGGACACTGGCATAAAATATATCCTATGTTAGAGGAGGGACCGACACCGTGAATATGCTAACATTACGTTTGAAATTGGTTAGGTAGCTCAATAGATTCTATAGAAATCGTAATTTAGAATGTTTTTAGAACGCTTTTCGCTCATTTTAGCCTTTTAAATTTCGAATTTTTTACAATTTATTCTTGAACAGCATTTACATCTTATAGAACGTTTTTCGCTGCTGCAAACCTTTGAGGGTAGTGCACTGACATAAAATATAGCCTATGATAATAGGATATATTACTACCTATATTAACTACCTTGCCAAATGTTAGGTTTCTAGCTCCATCAGTATCGCAAAAATCGCAATTTTAGAACAATTTTCACTCTTTTAGCGCCTGAGGGTAGTGGCATCGACATGAAATATAGTCTATGTTACAGCAGGAACTATCGCCATCAATTTGCCACCATCACTTTTGAAATTGGTTTGGTAGTTCAAGAGAATCAATAGAAATTGTAATTTAGCATGTTTTTAGAACGGTTTTCGCTCATTTCACCATTTTAAATTTCGATTTTTTTTTCTTAGAAAGCATTTACATTTTATAAGTAACTACCATGCCAAATTTCAAGTTTCTAGCTCCTTCAGTATCGCACAAATCGCAATTATAGAACGTTTTTAGCACCTGCACCCCGTGGGGGTGGTGGTATCGCCTATATTACAGCAGAAACTGTTACCATCAATTTGCCATCATCACTTTTGGAAACAGTTCTGTAGCTCCAGAGATTCCGTAGAAATTGTAATTTAAAATGTTTTTAGAATGCTTTTCGCAGATTTCATCCTTTTAAATTTCGAATTTTTTTAGAATTTGTTCTTGGACAGGTATTACAACTTATAAGCAAGCACCATGCCAAATTTCAAGGTTTTAGCTCCTTTAGTATAAAAAAATCGCAATTTTAGAACGTTTTCCACTCCTGCACCCCTTGGGAGTAGTGGCACTGACATAAAATATAGCCTATGTTGTAGAGGGGACTTGTCACTATCAATTTGCCACCATAACTTTTGAAATCGGTTTGGTAGTTCCAAGAGATTACCCTTGCAAACAAACACACAAACAAACAAACGTTACTTCTTTATAATATTAGTTCAATTTTTTAGGTTCCATTTATCAAAGTATCTATCTATATTATAAAGGACAACCGTGTCCGTGCGTAACGCTGACGTCATTTTGTGAATGGCAACACTAGACGATGAAATTTCGGTTTTTAAATTATTATTATTGCAATTTTTTTAATTTCTAAACACCTCACATTTTTAATTTTTGCACCGTTATATAGAAATAAAATCTACTTTGAAATGCAATTTGTTTGAAAACTGTATCTTAATTGGCTGATTTATTATAACATTTAAATATTTTAAAAAATTGGTATTTTTCACTTTTTTGTGTTTAATGGTTACCATTAGAATTTTTTTTCCTTCTTGGCGACCGCATATTATTGTTGATTAAAGAATTGAAATTACTATTATTAGTTAGAAATTAATACAGACACCTTGAAAAGTGAAAAAACTTTTACTGATTTTATATAAAATACAAAATAATAATAATAATAATAATAATAATAATAATAATAATAAACGTTTTAAAGAGCGATAATTTTATAAATCAAAATATATTAATTTAAAAAGCAATGGAATGTTTGTGATACATAAAAATATTTTTCAATTGTGACTCAAAACAACATTTGGCTATTTATCGTTTGCGCCAATATTAATTATGACGTTCAAAAATCAATTTATCATGAAGTTTCGCTTGCTGTTTTAAATGAAAATTCTAAGGTTTATTTTATTGACGCGCCAGGACTGGCAAAATATTTTTACTTAATGCAGTTTTAAAAAAGGTGAGATCATATAATATGGTTGCGTTAGCTGTTGCAGCTTCTGGGATCGCAGCTTTGTTATTAGATCAAGGTAGAATAGCACATTCAAAATTCAAAATACCGCTGAATTTGAACGAAGGATCTACGTGTGCCATTAGTAAGCAATCTGACCTTACTGAATTTATAAGAGAAACGAAGTTAATAGTCTGGGATGAAGCAACCTTGATGAGTAAATTAGTATTTGAATTTATAGACCGTACGCTTAAAGACTAAAAAAGAATGATTCGTTATTTGTTGGAATAGTAGTTGCATTTGTTGGCGACTTTAGACAAATTTTGCCCTGATTCAAACACATAGAATAAAATTCTTTTATTAAATTTTGATGCTAATCTTATGTAATCGGTCAAGAGAGAGACACATAAATGATGCTATCAAGAATAGGGTTTAATGATAATAATAATCTATATTACAAACTAACACATGTCTGATTACTGCTGAAGTCATTTTTATGGTAGCAACTAACTGACTAATAAATTTCGAATTCACTGCATCTTCTAAACGTCGCACAATTTCAATTTCAACACCGTCAAATAGAAAAAAATGCAATTTCTTTGAAAACTGTACTTGAATTTACTGATTTTTTATGATTTTTGGAATAATTTCCAAGCATAAATTAATTTGAAATCTATCTCTATCACTTGCAGTCCGACTGCTACAGATTAATCCGTTTGCATTTAAAACAATATAAATAGTTCCGCATTTATCCCCGGCAAATATTAGGGAACGAAATTAAAACTTCATCAAAATATAAATATAAATAATAATATAATATAAATAAAATGCAAATTTCAAACATGTTCTCGAACTACGCGCCTAAGCAGTTGAAATTTTCAGAATAAAAAACCTGCAGTAAGCAGCGAAATCTTGCACGATTCCTTTGGCTGTTAACATCCTGGCATGCGGCTAATACAAAAGTATCGTTTTATTAAATTTGGAAATTTTATTTGATTATATTATTGATATTTTTCTTATAAAAATCCTTTTCTATGTTGTTAATGAATCAGTTTTAAAAATATATATTAAATATGAAAAATCTATCAGAATTAGAACAAAATGGTTTTCGCCTGTGTTCTGTACCCCGGGAAGCCCGGGTTCTATTCCCTAGTATTTTTAATTGCGAATGTGTATACGTAATTATTGAAAATAAAAATTAAAAATAAGCTTTTAAATTGATAGGTTTATTTTGCAATACTTATCATACTCTCTGTAAAACTTTAAGACATTAGTATTTGCTGAAGCAAATTTTATTATCACCAAAAGAACATTTATTGGAAGTATATTTCCCCCCCTTGTACTTCATTCCACTGTTCGTTTAAAACCGATATACAGGGTGCAAAATGTTATATATCGCCGACCTTTAATTTCTCAACCGTTGGTTGTAGACATATAGTTCCAATTACAAGAACGTGATGAACTAAACCAAAACAAACAAACAAAAAAATATGTTCTAATGAAGCTGCAAAATGCTGGTTATCTAAAGTATACTGTCTATCTTACAATGGCTGTTCTAAGTTAATATTGTCCCACATAATTTCTGGTTCTACATTTAAAAATTCAGCTTCGAGCGTAAAATGTGGACGAAATGTATACAGGGTGCAATATTTTATCTATCGGCGACCTTTAATTTATCAACCGTTGGTTGTAGACATATAGTTCCAATTACAAAAACGTGATAAACTAAACCAAAACAAACAAAAAAAAAATATTTTCTAATGAAGCTGCAAAATGCTGGTTATCTAAAGTATACTGTCTATCTTACAATGGCTGTTCTAAGTTAATATTGTCCCACATAATTTTTGGTTCTACATTTAAAAATTCAGCTTCGAGCGTAAAATGTGGACGAAATGTATACAGGGTGCAATATTTTATCTATCGGCGACCTTTAATTTCTCAACCGTTGGTTGTAGACATATAGTTCCAATTACAAAAACGTGATGTACTAAACCAAAACAAACAAACAAAAAAATATTTTCTAATGAAGCTGCAAAATGCTGGTTATCTAAAGTATACTGTCTATCTTACAATGCCTGTTCTAAGTTAATATTGTCCCACATAATTTTTGGTTCTACATTTAAAAATTCAGCTTCGAGCGTAAAGTGTGGACGAAATGTATACAGGGTGCAATATTTTATCTATCGGCGACCTTTAATTTCTCAACCGTTGGTCTTAGACATATAGTTCCAATTACAAAAACGTTTCAAATGAAGTAAATACTCCTGTTGTGGCTTTGTTTAAAGTAAAAAATCAATTTTATAAAAATTACGAAATCTAACTTTTTATACGCCCCCCCCGGTCCCTATAATTATATTTCGTAAATGTTTGCACATATCATAACAAACACAACACAAAAAGTTTGACTTCTGTACGACAAAAATTGACAAAGTTATTAAATTTCAAAGTTTGAGATTTTTTCACATGATTTTGTCTTTCATTCAGGGATCCGTTAAAAAATGAATTGGAGTAATTCGAGATCGAAATCAGGGTGCAATGTCCTTTTTTACGGCAAAACTATCTTTAGCCAGTATCGCTGAATCAGTGTATCACCAAAGAGGGTTATTTCATCAAAAAATTTGAGCTGACGTTGAGGGATCGTACATAAAGCGAAGAATGAAATATTGAAATTAAATAGAAAAATAAATATCAATTTATTATCATATTAGGAAACGGTCTACTATAAAAAATGAATACATCAAATACCGGAACCTACTAGAGGTTCTGCTTAAAGTGATCTCCATTGGTGGCAATTCACAATTGAATGCGTGACAGTACTGAGTCCTGGACACGTTGGAGCATAGCAGGCGAAACCACCTTTAACCGGTATGGCTAAAACCCGGTATCACCAACGCGGTTTTTTCATCTAAAAATTTAAACTAACTTTTAGGGGTCAAACAACATTCAAAAGTCAAATTATGCAGTGTTGAATTCAGGGGGTGGCCCGGGAGGGACATTCCCCCTCTTCCCCCTGGAGCAATGAAATGTCCCTCCCTGAAAATGTGAGATTTTGTGGTTTCAATGGTCAAAAAGTGCAATTTCTCCCCGGAACTATATAATGTCCCCCCCCCACCGGAGAAATATGTCTGAATTCAACACTGAAAGTAGAAATTGTTTTTTATCGGAAAATAAAACCTTCCGCTTTTTTGCGAATGCGTCCAGTCTGTTTTGATTTTATCAAAATAGGGTTGAGTCGAGTTTGCTTAGCTGCGTTTGGCTGAGTGCCAATCTTAATGACCACCTACAAGAGAACGCAAGCTAGAACTTCGAAAAATACTCCTATCAGCGTAACACTCCTTTCGATTGTAGAATCATCCCAGAGTGCTAGGCGCGGTTTTCAAAAACGAACAATATAATCAACATCAGTAAAATAAAATATACTCACTAAAAACTTGATAAATGGCAGCGGAATGCAAAAGACCAACCGAAATATAACGAGCACGAAAATCAAGATTATGCAAATTACAATAGTGCCGCAGCACAACGCGTTCGGAGTAAAACACGAGCCACTAGCAGTGGACATGCTCGTCAGCGCAGAGATTGTGATGGTAGGCTATACGTTCACGCAATATACCGAAAATATACTGATTTATGGTGAATGTCAAAGGAATGCCAGAGCGGCTGCGAGAGTTTATTCAGAGCGTTTTCCTAGAGATCGACATCCAACGCATGAAACAATAACTGATGCATTGCACCGTCTTAGAGAGACCGGCTCTGTTGCACCACGACCCAGAACAAGAAGACGTGCAAGGTGTAATATTCGAGTGACACCGGAGGAAGTGCTGGCATTCGCCCTTTTAACTCCACAAATGAGCACGGCGGAAATAAGCGAGGCATGTGGATACACGAGTCAGCCTGTCTGGCAGTTATTACATGCACATGGTGCGCATTCATACCATCCAACACCGGTACAAGCATTGATGTTAGGTGACCACGAAAGACTGTTTGATTATTGTAATTTCATGCTTAACACTATAGAGAAAAATCAATCGTTCCTTTGTGACATTCTGTGGACAGATGAGGAATACGTTTAACTACATTTTGGTATAATATGTGGTATGTATAAATGCTATAGACCATATACAGGGTTTACTCAAAAAATTCGTAAACATTACTGCGTATCAGCTTAAATTGCTTAAAGTAGTTTTTTAATCGAGTTACACATTTTGAACGTAAAATATATTTAATTTACAAAGAGATGTTTGTTCAATATAAAACAAATCCTATACAGGACCGCGCAAATAACTGGATTCATGGGCGTTGCTGTATGATAATTTCTGGAAATGTGATTTCAGTAGTTTACAGCATTGTTCGCCTGAATTAGACTTTAGTGTGACTTTAGAATACATGAACTTTAGAAGAGTTATTCTTCAGAATATGTGAACTTTAGAAGAGTTATTCTTTAGAATATGTGAACTTTAGAAGAGTTATTCTTCAGAATATGTGGCGCGTATACAAATCTTAAGATCTACATACAGGGATGTACAAGAGAATTCAAATATGTTTCCAGTTGGTAGAAAATGCTGAAGATGTATTTTCAACTGTTTTATTTGTTTTCTTACTAAAGAAAATTTCAGCATACTATACAGAGTATATACAAATATATGGATTATACACAAGGCTTCACAAAGTACTTTTCTGGCTAAGATCTGTAATTGCTGAAATCTGGTATTCAAATGTGGTTTGCGCTTTCTAAAACGTTTACTTAGGTATCTTCTTTACCTTGTTAAACAGCGAATGTTTGTTAAAGTTTTCTGAAAATATTGGAAAGTCTTTAATAATCTGTGCTTGATGCATGATTTTACATTCTTGTTAAAACGAACAGTTGTAATTTAAAGACATGTATAATTGATATAAGATATTATTTTATGTATACCATATACATGGTTTATTTGTAAAATATATTTTTAGGAATAATTAAAAACAAAACGGCTTCAGAATATTAAAACTGATTGCATGTTTGCATTGTTATTTTTAATAAAACATAAATAAAAATGTTATTAAATGAAAATTTCCAGATAGATGCAGTGAATTAATACATTTGTACAATAGATCTACTCGACTTAAAACTTTTAAATACGAAATCTAATAAATGATGAAAGCTTATAGAAATTCTTCATCTCAACATACAAAAACATACAAATGGAGAAATTTAGAAAGATCTGCTCAATATCACAAAAGGGGAGAGAGTGTGTGTGTGTGGCGGGGAGGGGATATACAATTTGGTAACAACAATTTATAAAGACCAGTGGACCCGTGCGAGGATTTTGCACTGCAATCCAAATTTTTTAGCATTGTACTAAACGTGTGTGTTTTAAAATAAAGTTATAATACAATTTTATTATAAAATAAAACTAACATGTTTTCGCAAGCTAGGCCTAACAGCTATTCGAAAATGGGGTTTTCACGCCAAAATAGCATCACAAAAAATTGCGAAAACCCCGGTGCGTCAGCGATATCTGTTCCCTTACAGTAATTAGTCAAGCCAGAATGTCAGCTCATTTATTCCATCAACTTACAAAAAGGCCCGCGTGAAAAAAAAAAATAATAACAATCGTATTTTAACTGCAAAAAAAAAAACCATGGGATAGTCCATGGTGTCTTTTCCTCCTAAACATTGCAACTTCAACTTTGCTTTTTAATCATAAATAGAAAATAAACACGTGCGGAGATGTCACACTTTATCTTTTTTGTGCTATTTATATTTTATAATCATTATTGAACGTGATATAATGCGGAATTGTATTTTTGTGGCAACACTAATTTGAAGAAAACGTTTCATTTCATTTATGAAAACATTGCCGATTTAATTTTTAATTATCAGCAAATTTTAATCAAAAAACATATTTTAGTAAAATGTAAGTGTACTATGTCAGAAGCCTGTTCAAAATCCTTTCATATGGTATCTCATTCGTCGTTCTGCGTTTTGTATTTTCTTAGAAAAAGGGATGTTGAGAGGAGAAATAATATATACGATTACCTGGTTACGGAACGACACAAAAATATGCTATTGAAAAACAGATTAAATTAAATTCTCTAAATGAATATATAACAGTTGGGAAAAGCAATTTCATGTAAATAGCAATAATTTAAACTTTTTAGAAGCAGATCCCAGTACTATAGATTTGCTTGAAGAGCAAGAAAATTTTCAACCAAGAAAATCGTCTGCACCTTATTGAAAGTTCGAAGAATTATAAATTCGCTTGATAATTTACATTTCAGTTATCAACATAAACTTACAATTAAGACTTTTAAAAGAAAACATTACAAAATGCAACCAGCGCTTTAAATCTCGTGCATTTTATAATTCACTAATTTACAAACATTAAAACAGTTTCTAAATGTACGCCTAGTTTTTCCGATGAACAATTTACATTTAAAACAATCAAAATTTAGGGAAAATAAAATATTTCCTACCATTTCTACCTACTGTGATTGCTAAGTATCTTGAAACCTCAAGACCCCATTGTCAGGTAACTTTTCTCTCCTCTATCGCCACCCTGGGCGAACTCGTTCACATATAATCATAGTTATAGCCGGCTAGAAAATTTCCACTCTCCGTCTCTGAAAAAGATATATGAAAAATCCTTTTATTCGTTATGTGTTAACGGTAGACTTTTTAAAAATATTATAATGATGAACAGTTCGACATTGTGATCTTAAATTTTGTTTGTATTTTAAGTTTACTTTTGTTTATTATCAAGAATTTTTAAATGGAGTCTTAGACTCTTTTGCCTTCTCGGATGAGCCGCAAGTGATGTGTAATTAATACTAAATGAACCTAATTAAAACCTTAAAAGAAACGCAAACACTAAAAACTAAAATATCTTTTTAAAATACCACCAAAAACTTTTAAATGCGCTGTGCCTTTCGAAAGATTTGAGTCTTTCTTCGTCAGGCTCAAAAAAGACATGCTTCTACTATGAAAGCAGTAGCAAGACTGAAATGAGAGATAAGGAAAAGGAAAGAAGCTGAAGAAACAGCCAATAGCAAAGTAGAAATCAACAGCTAATAGGAAAATAGAAGACAACAGCCAATCACAGACGAGTAAAATCAAAACAATAGAATACAAAGTAGAAGGGGAATAAGGAAGAAGAAAAATAATTAAATAAATAAATTCCTGAAAGTAAAATTAAATAAAATAAAAAATAAATTATAATAAAATGGAAACACACAAATATATTAAAATATGGGAACAGATGAACATTAAGAAATAAATAAGTAAATAAAATTTAAAAAATATATAAAAAAAACAGACTAATATTAATTAATTCAAAAGTAAATTATATGGTAGTACTGAAAAGGTTTTTCCAAGCAGCAGAGAGCATTGTGGAATCAGATTTATCATTAACAACAATCATTATTTACTTTCTTTAAACGAAAACACATCTTATCTCCTTATTATGTTTGGAACCAAGCGTCTTTACTATATCCTCTTCTTTTTATTTTTGAAATACATGCATGAAAATTTTATTATTATCTAGACCAAAATAATCAATTCTGTTATCTATGTTTGAAAAATGCATGCAACATTTCATATCTGAGAGATAAAATGGGGTAATCCCTAAAAGAATAAACGATCTTATAGCAATCGTTGTTCTAAGAGCAGTTTGTTCTGTTATTCACCACGTCAGCTAAGATATCCGAGAAAATGACCCTTATTTGATCTTAAAGACTTAGTGAAAATCCCAATCTCAATTTTTAACATGATTGGTTTTTTTACATGCTGTAACTGATCAGTATTAAAGGTCAGAAATAATCTGTTTTTTTTTTTTTTTTTTTTTTTTTTTTTTGCCACTATCTTAATCAGATAGAAGGAATAATTTACTGTGCAAAAAGAACTCCCGTCAGAATCTAGCATCAAATTCTTTACAGTGTGAATGCCGAAAAACGTCTTTCAGTGGAGTTCACTTTTTTGTGTTTAACGCTAAAATTGTTCGTCATATCATAATATAGAAAATTGTATATTTATTCTATTGCGTAGCACACTTCTTCCAAAAGAACATTTTAGGAACTTAATTTTTAATTGTGTCGTGAAAGTAAATTATGGCTAGCCTATCGGTATACGAAGTAAGCCTACTTTGTCATTTACATCTTTCGAAGTATATTACAATTATTTTGTTACTTGCATTATTCTTTTATGTTTTGACGTGACTTTTTCGTTCTCATTAATTTAAGATATATTATTTATTTGTCGAACTTGCAGTTCCAATTTCATGTATCATTTTACATGCCCGGAACGCTCATTCGTTGATAGTTATCTACCAAGAAGTGTCCTTTGTTTCGTCGAGTTATTATACCATTTTCTGAGATTACAAAAGGAAGCTCTCCATAAGCGTATGCTCAGAAAAATTTGAAAATTTACAGAATATTCTTCTCATGAGGATGTATATGTTTATAAAAAAAATGCTGCGGAACCCCGATATAACGTCCGTAAACAAAATATGAAAATTTCGTGTTTTGGCAATTTATCGCTGGTTGGTGAAACAATGAGAAAAAAAACGATTTTATGATAAATACCCTTTTAGGAAAAACTTTTTCTACTCTTCATACTAAACTAGATTAACTTAAATAAATACGCTTTCATAACTATGATTTTGGCAGATACATTTATATGTATATATAAAGAAAATTAACAATCATATTCTACTGTTTAGAACAAAATATCAATTAACTATGATTTAAACTAGAAATTGAAGTCCGATTCAGAATACTGTCAACGTGACTTCGATATTGTTAGTGTCTTAGACAAAAAGAGAAAAGTATTGTTGCATAGAAACATTTACTTATTCAATATCGAAGAGAATAATCAGAATGTTCTTAATCGGGTAGTTACTGTTAAAATACACTTAAAACTTATCCAGCCGGTGAAACCATGTAAAATTAAATAAATTCAGCAACTGTATATATTATGTAAGCTTATAGGAAAAATAATAAACTATTTAATCTTTTAAATTTAAATTCACAAACTACTGCGCATTTAAACACTCATTTAACTGGAAATTTTCAGATAAGTTAAAATTGCTTGCATTTGGTGAGGAAAAAGTGTTGCTGTCCAAATCGTGTCTTTTTGCGCCAAATACTCAAAAATATTTTATTATTTTGCAGATATACTACTGGGATTCCGCAGCTAAGTTTGACTGATCTTTTATTACGTACATAAGTAGTTCCATTAGCATTTTTATGAAAATACTCTGAATATGCGCTTTAAGGAGACCTTCCTTAAAAACGTGTATAATTACCGTCAGTTAGCTAACACGTTTATAATTAGCATTTATAATTAAACGTGTAAATTAGCGTCATTATTAAAGGTCATTTTAGATGGACATATTTTATTTTCAGGAATTTGAAAATGACGAAGACATTAATATAGAACTTCCAGTTATTGAAGAGGTATGTATGTTAAACTCCTATATTTGTGTAGAAGTATATTTTATAAGTTTTATATTTCATGTAAGGTAAAGCTAGGAGAGTCTACGCACAATTCAGAACAATAACAATAAAAAAATCTAAATATTAATTTTCTGCTAAACTATCCATGAATAATTTTTACTTTATTTGTTTTTTATGCATTTCCAATGCTGTTTTGTTGTTATGTTGCAATTTAATAGAACAGTTGTAATAAAACCAAGACAGTTATTTTGCGCATTCTCTCCTTACAAGGTTGGTGTGATTGCGCACATGGGTAGGAGAGATTGTTACTAATAATAACTACAATTAAACTGTTAACAATAATAATTACACTTAAAAGACATTATTGTAAGGTTTTTGTGAAC
This sequence comes from Maratus michaelseni, assembly GCA_963931845.1. NCBI lineage: Eukaryota > Metazoa > Arthropoda > Arachnida > Araneae > Salticidae > Maratus > Maratus michaelseni. Next base: position 69,662,566 of record OZ007596.1, read on the forward strand.
AAATATTATTGTATTAAGAGTGAATATTTCAACCTAATGATTGAAGTATCAGAAAAAGGAAATAATTTTTAAAACTATTAAAAATTTTTAATTAAAGGGAAAAAATTAAAGAATCAGAAAAAGCAAGTCCAGATAAGATTACAAAATAACATTACGTTACTTGATAACACGTTTAAATTAAAATTAGTCCATTTTCATTTTTCCTTTTTTTAATGCAAACTTACCAATAAGCTGCGTAATCTCTCCTAGCATTGAAACTAATGGGAACACTGCGCCATCTCTCCTAAGTAGCAGATGCGCAAACTCTCCAATTTCGGTAAGAGAGATTGCGGGGCCTTTTATTTAAACGTGGACGTTACTAAAACGAACCGGTGGTGTTCACGCTGTTAGTCTAGATTAGTAGCTTATGAGAAATCATTTAAGTTTAAAATATTTTGTACTGTTGACATTGTATAAAAATTCTGATGAATAGCTATGAAAATTCAAGCACTGACTTTGGGAAAACAAAACAAAATAGCAATGATTTATCTTAGATGCTCAAAACAATCAACGTGTATTTTCAAGTAGACACTCCAAAACTGCTGTTGTACAACTACCTGCAGTCGCTGCGCGCTCATTGTACTCCGTCCCCCCCGAACCTCTATGTGCGCAATCTCTCCGACCGCGCCATCTCTCCTGGCTTTACCTTAGTCGAAACATATATTTCAATTAATTGCCGAAACGTCAGTTGAGGCGTACTGTGGAGACCCGAAAAATTTTTGCTGTCTGTTTGTGCGTCTGTTTGTCTGTTTCTTTGTATGTCTCGCAATAACTGCCGCAAAAATAATCTTGTTAGTCTGTAATGAGCTAGGTATGTTGGTGAGGTACCCGGAATTGAGTGTAGAATTTTTTGTTAAGTTTAGTTCAGTCGTTCGAAAAATATAGAACATTTTCTTTTAATTTATAATGCTCTTCGATGGAAATGCAGAAGATTTTCAAATTTTAATATTCATCGAAAGGTAAATGACTCTTTGGGAGTATTGATTTAAACGTTAAATTAATGGTTGCTAAATTTCCGAAATTCAGATCTTGAATTAATCCGATCATTTTGAAAATTTGATTTGAAATTTCAAAATTAATTATATAAATTATTGGGAAATTTAACATTTTAACTTCTCATTTTTTTTTACAAAAATGTCCAATGCATTTCTTTTTTCCTCCTTTCTATGAACGTGTTGCACATATTAAAATGTAATTAGGTGACAATAATGCAATTAATACTTTTTTCCACTTATTTATGGTACTAAGATATTTTAAATTATCATCCACCAATTTCATTGGGTTTTCTTTTTTAATTTTGCAAGTGAATTAAAATTGTCAATTCTGTAATCGGTCTTAACTGTTTCATGTAAGTGAAAAGTTTTTTTGAATTAAATGTGAAATATAAAATCTCATAAAATTCCTGAGACAGTTTTATAATTTCTTTTTACATTCCGAATTTGTATTTGAAGTAAGATTAGAGAAAAAAATTACTTATATGCTTCTAAGAACCAGAATTTTATTTCTCAGTTTGAATAATATTTAATTTCTACTTGAAATATTCATTTGATTGGTTTATTTATCTTGCACCATTTGATGATTTATAGACATGATTTTGGATAATGATATTAGGCAGCTTTCATTACAAAATGTATAAAGCTCCCTATTGCAGCCGTTCAGAAGAAAGCAATTGCAGGAAACTTTTGTATATTTTTAGCGATCATGACCCCCAACCCCAAAACCACTCTCCGTTCAAATCTTGATTTATATATATATCTGACATTTGTCCTGATATAACTCTCTTATTTATGAACCAAGTTAGATGTGACTGTGTATGTATATAGGACATACTAAAGTCTCGGCCGAGTTCGTTGGCCAGCTTCATCAAACATCTTGTTTCAAAATGGCGGCCAGTTAAAATTTTTTGAATTTTTAAAAATTCAAAAAGATGTACAAAAAATTATAAATTGAAATAATTGCTTCTGTTAAGTGTTAGACAGCGATACAAGAATTCCGGAGCATTTTTTGTTTTGTCTTTATCTTAAAATATGGCTGAGATATGGCAGTTTGAAATTCTAGAGTGGTTAGCATTTTGAAACAATCTGATATTTGTTATGCTGTAACTCTCGTATTTATGAACCGATATGGGTGTGACTTATCATGTGTACAGGACACACCAGGGTCTCAACCGAGTTCGTTGGCCAGCTTCATGCGCAATCTTATTTCAAAATCGCGGCCAGTTAAAATTTTTACATTTTTTAAAAATTCAAAATGATGTATAAAAAAGTCTTTCCAGCCTGTACCGGGAGGAAAAGGTAGCTTTTATAGTCCATGTTTTTAAAAATTCAATTCATTTTACTCAAACACCTGAAGCTAAAATGCTTGGTACAAGATTATAGAAGATTCAATCCCGGTTTTCGTTAATACTGAATTTGAATGCGAATTTCAGCATGAGAGTTACAGCATAACAAAAATCAGAATATTTCAAAATATCACCCACCCTATAATTTCAAACTACCATATCTCAGCCATTTTCTAAGGTAAAGCCAAAACAAGAAATGTTCTGAAATCTTTGTATCACGATCTAACACTTAACGGAAACAACTTTTTCAATTTATAATTTTTTATACATCTTTTTGTATCTTAGAATTATTATTGCTCTTTATGTAGATAATATGTTAGGTTAGTAGCAGGTTCAGATGAAAATGAAACTAATGTAGTTATTTTCCTACTGTCTAATGAGTTTCTCATGTCAAAGTCAGAAAGTGTTTCAGATATTCTAGGTATCAAATTAAATTCAAGCCCGATACTTTAATAATGGATCAAGAGTCTTATATAATTAAATTGTTATATATGCTAGAATGTAAACCTAATGATGTTCTTATTTCTCCTAAGCCCACTCCATCTAAGTTTCAAAAATGGAAAGCAATTTAATGAACTTGTATGTTGTTTATTGTACTTAGTTTACATTTCACGACCCGATATCTTGTATGCAGTTGAGACAAATGTAGGAAAATCCTACTGAAGTTGCATGGATTGCATTTAAGAAAATCTTAAAATATTTAGAAGGAAATTTGTCTTTAAAATTTTTGTAGAAAACACAGAATTCTGATCCTAAATTAGGTATATATATCGATGCTCTGTGGCGGACAAATACAAATAACCGGAACTCAGTATCAGGTTACATTTTGATGTTCTGTAACATGCCTGTTCTTTGGTATTGTAATAAACAAAAATAAATTTCATTGTCGTCAAATGAAGCTGGAGTTACTGCCTTAAATAAAAGTTTCCAAGACCTGTCCTGCTTTAAAAACATTGCTTGTGAAATTGTAAATATTAAGGACATAGTAATATTTTATGATAATCAGTCATGCATAAAATGTATCAGTAATGATGTTAGAATGAAACATATAAATAGAAAACTAAAATTTTTCAGTATTGTTAGAAAAAAATATTACATCAGAGATTGAACATTTTCCTACAAATATGGAAATTGCTTATGCGTTTTTATAAAAGCTTTACCTAAAGCTAAATTTCATGAACTTTTATTTCATTGCTGTTTGTATAAGTAAACTTTAAACTGTGTCATATTATTTTTAATGAAGATTTATTATAATTTTCTTTGAGTTTTTCTGATGTAATGATTGATTATGTTCGGGTGTCAGAAAATTGTAGTCATAACGTTACATAGAATTGTTGTTATTTCTATTTTCAGTTTTACAATTTTGTTTGTTTTGCAATGATTGGTTCTTTCAGCTGCTTTCTACCATGTTCACCGCTTTTCTGACAGGATCGCCATCTAAGTTTTTAAATACATATAAAGTTCTGTGTTTTGGTATTTTGTAGTTGTTTATTATGTATAACTCAATACAATCATATTCCATCCAGCCTTTTTTTCATTATTATCAGTTTTAATTCAAATTGACAAAAATATTATGTTTAATTTAAGATAAAGATTTTGGTACTTCTCTATTATCCCGTCGACGACTTTTCATAACAAAAAACTATCGCCAAACAGAAACGCCAAATAAACGGGAGAACGTTGCCATCGGAATATAAAATATATATATATATATATATATAAGAATTTAAGGACACAATTGCTATTTTAATTAGTGAAATAACTAATAAAGCAGTAAAATATAATGAAAAATATACGCAAATATCAAGATGACATAACAAACACGTATAATGCTTATGACATCCAGTAAATGGGACTGCATTTTTGGCGTTTAATCTTACAGTTTGGCGATAGTTTTTTGTTATGAAAAGTGGTCGACGGGATAATAGAGAAGTACCAAGATTTTATACAAATCCCATGACATTTGCATGAGATATCGTGCGTGCGGTAGCGCGGTGAAATAATATCCAACATAAAAAATTAAATATCATTTTGAAACTGATACCTTGAATTTTTGTTTACTATATTATATCCAAATTTTATTTTCTTGTACAAAGTTCAATATCAGCTAAAGATACCCTAAACTTTTAGTGCTTCTAGAGTCGTTCACCATAAAAAAAAATTCTTAAACTCATGACAAATTTTGCATGTTCTGCGACTGTTAAAGATGTACTGTCCCCTTAACTGTGTAGCAAGATACCCCCCCCCCCTCACCACCATCCATACTATTTATGAACACAGTTAATTACGTATTTAAACGTCTAATCGAATATTAAATGAACTCAGCTTAACCTTCATATAAAATAATAAAAGAAAATACACAAATAAAATTTCATTTTCGTAATCTAAACAATTGCTCTCTTGAGAAACCTACTGTTGGCCAAACTAGGTATGGGCGAAGCTGGTAAATGATTAAAAATACATTTATTGAAAAGCATTGCAGTGCTTCAAACATACTTATTTTCTGTTCGACAGGAGTCCCCTGCAGCTGAAATCTCTCAACCAGTTCCTGTGACACCCCCTCCAATCATATTTGGACCTGTCCAAATGAAGGTAATCTGCAGTAGCTGTCAAGCGACTATCATAACCAGCACTGCAACTGAAAACGGTTCCTGCGTATGGCTTGCGACACTGTTGCTTTGTGTATTTTGGTAAGTATAATGTGGAAAGTTATTCTTTCTGAAGAGTTTGAGAGTAACCAGTTGGAATTATTATAGTCGTTTTCTGTTTGTCTTTTTCTTTTTTTCATATTTGCTAAAAGTGTTCAAATATTCCGATTTAAAAAATTGAGGCATATTAAAAATGAGTAAGTTCTGCAACATAAAAGTAAGATTCACATGTTTCACGATACTTACTCTAGAAAACTTCTGTGGGAAATGTGACGAATCTTCCCTAATCCTCCCCTTTTGTCTCCTTAAAACGATTTGCATTCAAGGAGATATTTAATCAAAATTTTTAAGCACTACCCGGAACCATCTAATCTGAATTATGAAAAAAATCTTGTGTGGACAAATATACACCAAAATCCAACGTTTAACACACACTATCGAACTGTAGCACAATAAACAGACGTATGTTTTGTGAGTAACTTGGACTCACATCCTCAGTGTCAGTTAAAATAAAAATTATATCCCCCAACGACATGAAACGGAATCCAAAAATCCAAATGACAAGCAACAACACACCGAAAGCCCATCACGCTCGAGCAACCAATAAGATTAAGCCGGAAGTGATGAACTACGACACAGTAAATCAACTCAGAAAGGTGAGATGTAAGGTACGTTTGAAAAATCGTTGACCAGGGAGTTACCAAATTTATGAATATAAACTGCTTCAATAAAGTCTAAATCTAAAGGAGTATTGCATTTCTTAGTAATAGTGGCTGAATCAAAGTTGAAATTATGTCCCTCACTCCAGAAAGGACAAGCAATAGAGGATTTTTGTAATTCTTTTTTCTTAACATAGTTCCTGTGTTCATTGATTCTAAAACGGAGTTGTAGTTTAGTCTGTCCTACATAGGACAAACCACATTAGCAGTTGATATTGTAAATACCCCAAAAGTTTTGATGTGGAATTTTATCCTTTAAAGGTGAAAAATTTAGTTTATGAACTGGCTTAAAAACAACTTTAAAATCATAATTTCTAAAAATATTAGCTATTCTGAAGCTAATGCCATTATAAAATTTCAAAATAATGAGGTTAGAAAAAGAAACTGGAACAGCAGAAGAATCTGAACTATTAATAACTTTATTGAGACAACGAAAAATTAAACGATTAATATAAGACAAACTAAAACCACGATTGACAGCCACGAATCTAACATAATTCAATTCTGCAACAAGCTAATCATTATCTGAACAAATCAAACATACTCTATTGATAAAGACATGAAATGCCGAGACTTTCCGTGTGCAACAACGGAATCATTATCTGAACAAATCAAACATGCTCTATTGATAAAGAAATGAAAGCCGAGGCTTTCTGGGTTACGTTGGGTTACTGTTAAACGTTGGATTTTGGTGTACATCTAATCTAAAATTGGACCAATTGTCTGATTTTTACGCTAAATGAAAAGTTTTTTAATTCTAAACATTTATGTACCATGCATCTATACAGGGTGTGTAAAAAACCTTGACACATTGTTAAACATTATAAAAAAAATATATACAAAATAGAAACTGAAAATTCACGTATGTGTTACTTTAGAAATTGGAATTTTTTTCTGTGTCAAAACAAATCAACAGACGGCGCTAGTTGTTCCGTGACAGCAACATTTACAAAATGGCCATCCTTTTTCTCGTAGCCCGCAGAAATCGGTACGCAAAGCCACGAGCAATTATCAATTCCATTTCCAACAGTGCATCGCCTGCTTTATAAGAAACTTCGCTTTCATGCGAATAAAGTGCAGGTACGGCAAAATTTACAAAGGAATGACAAACCTCGTCGTTTTTACTGCGCTGTGCAAAATGCTCAATTATCTGGAAGAAGATAGCGAATTTTTAAAAAACATCACTTTCACAGATGAAGCAACATTCAACAAAAATGAACGGTGTTGAAACTGAAAACACGCATAGTTGCTAAAATTTCATATGTCACGCTATCGATGTTGGAACGCACATAAGCCGAGATAGATCATTGATTAGATGTTCTCCCTTTCACGAAAAATACACATATTGAAATTTATTGACTATATTTTTAAAAAAAACTCATATCTCAGGTAACACTTACGTGAATTTCTAGTTTCTATCTTGTATAAAAAAATATATATAATTCTTCTTAAATTTGTCAAGGTTTTTTGATATGCCCTGTATATATTTTTTGACATACGTAAATACGTGAATTCTTCATTTATGTTTTTCTTTAATGTACGAGTTTTTTTTTTTTTTATATACTACTTGATTCTCTAGTCGACCAATTGCACCAGACTGTTTGACAAACGTCAGTAAAGAATAGTGTTACTTTAATGATGGCGTGTACACTTATGATGCAGTGACATTCAAAATATAAAATTTTATTGATTCAGATGATTTAGGGAAAAATAATTGTAAAAATATTTTAAGTATTTTAATGCAGAATTATTAAATTAAACCATAAACAAAAAGATAATTTTACGATATTGCATTTATGAATAACATATAAGTATTTTAAATGAAATAATCAAATTTATTAAGGAACATAATAAATATCAATGATAATGGAAGATTGTACGGAACTTGATGCTCTTATTTTCGTCTAAAAATGTTAGACAGATATAACTAGAAAATCTTTGTAAACATTAGATATAAAGAAAAAAAATCAAAATTTGCAGTAATTATTCTGGTGCGCAAAAGTGTCCCATGCCGTCCAAAATTTTCAACAAAATAATCTCCTTTTTATAATTTCATCACCACATAAACTCAATTAAATCGGAATCAAGGTGCTGGCTCGAAGTTTCGCGATGTGTCTTAGAGTTTTGTTCATCTCACGAAATCCTATTCGTGTCGCTACGTTGTCTGTCCGTCACAGAGCCGGTTCTCAGAAACTATATAGCTTACAGACTTGAAATTTTGTATATTTATAGCTAAATACCTACTATGAAGCTCAAAATCATAAAATTTTGAAAAAATCGTATTATTTTAATATAGGGAGATAAAAAACAAAACAATTAACAGCCTTTTCCTATTAAATTTAAAAATTTTTCTAATTATGTTTAATTCTGTTATCTCTGTTACCTAATTCGGTTTTAATTTCCAGTACACTGACCTGTTTATCCGCACCTAGTATTACTTTAATAACTCTGCTCAAAACCCATTTACCAGGGGGTAAATTCTCTTCTTTTAGAATGACCATACATCTTTCCTTAAGATTTGTCTTCTCAACTAACCATTTCGTACGTTGCTGTAAATGTCTCAAATAATCAGTTTTCCATTTTTTCCAAATGATTTGAGATATTTTCGTAATGGTCTGCCAATTAGATAACCTACACTGTAAAACATTTGCAGCAGAGTAGAAGGTCAGTCGACCGTGTTTGTAAAAAACGGTTATATAACCGTAAATTAAGAGTATACTGACCCTAATATGAGCGATATTATGGTCAAAATACCGTTAAATTACTGTTATATGCGGTTAAGTACGGTCATTCGAGAAAACGGTCGACTGACCTGTTACTCTGCTGCAAAATTTTTTACAGTGTATTTTGATTAACTTTTGTTGAAACGGGCTTGGTTATTGGAGTGACTGGACGACCTATCAAAAAATGGGCAGGGGTCAGGACTTCAATTTCATTCGGATCAGACGATAAAGATAGTAAAGGGCGAGAATTTAAAATCCCTTCTATTTCTGCGATTAGAGTCCAAAATTCTTCGAGGGTTACTCGTAAATTGCCTAAAGTTCTTTTAAGATGATATTTAAATGATTTTACCCCTGCTTCCCATAATCCACCAAAAATTGGGTGAGCGAGGGGTTATGAATTTCCAATTAATAGCCTCAGAGGGTAAATAATTAGCTAATACGTTATCATGTTTACATACTAGGGAATGTAATTTCTTTAATTCAGAATTGGCACCTACAAAAGTAGTTCTGTTGTCTGTCATGATAGTTGAGCTTTTCCCTCTTCGGGCAAAAAATCGTTTAAGAGTTGAAATAAATGATTCAGATTTTAAATCTGTGACTATATATAGATAAATAGCTTTCGTGGTGAGACAAATAAACAGTGCTACGTAAATTTTATTGTAATTTCTTTTTTTATATACTTATGATAAAAGGTCCAAAGAAATCAATTGAGCAATTTTGAAATGGCAGGATAGTATTGACCCTTTCTGAGGGCAAATCTCCCATAATTTGATTGGCCCCTATTGGTTTGTTTCGAAAACAGGTGACACATTTATGAACTATCTTTCGGGCATGGATGACCCAATAATTTTTCCTAACATGATGTAATAACGATTGTGGCCAGAGATGAAAAAACTTTTGATGAAAATAGTCAAAAATCAGTTCACTCAACTTATGGTTGTTAGGCAACAATATAGGATGTTTTTAACACTTTCCAACCTAGTTGAAAAGTGTTTATGACTTCGGTTTGTCTGCCGTATGGCCGTCTATCCGTGCTCTAACTCCTGTAAATATGCTCGGATTGCCTTGCAATTTTCATATGTTATTGCCGTTATCTATATCACGCTCCCTATTTCAACGGAAGTGTGTAGCACTTATAGTTTTTTTACAGGGACACTCAAAAGAATTCCGTTACATTACGGTGTATGGGGAAAAATCATTTGCGGTTTATTTTAATGATGTTACACAATTGCAAACACATTGTAATTGATATATATCACTAAGGTGTATTACAAGAAACTTAACATGGAATAAGGTGTGCATAGCACTTATAGTTAATTTACAGGGACAGTCAAAAGAATTCCGTTGCATTACGTCTATGGAGAAAAATCGTTTGCGGTTTATTTAAATAATGTTTCACTATTTTAAACGCATTGAAATTTATATACATCACTAAGGTGCCTTACAAGAGGCTTACTACAGAATAGTGTGTATAGCAGTCATCGTTCATTGACAGGGACACACAAAAGAATTCTCTACTGTCTGTTAACAATAATTCCTGGAAGTGCGTTTTAAGTTACTGAACGCGATTTTAAATTTAACTCACTTTTAGTTTATTACGTGGTGTGTATAAATTCTGTATATCATATACAGGGAAGCACAAAAGTACGCGAACACATTTCCGTTTATTGACAGAAACTCCAGAAGGAGAATTTTAAACTGTGCTACGCGTTTCTTAACTGAACTAAAATTTAGCATCCTATGTAGTATATATACAAATCTGTAGATCATATACAGGGCTGAATAATGTATTCAGATATTTTTCCGAATATTGTATAAGTTGGAAATTCCTGAAATTATGTTTTTAAAATATGTTATGCGTTTTCCAAATTGTTTACTTAGATGTTATCTTTCAGCTTATTAAACGGTATGATTTGCAAAATTATTTTTGAAGCGTTGGAAAGTGTTACATAATCTATGCTTGACGCATGATTTTTCGTTCTTGTTTGTTATAGATCAGATTGGAATTTTCTAAACGACCTCCTACTCTAATAAGTCCTTCAGAATCTAAGTATGGGTTTAAAAATTTTAATTTGTTGTCACCTGACAGATTCCTCTGGTTGGTCAAATATTTTATATCCTCAGCAAATGCTATATATTGTACCTGTTGGATTAGATACTTCTCTCCTTTTTTTTAATTCTGACAAGAACAATGGTCCAAATAATTTGTTGCCTTCATTTCTACAATTATGAAGAAACCTAAAAATATAACTGCAAATTCTGATTAATTTAAGAAAATTATTAGTTATTGAAAAAAAGTTTAAAATCATTAGAATTTAATGGATCTACTAATTTTAAAAGTCCAGAGATGTTTATAGTGTCCGCTATATGTGTTTCAGAAGGAATCTCTTTCATTTCTTTTAACATACGACCCTGGTCTTCTGATGATAGCTGAGTAATTTCATGGTCAGGAACACTAAGCTGTTGAGTGAGAAAAATAGGTCCATGCCACCAAAGTTCATGGCTAGCTAATTCTGTTACATCCAGACCTCGTGATTTTGGATCAGCGGGATTGCTGCGCAATGGGATGTATTTCCAATGAAAGTTCTGTGTATAATCTTGAATCTTGGCAACCCGATTACTGACAATTGTTTTTAACTGCCATGGTGGGGTCTGAATCCATGTTAATGCTATTTGTGAATATGTATACAAATAGATGTTGTAAATGTCAAGTTTTAAGGCTTTTAAGATTCTGGGGACTAACTTTGATAACAGGAGACAAGCTGAGAGCTCGAGGCGGGGTATGGAAATAGTTTTCAAAGAAGCGATTTGGGATTTGCTACTAATTAAATTACAGAAAGTGTTAGCATGATTTGAACTTCGGATGTAAACAGCTGTTCTAAAGGCAATGCACGAAGCGTCGGCAAAACCATGCATCTCTATATGTTGTGCACAAGGACTTAGAATATATCGACTAATCTCAAGCTTTCCAATAGATTTTAAGGATTTGGTAAATTGAACCCAGGACTGAGATATTGAACCAGGAAGAGGATCATTCCAATCAAGTTTGATTTTCTACAATTCCTGCATGAAAGCCTTAACCGTTGTCATCACTGGTCCGATAAGACGAAACTTATTTACCGTTTTTCGGATGAGGACTTTACATTCGAAAATGTTCTAAATGAACTGTTGTCTGAGGCAGCAAGATTAAAATTGTTTAATTGTTCACTTAACAAAAATTCTAATTTAAGTGTGTTTAATGAAGTTGCTTTATATAATAATGAAAATAAATGTAACGATGTAAAGTTTAAACCATCTCCTTTAAATAGGGGAGCTATATCTGAAAGGACACTCCTTTTTGTGAACTTCTTTGGCTGGTCAATTTTTACCTGGAAAGTAAATACATCTAATATAGGATTCCATACGACTCCTAATGCCTTGATTTCGGTCTCTAAAAATGAGTAACTTCCTGAATTTCTATTATTGACATTTTTAAGCAATGTGGTGTGGTTGGCATTTCATTTGTGAAAGTGCATGCCAGCAGACTTTAGAACCTGTATAAGTTGGGACTGGAGTTCAATCACCGCTTCAAGACTGTCTTCACTACTAATGATATCATCTATGTAGCAACCAGGGAGAAGAACTTCAGATGTCTTTCTAAATCTTTTTACTTCCTCTATAGCTAGTTGTTTTAATGTCCTGATGGTTAAAAATGGGCACAGGATGTGCCGTACGTCACTGTGACTCATAAACTTCTACTGGTGCCTTAACTTGTGGTTTCCATAAGATTCTTAACAACTTTCTTTGTTCGGGATTTAACACTATTTGTCTGTACACCTTTTCAATGTCAGCAAGAAATGTAAATCTATGTATTCTAAAACGAATCATAATTTCATACAGATCTTCGTTTACTAATTCCTTCAAAAGAATATCATTCAAGGATTTGCCATTAGTGGTAGAGCTCAACGCATTAAAGACAATTCTGAGTTTTGTTGCTGAACTCTCGGGACGATATACCTCCTGGTGTGGAAGATAATAAGTACCTCTTTCTTCTATATTTTCCGTAATTTTTGTCATGTGACCAAGAGTTTCGTATTCTTTCATAAAATCGTAATACATTTCTAGCATTAAGGGGTTTTTCTCAAGACGATTCCACAATTGTTGTAACCTCTTCTTGGCGATAACCTTAGAATCTTCGAGGACAGTCGGATTTTCCCTTAAAGGCATTGATACTAACAATCTTCCCGTTTTATCACGACGATATGTCTCTAAAAAATGACTTTCGCATAGCTGCTCTTTAGCACTAAGAGGACACGATTTATGCTCAACAACTTCAATTTTCCATAATTTTTGAAGGTTTTCCCCTAACGTATCTGTTTGTTGGATAAGACCGCAAAACTGCTGATTGCATTTGGTTTTTAATGTTAGCGAAACAATGTAACCAAAAACTTTTTTCTGAAACATTAATTGCGAGATTTTATGTTTATCCTCTTCCAAAATTTCATAAAAATGTTCTGCCCCAATCAAAATGTCTATTTTAGCTGGATTTCCAAAACAGGGATCAGCTACCTCTATGTTTTCTGATAACTGAAAATCAGGCACATTCATTTTACTAGAAGGAACCCATTCCGTTATTTTTGACGTTATTAAGAATTGAATAGATTTTTGAAAGGAACCATTTCGGTCGGAAATAGTTGTCTGCACTTTAGATTTTATGCTAAAAATCTTCCCATTTATTCCAGAAACCAAAACATTAGCTTTATTTTTTTCTTAATCCTAATATTTGAGCTAATTTCAATGTCATTAGATTTACTTGCGATCCATTATCTAAAATTCCACGGGCTGGTATTTTTATACCGCAAGAATTTTCTACATAAATAATGCACGTAGTTAATAAAACATTGCTTGCATTTTCTCTCGATAAATAAATTTTGTTACAAAATGATTGAGAAAGTTCAGATGAATCAGCCTTACTTCCTTCTTTTAACTGACTATTTATTTCATTCTGAGTGCTAACTTCTTTTTTATTTACTATTTGAGTGATAGATGGTTGATTTTTTTCTTTCGGCGTTGTGAAATTGGATGGACGTCTGCGACAAAGTAGGCTATTATGTTTATCCAAATATAACCTGCAGCGTGATTTTGATAAACAATTAGCGATTTTATGATTTTCACTCAAACACTTAAGGCAAAGAGTAAACTTTTTCACTGTAGAATATCTGTCATATTCATTCAATTTTAAGGACATATTACATTTAAAAATAGAATGGTTAGTCGAGTGGTAAAGAACACATTTATTTACTGTTTCGGAATTACTTTTTACGAATAAATTCTTTGCTTTTTGATTTCTTTCAATTGATGTTTATTTATTTTTCATATTTAGATTACCCTGCAATTTTTTAATACTAAACAGCGTTTCTGTAGAAAAGCAACTACAAAAACAACTTTTCAAAAGTAAAAAAAGCCAAGCGTAAAAAAAAAAGTTGTGGCTAAAAAAGGGTGTCATATTAAATTTCCAAGCTATTATATTACTTACTAGCAGATCGCCCGGCGTTGCCCTGTCCCGTCAAAGAATACTACGAAATGCGAAATCACTTTAAAAATCGCTGCACAAAACCCTTCCTCTGGTAACTCTTTGTCTTTCGGAAATTAAATAGAGTGATGGACTCGAAGTGGAAATAAATTTAATACCACCTCCTCAAATGTCTAAATCATTTGATTTAAAACTGGTCAGATTTTGGTCAAAAAAAAAAATTACCGTCTGATTTTTACAAAATATGCATTTTCGGAATCAGAAAAATAAACTGTGAGTTTCGATTCAAATAATCCAATACTTTTCTTAATACTCGAGGATGAGTGAAAATGAAACTTTTCCGTTGTCTGGGATTATCAAATAGGTAACTTTCTTTTGCGGTTTCAATAAAAATAGCCATTTTTGGCGCACGGTCAGGAAATTTTTTAAGTTCCACTGCCAGGGGATGCAATTTGTTCTAAACAAATTATCCGACACGTTTCCCCGCTGCCTACGATACAATGTATAGCAGACGTGCTGCGCAGGCGCTTCAAAATCTTTTAGTTCTAGTTTTTATCATCAGGTGGAGCATTCTGGTCTAAATAAACCTATTTCCGAACGAAACTCCGGCACTCGTTCCTGCAGCTTACGGTGTCGTGCACGCAAGAAAAATATGTTAGTTCCACATTCCACCGCCAGGGAGTACCAAATATATGTCATAAATAATTAGCTGTATCTTAATTAGTTCATGTTAAGTTAAATGAACCGATTCCCGTTGAAATCGAACCCATAGAACTCGAGAAAATAAATCACCCCCCTGGATATTAATATTCAAAAATGGTGGTAACCAAAGTCCAAAAACGATACCGAAGTTCATTTAGTACCTGGGAGGCCTCGGAAGATTGTCAGAAAAGATTTCGTTTGAATCGAACCAAAATTAAATGCAAAATATTTTAGTTACATTTTCCACCGCCAGGGGGTGCACTCTGATCTAAAGAAACCTCTTTCCGAACGAAACTCCGGCACGTGTCCCCGCTGCTTATGACAAAATATAGAAGGCGTTCTGTGCACGCCCAGAAAATCTTTTAGTTCTGCTTTACACCGCCTGGGGGCGCCAAATCAATGTCTTAATTAGTTATCTATATCTTAATTAGTTCATGTTAAGTTGAATGAATCAATTGTCGTTGAAATCGGGCCCTTTGTTTGAATCGGACAAATTTGCAATGCATAATTGTTTAGTTTCACTTCCCGCCGCTAGGGGGTGGACTCAGTTCTAAATTAAACTCTTTCTGATCGAACTACGGTACGTGTCCCTACTGCCTACGACACCGTATAGAAGGCATGCTGCGCACGCGCTGCAAAATCTTTTAGTTCCATTTTCTAACGCCAGGTGGCGCCAAATCTGTATCTTAATTAGTTATCTATATCTTAATTAGTTCGTGTTAAGTTGAATGAACTAATTCTCATTGAAATTGGGCCCATTGAACCCGAGAAAATACCCCTACTTGGTCATTAATTTTCAGAAATAATGGTAACCAAGGGCTGAAAAAATGATATAATTTTAGGCCGAAGTTTATCTAGAAGTTACCTGAGAAAAGGTTTCGTTTGAATCGGACTAATAATTATTTAGTTCTGATTTTGTAGGCAGGGGGGGAAGGAGGGAGTTTCGATCAGAGCATTAACGCGATATTTAAACTACAACTACAGCGCCTAGAATAAATAGTGTGGAAACCGGCTATCCTTGCAATGCTTTAAAAAGTGCTAAAAAGTCGTAGCCTATAAATGTGCAACGGTGCTCCTACGATAATTTTGCAACCAGAGACAAAAAATGCGTATCACTTTTTTTAGCCATACTTTCATAATTCTAAAAAAACTTATAAAAATCACTAAGTCAGAGGAGGAAAGGATATAATTTAAGTATTTAAAATACTTACCACCAGCCGAAACATTCTAATACAATGTCAAGAGCTAGCAGATGGCGCTGCGATCCCATCGTTATCTTTTCAGCAACGTTGTACATTTATTGGATTCAATTTTTTAGTACTATTTTGTAGCAGATTTCCACACTATGTATTCTAGGCGCTGTACTACAACCACTCACTTAACCCTCCCCACAGAATTAAACCAATGACGTAAAAAAATTAGGAATGATCATTAACTTTTGAAATAGAAACAAAATTACCTTTTTTTATACATACAAAAATAGTAAGTTATCGTTGTTAATTTCTTAAGTCAAATACATAAATGACGTATACATGAAAAAACTGTAAAAATCGCATAAAACAAATCGCAAAAATTCGCAAATCGCTATTCGAATTGCAAGCAGCTGACGACCTTTTCATCTGCCAATCACAAATGCACGATTGACTTCCACATGTGCCTACAATTCTATCAGCTACCAATCCAACTGCACTGCAATAGCGTTTGACTCGTAGTGAGCGATTTGTGACGTCATTTGAAATAAAAAACGCTCCAAAACATGAAAAAAAATGTTAAAAAATGAATAAAAAATGAAATTAAAAGGAAAAAAATCTAATAAAAAAAATCGGGATAATAAATAATCCGCCCTTCCCTTTTAAAATTAAGATTTATCTGTAAAGAATTATCAACTTTCTCCAAGCTATAAAAGGGGAAAAAAATGACGATTCTGATCGTATCTGAAGGTTGAAATGGAAGCGCAACCCCCGAACCAATCAAGCATTCTGGCAAAATTTCTTAGTGTGGAAGGAAAAAAATCGCCAAACATTCAAAAATCGCTGTATGAATTTCGCATAAACTTTATTGAAAAGAGGATAAAATTTACTACATAGGGCTATAAGATTGGAACCGGATTCCCTTTAGTAATGTAGAAAAACGTCACAAAACACTAAAATTCGCATATTGAAAATCCCGATTTTTTATCTGTAAAGAATTATCAACTTTCTCCAAGCTAAAAAGAGAAAAAAAATGAAGATTCTGATCGTATCTGAGCGGGGCCTCCGAGATGTCGCTGTGTGTCCTACACCGGGCCTGCTACAAGTGACGTCACAGCCTGCTGACGTCAAAACAGTGATCCACAATAACTTAAAAATTTTCATGTACTTTGTTCGTTTGTACGGATTGTTTACGATAGTATTTTGATTTTATTTATTGTTTTATATAGTAATTAATAATATTTTTCAGTGTATTTAGATTATAATGCTATCAATAATTATTGATTATAATTATTAAACAAAGCGTAGATTATATCTATAAAATAATGAGAAGAAAATGTTGTGCTCCTAGTTTCTAATCTAAGTCTTCAAATTCGCTACTGATAATGAAAAGAAGAAATTTTAGCTACGAAAATTACCTTGTGATAATTATTTTTACATTTCAACAGAAATGGTCTGCATTAAATGTTTCGATATACTTTTCATAATTCGTGAAGCTAGAATTAATATGATGGTATTGAACTTGTGCAGAGAAAAAACCCCTAACAACAAATGTCTAGCCTACTGTAATGGAGATATTCTGGCATATTTGAATGAATTTGTACTTCCAAATCGAAAAGAGTCAAATGATCTTTAGAAAAAAAAATAAATAAAAGAAGCAGACGATAAACAGTTTAAAAAATGATTTTGAAAGAAATACTGTAGTAAATTGACTAATATCTGGATACATTTAGTTAGAAGTGAGTGATGTGCTTTGTTTATAAAATTAAAAGTAACTGATTTACACAACTTAGTAATTCTACTTAGTTCAATTTAACATTTTACCTAACTTAAGTGTACAAATATATTATGAAAATAAATCTTTTGATAAGTTAATTTGAGTGGTTATTAGGTCCTAGACCCAAGTACAATAAATAGACAATTTTTAAAATATTACAAATCAGTTATAAAGTCAAGATAGAAAATTGGGTACTTTTCGGTTAGCCGGGCGCCAGTGATATATATACATATATATACACACATATATATACACATATATCTACACACACACACACACACATATATATATATATATATATATACATATCTACACACACATATATGTATGAATTAATATATATATTTATATATGTACGTGTATCACTGGCGCCCGGCTAACCGAAAAGTACCGAAAAAGGCTTATAGCGAGAGAAGGAAAGTTGCAACATATTTTCTGGCAACCTATTCGTAGTTTCATATAAATAAGTATTTTTTTTCAATATTTATATAATTTATTTAATATAAAGAAGCCATTTATCTCTTTTTATATGCAGGTAGAACAGAATTGTATATATAAATAATTTTATATACATATAAATAAACATAAAAGTACATTAGGTTTGTTTTCATAATTGTGTATATAATTTTAAAACATATCTAACTTTTGGAAGCCCGGATTACGCCAAAGCGTTAAAAAAAAGTGCCAAGGACTCTATAGTTAAAAAATGTCGATTTCTGTATTTAAATTGACATTTATTGTGTTTTGATGGTTAAATTATGGTATGTAGTTGTAAAAGGGAGGAATGGGATTGATTTTGTAAAGTTTTTGGTAGATTTATTATATTTTTTTGTACGTATATTTATTGTAAAATAATGTGTTTAGGAAAAGGTAAGTCAATGGGTTCAATCTGATTTATTAATCTTACAATTTTTTTAATTTAAAACTTTTAATTTCCTTTAATAAAACAAGTATATTAATTCCCTTTTATTTCACGATTATGAAATTTAATATTATTTATGTAATCACAAATTATACGAGCGAAAATGCTCTTTTTGTTACATCTTTCTGCTGCGATACATTGACCAAAGTGGATCACTATTGTGACGTCACTAATACTTGTAGCAGGCCCGGTGTAGGACACACAGCGACATCTCGAAGGCCCCGATCTGAGGCTGTAATGGAAGCTCAACCACCGAACCAATCAAGCATTCTGGCAAAATTTCTTAGTGTCAAAGGGAAAAAAATCGCCAAAAATTCAAAAATGACTGAATTTCGCATAAACTTTATTGAAAAGAGAATACAATTTACTATATTGGGCTAACAGCTTGGAAACGGATTCCCCTTATTAATGCGAAAAAATCGCATCAAAACGTGAGAAAACAGTAAATATCGCATAAAAAATTTAATTAAAAGAAATCTATTCAAAAATTCCAAAATCTGGCTTCGAGGTGCAAAACTACATACATAGAGGTACCCTCCCACCAAATTTTATAGCTCTGCGGGCAGCGGTCTCTTCAAAACACGACGGAGAAACACACACACACACACACACACACAAACACACAAACTTGCTTCTTTATTATAGTTGGAGATTTAACTTTTTTCCATTAAATACGTTATCATATATATAAGTCGAGTGCCTACGTATATGTTAATAGAAATCATTTTCTCCTGTACTAAATACATCCTAACGAGTTTCTGAAAATTCAATTTTTTTCAAATTATGCAGGATGCGCTTAGCGGCCATCTTTGCATATTATTCACAAAATTCTAAGCACCCAAATCCGAAGTTCAAAATTGTTATTTAAGCAAATATTTTAAGCGTTTCACTTATAGACTTGCATGCTCTGGAAATTTTGTCTTAAGATAATGATGACTTATCTTAAAGATTCATCTTATGATTTATTTTTTGGAGTAATTAATAATTTAAAACTAGTAAAAATCAATTTCTCAAAATATCAGTCTTATCTAATTTATCTGTCCGTAGTTAAAATCTGAAGTTCGAAATTGTTATAAACATATTACATTGCAAACATATTACGCTTTTACTTTAGAAATTTGGGTGCTTAGAAATATGAAAAGATGGCCGCCAAGCCCATCATGCATAATTTGAAAAAAATTGAATTTTCAGAAACTCGTTAGGATGTATTTAGTACAGGAGAAAACGATTTCTATTAACATATACGTCGGCCCTCGACTTATATATATGATAACTTATTTAATGGAAAAAAGTTAAATAACTAATATAATAGCTTGGAAATTTGATATCACACCCTTTTTTAGCCACACCCTTTTTTTTTACGCTTGTTTTTTTTTACTTTTGAAAAGTTGTTTTTGTAGATATCATTTCTTTTTTTTAAATAGATTAAATATAATTTAAATAATCTAAACATGAGAAATAATTTAAAATTACATTTTACTTTCAGTCATTGTTTAAAGGGTTAACTAGAAATACCAGTAGATTTTTCAATTAAACTAATTACACTCTTAAAAACAACATACTAAATGTGGCTTGTTATAATACTTGTTATCCTCCGTTAAAAAATATCACTGACTTTTCCATGAAATGAATAAAAATGGAATACGTACATAGCGTGTCAGCGCTGCATTTGAAATCAAAAGTGATATCACGCTCTTTTATTATTAGCACTAGCGGGCTTCGCCCGCTAGTGGGCCCCTAATTAACATCGGGGCCTCGAATCTTGTAAAACCTCGAATAAGATAAACCTCGAACCGAACGAACCTCCGACCTGGTTCCCCGCTGCCTTCGGCACCGGATAATCCCTTAATTTGCACATCGAATAGTATAAACCTCTAACTAAACGAACCTCCGACACGGGTCCCCGCTGCCTTCGGCACATAATAGCAGTCGTGCTGCGCACGCTCAAGTTCCATCTTCGACCACCAGGTAGCGCAATCTGTTCTATATGAACCTCGGGCAATGAAATCATTAAGGCTATAGATGTCGAGTCGAATGAGCTATACCCCGTCGTGATCCAGCCCATAAAACCAGAGATAGGAAAATGCCACCTGGTGGTGATAAAACGAACTAAAATCGGAAAGATCTATCGATGTCAAGTCGAATGAGTCATACCCCGTCGTGATCCGACCCATAGAAACAGAGATAGGAAAGCGCCCCTGGTGGTGAAAGCTAATTCCGTTTGGGGGGCAAAGTGGGGGGATGAACACCGGAGATGCATAATAGGATTAAGCGGTCACAGACCTTTCCAACGATGTATCATATGAGGGGTATGTGCAAAATTTAGAAAATACTCCCCCCCTTGCATAATATGATTAAGCGTTCACAGACCTATCCAACGATATATCACATGAGAGGTGTCGGCAAAATTTAGAAAAGTGCCCCCTTTGGGGGGTGAAAGTGGGAGGATGGACCCCGAAGATACATAATATGAATAAGCGGTCACAGGCCTCTCGAACAATATAAACACATGAGTAGTGTCGGGGGAGGCGCAAAATGTGGGGGTGACACCTGTAGTGCATAACATGAATAAGTGGTCACAGCCCTTTGTAACGATATGTGACATGACGGATATCGTTAAAATTTGAAAAGTGCCCCCCCCCCTCCCTTGTCTAGTCAAAACGCGCTCCGCCCTCCTTATAATTTTTGATGCGGCTTTATTTTTAAAATTTATGTTATGTTTTATAAAATATCGTAAAGTTTCAAACAGATAGCCTTATTATACTTCCTAATTTTATTCACGCCCCTCCCCACCCCCTCCCCGAAATGTGACGCGCCATTATTTTTTATAATTTTTTTATCATGTGTTATAAACTATCTTACAGTTTAATCAGGTCGCATTGGAATTTAATATACTTGCTGAAATTACTATTATATATAGAAATAAACCCTCCTTTAGCTTGTAATTAAGATATATGAACAATTTTTAGAATTCCTGAAAGCTGATTTTTATTTATTTATCTATTTATTTATTTATCTATTCATTTATTTTTTGTTTATTTATTTATTTATTTATTTTTTATTTATTATTTTTTTGCATTGCCCTGTGCATGTTTGGAATTTTTTAACAATTTCTTAGATTTACATTATTTTATTCAATTTAACATTGTACTGTTACAATAAATTTAAATGGAAACTTCTCTTCTAAAAGAAAAATATTTTAACAACTGGATTTCATTAATTTATAGGAAAGTGACGTGAAAGGTATTCCTGCGAACGAAATGCCTGTCCTTTACCATGTTTTTTTACATGAATCACATTTAATTTATTTGAAAAATTTTGTTTACGTTTGGAAATAAATTTTAAATGCCGATAACTCTTAATGTATACATTTTGAAAGGTACATCTTCTAATTTATTTTTAGAGATCTTTCTAAAAACGTAAATTATATATTTAAAATATTTTTTTAAGCATAAACACTACGTCTGATTACTTTATTTTACAATATTATAAGAACACGCATATATCAGACAATTAAATACACTAAAAAAATGAGAGAAAAATTGACCTGGGCCAGGACTCGAACCTGGGACCATGTGCGTACCGTGCTGGCGCTCTGCGAATGAGCCATCCAGATCGATATCCTTGACCGGCAATTTCTCATACTTATTCATTTTGGAAACAGTCATCTGCCACAGTTTGCAGTCATATTTAATTGTCTGATAAAATGTGTGTTCTTATAATTATGAAGTTTTTTTTTTAAATATCTTCAGAAGAAAATGGCTGACTTGCAGATTGAATTTGATGTGGTTATAATCTGTAACTGATTTGTGCTATTATAAAACAGATGGTACATGGTCGTAGGCGGGTTTTATCTCTGTTTTGGCATAATTTTTTAATCGCTAAGTTAAGTAACAGTTTTTTGCTAATTAAGGATTGAAAATATTTTTTTTTACATTGGATTTTATAAAAGCACATAGATTACGTAATTACATGTCCAAAAATGCAATCCTTTTTTTTATTCTGCCCAATATGAAGGTCTGTAGGTTGTTTGAAAAAAAAAAGTTTGACGAAGAAAAAAGTGATCATTTTAAGTAACACGACGTTTTTCAAAAAAATCTATATCTCTGTTTATAAATCACTTATGAAGATGAGTTTGGTCTTAAATTGAAGAAATTTTTCATTAGATTCTTCTAGTTTTCGTTTTTTTTCTGCAACGGTTGGTTTATTTGATATTTGATATTTTAATCTGGCATGTTTTGTCGATTTAACATTGCGAAGTTGCTTTCTGTAAGTAATCAAGGTAGCTGTCTTTAGTCCAGTTCTTGGCGTTGTTTGTGAGGCTTTTTTTAAGCTTGGCTTGGCAGAGCGACCGCTTGCTTGATAAATTGGTGCAAATCGGGTAATTCCGTTGTGGTTAATAACAGCTCAAACTGCTTTTTTGTTTCCGTGTCTAGTTTTTTAAGAATAATATTTATTAACATAATTTCTGAAAACTTATTAAGTTCTAACCCTATTATTTTAAGAGCTCGAATATGTTTTTGATATCCGTCAACTACAGCTCTTAAACTTTTTGCTGCATCTTGCGATGACATTTCCATAGATAGTATTCCATTTATATGAATGTTAACAATAAATCGTTTATTTTGAAATCGATCTTCCAATGCTTTAAAAAGCGATTCAAAAGAGTCATCAATTGTAACCACATCTAATGCCCTATGGCTAAGGGTTAATTCAAAATAATACAGTTTCTGTGTACTACTTAATTTAGCATTTGAATTAATCAAAGTTATAAATTGGTCTTTAAAGGTGTACCAATCTTGAAAATTGCCCGAAAACTTTGGTAACGGCATATCCGGTAAATTAAAATTCATACATGAAATATCTAATTTTGACTTATTATCATTATATACATTTTCATTATTATTAGAAAGTAACAATTTTCGGTACTTTTCAGTTAGCCGGGCGCCAGTGAAATTTATATATCTATGTATACATATATATACATATATCTATACATACACACATTTATATATGCATGTATATATATATACATATATCTACACATACATATATTTGTGTATGTATACATATATATGTATATATAGATATATACATATCAGTGGCGCCCGGCTAACCGAAAAGTACCATTTTTCGTTATAAATTTACTTTCTATACTTACTGATCCTTGTATTATTAATGTAAGGAATTGATTCACACTCATTTTAAAACAAATTGGAAAATTCCCGTTTTATTTCAAATATGACGTTCTTTTTCCCCAGAGAAATCCCTTTTTAATGATATAATTCTTATTAATTTTCTTTTACAGGCAATTAATTTCAATGCTGGCATAGCGGAAATTATGTTACTTTAACGAAATAATATTAAATATTTAGGTTTTATCAACAAAAATGGAACTATTAACATTCGTCATTTTTTTAGGTAATCGATTTATCTCTTTTAGTTTTAAAAATGAATATAACTAATTCTCGCTATCCATGACATCATTTCCGACATAGATAATTTTGCGGAGTATATTATTGACATTTGCTAACCATTTTTACTCCTTTTTACTTTTTTAAAATTTAAATAAAAAATACTGTATAAATATATTAGCTGTACGCAGATGATAAAACGCCAAGTATTGAAACCATACAAAAGAAAAAAAAAGTAAAGAAAAAACCCAAGATCATTTTATTTCACCATCAAACCATATATGTTTTATTTTAGATGTATGAAGTCATATTCGCCTGTTTCCTATGGTTACGCATATTGAAACCTTGTATTATTACCAAAAACTAAAAAAAAGTACGTTTTATTTCTAATAATATTATTTAATCTTCTTTTTAATTCTTTAATTTTTTTATTTAATTTTCATTTTTCACGTGAAAATTTTTCAATTGAAACTAAATTTTTGAGTAAACATTATTATTCCGGGTTTATTTAGTTTTGGCAACGATAAAGTATTAGCAACGGTAAAGTAAAATTAACCATTTTAAAATATTATACGAAAAAATGCCCATTTATTCTCTATAAAAATAAAGAAATTTTGAATTATTAAGAAAAATATTTTTATAAAATAAACAAAAACCAGCCTATGTTCATTTGAGGGTTATAATCAACCTATATGCAAAGATACAGGATCATTAAATGCTCCATTTTGAAGCTGGCTTCAGCCTAACATTTGCACACAATCGGATTTATAATATTACTAGCTGTTACCCGTGACTTCGTTCACGCAACATTAAAAGAAGAATAAATACATTAATTAAGCAAAATACAGGTTGATTTTTTTTAAAGTTGTGAAAGTAAAACACTATAACAAAAGAACCACTGATCCAAATGACCTGAAATTTTACCAGTATGCTCCCAAAAACAATGCGAAATTTTAAGGTATTATTTAAAAAAAACTTAAAATCGCACCGACAGATGGCGCTGTAAGTTAGCAGAAGCAAAGAATATCGTCTGTGGGAGGAAAACAATGGACGATACTTTGAGAAACCATCTTCCATAAGCCCTCTGTCGTCATTGGACCTTTTCTTAAATTCTTAAGTGTCCTAAATCTCCTAAGAGTAGTTGCTGCGCTGTCATTATTCTGATAATACAGTTTCACTAACAACACACGGTTCGTCAATAACACAGTCATTGCGAGAATTTCCGTAGATCAATAAACACGAGGTGTGCGTACTTCACGTTTTTATCGCCATTGTACGTGTGCAAGGCGCAAGTTCGTCTCCCGACTTTACTGCATGTACAGTGCCATCTGTCGGTGCGATTTTAAGTTTTTGTTTAACCACGCCAAAAAAATTCCCATTGCTTTGGGAGCATACTGCTGAAATTTTAGGTCATTTCGATCAGTGGTTCTTTTGTTATAGGGTTTTACTTTCACAACTTTAAAAAAAAATCACCCTGTATTTTACTCCCAATAATCAGAAACGTTAATAATTAACTAACTATTTATCACATTTCATAGGGGACAATACGGTATTTATTATTATAGGGACCTTGACATAACTCAGTCTTAAAAAAGTGAAATTTTGTGCCAAATAGTCGCGAAAATGAAATTGTAACCAATGCAAAAAGGAGGGCCAAATAAAATCGTGGAAATAGACGAATTGGGGAAAAACAAATGTCAATTTTACCTGATAAACAATTTTACTTTTAACGCCTTTGTGAAACGTTTTAACAGCCATCCTTCAAAAAAAAAAAAAAAAAAAAAAAAAAAAAAAAAAAAAAAAAAACATTAATTAGAAATAGTATATGCTTTTTCTTTAAATTCAATTCTGCCTTCTTGGTTTAATATATAGTTGAAACAAATCTTGTTTTCTAAATGACAGTATGTTGGTAGGCAATTTTTGTTTTCCAGAATAAATTGATTCATGAAGTTTGAATATGTGAAAATACGTTTGTATTTTTCGGAGAATTTACTGAAATCAAGATTTTGTTTTCACCATCTATTCAAAGTGAAAATAAATTCTGTTTTTCAGTTTTAATGGGAAAATGGTGTAAAAAATGTACTGATCTGTTTTATTTCTCCTTTTTTATACACAAATATGGAGTAAGTTATTTTCCGTTTTTAGAAAAACTTCGTTAAAAAAAAATGGCATTTAATTAATTTTTTTTTTAATTCTGAGAGTTTGTGTGACATCCTCGGATCAATTATAACCGGTATTCGCTAAACCGGTAGTAAACTAACCGGTAGTAAATCGCGTTGCGTTCGATAGTCTAGGAGTAGTTGCAAAATACAAACACACGGTCAGATTTTAATATAATAGATTCGTGTTCATTTTCCTTTTCTTAAAATTACGATGTGATTTTTAGCAGAAAACTCGGATACTCATGCGGAACGAAATAACGGATACTCATGCTTAATAATCAGTATAGATAACAAAACATTTAAATTTTTCGTTATAAATATGGCGTGAAACACATCTACTTTCTATACTTATTGATCCTTGTATTATTAATGTAAGGAATTGATTCACACTCAATTTAAAATATATTGGAAAATTCCCCTTTTATTTCAAATAGGACGTCTCCTTTTTCCCCAGAGAAGTCCCTTTTTAATGACATAATTCTTGTTAATTTTATTTTCCTTGCAATTAATTTCAATACTGGCATAGGGAAAATTATGTTACTTTAACAAAATAATATTAAATCTTTAGGTTTTATCAACAAAAATGGAACTATTAACATTTGTCATTTTTTTTTTAGGTAATCGAGTTATTTTTTTAGTTTTAAGAATAAAAAAATCACTATTTCTCGCGATCCATGACATCATTTACGATATGTATAATTTTGCGGAGCGTATTATTGACATTTGCTAACCATTTTCTTTTGAAACTTCTTTTCACTTTTTTAAAATTTAAATAAAAAATACGGTATAGTTAGTTATATTAGCCTTGCGCAGACGGTAAAACGGCAAGATTTGTTACTATACAAAAGAAAAAAAAAAGAAAAAAAGTGAGGAAAAAACCCAAGATCATTTTATTTCACCAATCAAAGCATATCCGCTTTCTTTTCAATAAATGACGTCATATTCGCCTGTTTCCTATGGTTACGCATATTAAAACCTTGTATTATTATCAAAAACTAAAAAAAGTACGTTTTATTTCTAATAATATTATTTAATCTTCTTCTTAATTCTTTAATTTTTTTAATTTCATTTTCCTTTTTCCCGTGAAAATTTTTCAATTGAAATTAAATTGTTGAGTAAAAATTATTTTTTCGGGTTTTGAATTAATTTTGGCAACGATAAAGTATTAGCAACGGTAAAGTAAATTTAATCATTTTAAAATGCTATACGAAAAATTGTCCATTTATTCTCAATGAAAATAACGAAATTTTGAATTATTAAGAAAAATATTTGAATAAAAGAAACAAAACCCAGCCTATGTTCATATGAGGGTTATAATCAGCCTATATGCAAAGATACAGGATCATTAAATGCTCCATTTTGACACTGGCTTCAGCCTAACATTTGCACACAATCAGATTTATAATATTATTAGGATTAGGATTGCAAAAAGCACGTTCCACTGAAATAAAAAATTAGTGTACTAAATTGGAACAAGCATTTTACAAGTAGAATTATACACTTCTAGGACAATATTTAATTAATTGTTTAATTACCAATAGAAATGTATAATATCTACTTCTGTGTTTATTTTTCTTTCAATACAGTATAAAATTTTGAGCAAAAACCAATCTTTCCCTTCAGTATTCAAAAAGTTCTTAATATAAATGTAAACAACTGACGAAGACCCAACGTCCAATACAATGGACTTCGATAAAAACATGTGTTTATTCTCCAAAATTCACATCCAATTACTTAAACTACGGTTTAATTCCATTAATACAACATTTAAAATTATATATATGCTGCATTAATGTCAAAATACTTTAAAAAAGTACATGAAATTTGAGTTAAAACTGTGTACTTACCTTCAACAATCTTTTACCTGTTCGCCACCATTTTCAAATGATTAAAATACACATTTTGCTGCGATTTTTTTTTACTTTTTCGGTACACATATAGCAGCACTAGACTATCCATTATGATGGACAGTAAGTTTTTACAAGTTCCAACTGAAATTACGAAAAATATAAATGGCCAATAAGAGGTTAATTAGTTTGTAATGAATAGAACAAATCAAAAACTTAAACGAAAATAGCAACAGGTCGCAAAGGAATGAAGAAAAATTACTGTGATAGTAGATGATAAGATCGCCGTGCGCTAATCTACGCATGCGCAGGGATAAAACTAATTTTGATCCCGACTTCCTAGTGGTTAAGGTGAGTTTTGAAAATAAATCATTATTTTACAGTGCCAAATATGCACGATAAAACTAGTTTTATTGCAGATTACAGTTTGTGTTTCCGGTGTAGACTTAGCAAAATAATAAGTTGATACAAAAACACGATTTTTAAATTTTGGATAAGGTGAGTTTTGAAACTCACGTTTTCAATTCAAAAACCAAATTTGTATACTAAAATTGTATAGTTATAGCAGTTCTATAATCTATCGACAATGTCACGGCTTTCCTTGGTCTTGCAGACGACTTTTGCGCATTCTATTGAAATTTTGTTTTTGCCGCATGGCAACAATGAGTCTCTCCAATGAGTCTCTCCAACAATGAGTCTCTCATTTGTTGTGATATTCGCACGAATAATTCAATATAGAATAAACCGCATAATGGAGCTATTTTATTAGCTAAAATGACTATGGGGTCATTAAATATAGTAATAAGAAGTCATTTCTTCATCATAGTAAGAATAATATAGTTATTTTGTTCTTCAAGTGGTATTGTCCGCTCATTCATTATGATATTGTTCGAAACTGACTATGGTGTCAGCATTTTGGATTTAAATGTAATGTAATGTAAATATGTATATAAACATTTTAGTAATTTAGAAACTCTTTTCATTATTTGCTTCAATGTATTACATATTTTCGTAATATAGTCCACTCAATCAATAACTTTAGCGCAACGTAAACATTTTTTGGACCAGTCCAGCCAGAGAATAGAACAATTTTTGGTTACGTTGCTCGGAGAGTAGAAATGATATTTTTTAAAGATTGGAATAATTAGTTACAATATGACTGATAAAATTAAATTAACAACGTTTAATAGGCAAAGAGGTGTCTACAAAGGCCAATTAACTAGAATAGTAACATTTCTAGATAAAGAAGAAAAAAAGGACATATGGGAATATCAAGTTAAATTTGATTATCTGCAAAAATTAACATCAAATTCAGATGACTTAAATTGAAATATTTTGAAACTATAGAAGAAGATTCGGAGCTGAGTGACCATATAGCAGTATTTACGGAATTGGAAGAACAAGCAGAAATTTTAGAGGTAAGACTAAGAAAATTGTGTACTTTTCGGTTAGCCGGGCACCACTGATATGTATATATCTATATATACATATATATGTATACATACACACATATATGTACGTGTATATATATGTATATATATATATATACATGCATATATAAATGTGTGTATGTATAGATATATGTATATATATGTATACATAGATATATAAAATTCACTGGCGCCCGGCTAACCGAAAAGTACCCGAAAAATTTAAATGTTTTTTTTTTTATCTATACTGATTATTAAGCATGAGTATCCGTTGTATACAGATGAGAGTTTACTGCTAAAAATCACATCATAATTTTAAGAAAATGAAAATGAACACGAATCTATTATATTAAAGTCTGACCGTGTGTTTGTATTTCGCAACTACTCCTAGACTATCGAACGCAACGCTATTTGCTTAATACCGGTTATCACTGATCCGAGAATGTCACACAAACTCTCAGATTAAAAAAAATTAAATTAAATGCCAAATTTGTTTGTAAATTTTAACGAAGTTTCTCTAAAAACGGAAAGTAAATTACTCCATATTTGTGTATAAAAAAGGAGAAATAAAACAGATCAGTATATTTTTTACACCATTTTCTCATTAAAACTGAAAAACAGAATTTATTTTCACATTGAATAGATGGAGAAAACAAAATCTTCATTTCAGTAAATTATCCGAAAAATAAAAACATACTTCCACATATTTAAACTTCATGAATCAATTTATTCTGGTGAAAAAAAATTGTCTGTCAACATATTGTCATTTAGAAAAAAAAGATTTGTTTCAGCTATACATTAAACCAAGAAGGCAGAATTGAATTTAAAGAAAAAGTATTATCCTATTTCCAATTAAAGCTTTTTTGAAGGATGGCTCTTAAAACATTTCACAAAGGCGTTAAAAGTAAAATTGTGTATCAGGTAAAATTGACATTTGTTTTTACCCAATTCGTCTATTTCCACGATTTTATTTGGTTCTCATTTTTGCATTGGTTTCAGTTTCATTTTTGCGATTATTTTGCACAAAATTTCCCTTTTTTAAGACTGAGTCATGACAAGTGTCCCTGTAACAAAAAATACCGTATTGTCTCCTATGAAATGTGATAAATAGTTAGTTAATTATTAACGTTTTTAATTATCGGGAGTGAAATATTTTTCTTAATTAATGTATTTATTCTTATTTTAATGTTGCGTGAACGAAGTCACGGGTAACAGCTAGTAATATTATAAATCTGATTGTGTGCAAATGTTAGGCTGAAGCCAGCGTCAAAATGGAGAATTTAATTACCCTGTATCTTTGCATATAGGTTAATTATAACCCATAGGCTGGTTTTTGTTTATTTTATTCAAATATTTTTCCTAAAAATTCAAAATTTCGTTATTTTCATAGAGAATAAATGGACATTTTTTTCCTTATAAAATTTTAAAATGGTTAAATTTACTTTACCGTTGCTAACATTTTATCGTTGCCAACACTAAATCAAAAACCGAAATAATAATTTTTACTCCAATTTTTCACGTGAAAAATGAAAATGAAATAAAAAATTTTAAGAATTAAAAAGAAGATTAAATAACATTACTAGAAATAAAATGCACTTTTTTTTAGATTTTGATAATAATACAAGGTTTTAATTTTTTTCAATTTAAAAGAATATTCGAAAGAATAATTTCAGGTCAAAATTTTATAATTTTCATAGATAATTAATGAATATTTTTTCTGTAAAATTTAATTAAACATTTTACATTGCTAAGCATTATCGTTGCCAATAAATACAAAATATGGAATAATAATTTTTCCTCAACAATTATTTTTCAATTGAGCGATTTCCACGTATAAAATGAAAATTAAAAAGAATTCAAAACAAGATGAATCTCCATGATATTTGAAACGGAAGTATGGAGTATTTGTTATTATACATGAAGTATGAATATCGGTTAGGTTGAGAAGACATTTTCTGTCAAAGACTGTGTTATAATTAGAAAGAAAAATGAACAATAATTATTTTACAATTGAATCCATTTGGACACTACAGTGTTAACTAGTATTTTAAAAATACAAATTGCACAAATTGTGCTTATTAGTTGCTAAAATCAGTGTAAAAATTGTTTTAAACTCATAAAAGAGCTAAAATCCTACATGTTTCGGCTTTAAACTTAAAGCCATCATCGGGGAAGAGGAACAACACAAACGACTACTGATCTTTTAATTTTCGACACGAGAAAATTGAAATCAACAGTATGGAAAAATTTAAATTAAAAAAAAATTAATTTAAAATGTCATCTTATGTTTATGGAAAACAATTATTTTTCAATTGAGCGATTTCCACGTATAAAATGAAAATTAAAAAGAATTCAAAACAAGATGAATCTCCATGATATTTGTAACTAGTATTCATAAAAGAATACTAGTGTTAAAATTATTAATTAATTATAAATTACGAAAAATTAAATTTTATTTAAATTTTTCCATACTGTTGATTTCAATTTTCTCGTGTCGAAAATTAAAAGATCAGTAGTCGTTTGTGTTGTTCCTCTTCCCCGATGATGGCTTTAAGTTTAAAGCCGAAACATGTAGGATTTTAGCTCTTTTATGAGTTTAAAACAATTTTTACACTGATTTTAGCAACTAATAAGCACAATTTGTGCAATTTGTGTTTTTAAAATAATTATTTTATTAAGAAAAGATTTCGCTTGGACCATGGAACCATGAAAAGGATCGTCCTTGGCTTGGACAAATATGACGTCATAAATAAAATATGTATTTTCAAATATTCGTAATAATACAAAGAGCATCAATATCAGTATATAATGAAAATAGATATATAATGAACGTCATATTTAAGATGAAAACCTGAAATATTTTTTATCGATACTGATTAATAATAAGCTTGAATATCATTTACATACAAATGTGAGCTTTCTGCTAAAATTTACGTACTGATTGCCTGGAAAAAAAAATTAATAAGAATTATGTCATTAAAAGGGATTTATCTGGGGGAAAACTGTCGTCATATTTGAAACAAAACGGGAATTTTCCAATATGTTTTAAAAGGAGTGTGAATCAAGTCCGTACATTAATAATACAAGGATCAGTAAGTATAGAAAGTAGACGAGTTTCACGCCATATTTAAAATGAAAAATTTACATATTTTTTTTATCTACACTGATTATTAAGCATGAGTATAAATTATATACAGATGAGAGTTTTCTGCTAAAAATCACATCACAGTTTTAAGAAAAGGAAAATGAACACAAATCTATTAAAATTTTACCATGTTTTTGTATTTCGCAACTACTCCTAGAATATCGAATGCAATGCGATTTAATTAACGTTGGTAATCATTGATACGAGGATGTCACACAAACTGCCAGAATCGAACCGGTAGAATTGAATTTAAAGAAAAAGCATGTGATATTTCCAATTAATTATTTTTGAAGGTTGGCTGTTAAAACATTTCACAATGGCGTTAAAAGTAAAATTGTTTATCAGATAAAATTGACTTTTTTTTTTTTTTTACCCAATTCGTCTGTTTCCACGATTTTATTTGACCCTCCTTTTTGCATTCGTTGCAGTTTCATTTTCGCGATTATTTGGCACAAAATTTCACTTTTTTAAGACTGAATAATGTCAAAATCTTATAACAAAAATACCGTAATGTTTCCTATGAAATGTGATAAAGAGTTAGTTAATTATTTACGTTTTTAACTATTGGGAGTAAAATATTTTGCTTAATCAATTGCATTTATTCTTCTTTATATGTTGCGTGAACAAAGTCTCGGGTAACAGCTAGTATTTAATAAATAAAGAGATTTACAAATAAGCTTTTCTTTTAATATGTTTTTCTTTATTGCATGATTTTTTCTTGTTTTCATGTTAGTATGTTGTTTATAATTAAACTAATTAACTTAATCAAATTAAAATAAAATATTATTAAAGATAACATTGTAAGATTATAAATAACCTCATTTTTATTTCTGTTAAATGTCCACTTGGCATTCAAGTGCCAACTAAAAATTATTTAAAAGTTTACTAAATTGACCTGCACTTTTGTTATTTGATGATGTAAAAATTGATATTATGCGATGCTTAGAAGTGATGGATGAGTAATAAAAACATACTTATGACGACAGTAAAGTTTACAGTGAAAGAAATAGACTTTGTCTCTAGATATCTAATTTTTGAAGCCTTCTTTTTTCAGAGATATTTGGAAACTGGCGTTATTTAGATCTGAAGAAAGTTATTGAAACAATTCTGGAAGCAATAAAATGAATAGTTACGACTCAAATCTTGGCATTAGTGATGAAGGTAAGAAGGAGGACACGATCAAAGAAATTGGATTAATGCAAATTCATCCAATTATTATACTTCAAGTTGCTTAGTGCGAATCAGCTTTTGAGGAAATGGAAATTGAGTTATTCGAGTCTTGACTAAAAAGCAAGCAACAACATTTCTCCACCTAGCCACCGGGCGCAAACGCAACAGATCGGACTTAGTACCGAGTCTAGTCAGTTGTAAAAAGAGTATTCAACAGTTACCTAAAATAATTGACAAATAAAGTACATTGTGGCGCAAAATAAAATTTTATTTAATTTTTTTTAACAGGAAATGCAACTTGTATATCTGTTTAACTACCAAAAATAATTGCTTTGCAGAAGAACATTCATAAAGTACTGAATTATAAGTCCATCTATTTATTTTTTGTGTGTAATTATTTTTTTTAAATAATAATAATTAGTATTTAGTGTTTAATTAATTTTTTTATCTTTAATTTGAGTCTAATTAAATATTGTGTCATTATTTTACGTCGAATTCAATTTTGTGTCATTAATTTTTGTCCAATATAAAGAATTTTTCATCCAGATTCATATAATTTAATAATACGTTTTCACAAGACGAAGACCCAATGTCCATTTTATTGAACACGCCAAACAGCTGCATATATATTTAAAAAATAATAAATGAACATATTTATTGATTTCAAGTCTCAAGAGGAGCAATAATCTCAATTTTGATAAAATTTGCACGAAAAATACGAGCTTGGGTCTCAAGAGGCTATGAAAGTTTTACCATGTATCTTGCGCATGATGGACCTTGAATAAACTCCTGAACATTGTAATGGAAACATCGAGAAACACTCAAAACAGGGAAACAGTTAATATCTTTACTTGGCGTGAGCAGGAACGCAACAAGGAGTCAAATGAGATATGCACCATATTTTTTCTTTAATTTTAAATCCTTAACTCTGGAAGGATTTGAAAAAATTCAAATATTTTCTGATGGTTGTTCTAGCCAAAATAAGAACATCACAAATCTAGGGATGCTAACAAAGCGGCTCATGGAATTAGCTCCTTTAATTATTAAACATATTGACTTTATTTTTCCCATTGTGGGTCATTCTTATTTGCCACCAGACATAGTTTTTGGCAGGCTTGGGAAAAATCTAAAAAAAGAAGGAGTGCACTATCCATTCTGAAGAGTATCTGGAATTTTTTTCACAGTTTGGTACAGTACGGAATGTACGCCAGGAAGTTCCAATTTATGATTTCAAATCAGCTGTGGTTTCTACTTTAAAATGTCCCGGTGAGCTGCATTTCCAGTGCTTGTGCAAAGCGCATCACCTTGTTAAAAGAGAGAGCTGTGCTCCTTATTAAAGGTGAGCCCCACTACAGGACAGATGTAGGCGTTTTCAAATCATTGATCAAGAGGGAGAAAAGTTTAAGATTCATGAAACCCGAGCAGATGCCATGTTTTGTCCATGTGAAACAATAGAAACTTAAGAATGTTGACGATAACTGGTCAAAAATGGAGGACCTTATATTCTATAAAATTATTATTTTTCAGAAACCAGAACAGGAAGAGATGCGCGAGAAGGACACCGATGATATACCAGAAGAAGAACTGGATGAGTTGATTGTATAATTTTATTTTCTATCTTTTGAAAGAAAAGTATATTTTATTACATAGATATATATTATATTATATATTATATAGATATTGTATCATATTATATTTTATATAGATATTATATTATATTCTTTTTTAAAAGATAACTAGTAAGTTGTATCAATAATAAAATATTTATGATCAAACATCTTTTATTAATAATTAGTTTACTTTTTTTAATGAAATGTAATACTAAATTTTAATCATACTTATTTGCTGTCGTAAATATTATTTTTAACCCAAAAATATTATCATTCGATGAACAAAAATTGAAACTATTGAGTTCTTTCAGCAAACTTGTTAACGATGTATTTTTTAAAGAAGTTGGCATCAAAACTTCTCTTGTCCATAGTTTTGCAACAAAACTCTTCTTATACGAAACATTTTCCCAATAATTAATTTAATTAATTCAAGGTAATTTTCCACTTTAAAACTTTGGTATCATAGCGCAATTAGTTATACGTAGAAAAAATTGGAATTATTCGATACACGGGGGCGCAGTTAGAGGTTTTATGCGATTTTCCATGATAGATCAAGTTTTGAAAATCTTGTCAATTCAATAATATGGAAATAATATAGCTCCATCTTAAATAGGACGCTATGGCAACGTAGAATCATTATCTGTCATGGGATATCATTGAATTTATTACGCATGATAGGATTTAATAGAATGAAGAATGGGACTATGACTTGATCATAGAGGTTATAAAATGACATATTTGACTATAACGTCATACATGTCAGATAACTTGGCGATATATCGCAATCGCTTGACGAGTAATAATCGGAAGCTGCTGTAACAAGGAAGTACCGATTTTTAAAAAACGTTCAAAATACTTAATAAATATTTTTATTAATATATTTTTAAGATTTGATTAGATTTTCTTAATATTGGAAATGACCTGACAAAATTCTGCACACAATTATATATATTAAATTTCAAACCATTCGGTTGTGTAGTTTTTGCGATGTTATATGTGGACAGACGGACGGACTAGACGACGGCTATAGATGCTACGTGTTTATAAAATTACGAACGCACCTAAAAATGAAATGAGCGGAAAACCTTCAAAATACATTCTATATTACCATTTATTTCGAATTAATTTTAGTTCTTATCATTTATTTATGTCTCACGTTCGCCTAGTGCAGTAAACGAATGAAATTTACTCAAAATGTGGCTTAATTAATAATTTTTGAATTATCCGTAGCAGTATAATTTCCTCTAATAAAAATAGACACACGAAAACCACTTGGCATATTTCAGCAATTACACGAGCAAAGCCGCGGGTTTTGCTAGTATTTAATAATTCGTATGTTTATTTTGGATTCTCGGTTTACGAAATCCAAAAGTTTGTTAAAATGATATCCCATTGATTTAAAAATTCGTGGCATATTTGCCCAGAACTATTTATATGTTTATATGTTATTAATTGTAATTTATTTGTAGTACTATTAATTGAAAAGAAAAAAAGGTATGTTATTGTGCTGATTATTACTATATTGATTAACAATTTGAATAATAACCTCATAGAATGTGACATAAATGAAAAAATGCATGATCGAAATTTTCCTTTCTGAAAATTAATTATATATATGTAATAATGATGTATTAATAATAATAATTAGGCTGGTGAGATTATTGAAGAGTCTTTTGTAAAAAACTATACTATTTTAATCTCTGGAGTAAAACACAGTTATATATACAGTCTAATTACGGGTTATATACAGGGTTAAGGGAAATAGGGGGAGATTCTGCCGCAGTTACCGGCATTTAACGCGTCTTTCCGATATCAGACCGGAGCTAGGCCGTCATGCCTAAAGCCTACCGGACAAGTCAATCTCCAAAGTAGATCTGACGATAATCTTAATATTCCGTTCCCAGGCCAGAGAGGCGAAACACTTAGTCATCATCTTTATTGTGTATCGTTGTTGCTGACCTAATGAGTTTGCGTGGGAACTCGGGCCGCACCTCTACTCGCTGCGGTCGGCATGTTATGGGAACTGCAAAACCACATACATCCCATTCACACTCGGCTATGCGACATGTGTGCGCCCACCCACACGGCCGACCAAGATTAACAACGAGGGGCAAAGAAAAATTTAACCAAAACAAAAAAAACGAAATTTTTCATAAATTTGAAAGCCAAAAATAATATTTATCTATAAAAGAGAAACTTGGAGAAAAAAAAATAAATTCAGACTTTTCCATTATGAATACTTAGCCTGGACTGCACTACACTATAAAAAGATAAACACGTCTTAAGAAAAAAAGAAAAAAAAATAGAAACCGTCGTTGTGTTTCATGTCTAACATGCAAAACATCTTTCGTCTTTTGTAATCGTCTTAAAATGTCGTCTTTAAATCGTCTTTTCGTCTTTAAAATGTAACATACGTTCCATTTATTCGTCTTAAGTAGAAAGTAGATAAGATACTTTACGCAAAAAAAGGGGAAAAAAAGATTCGTCTTAAATAGTGCAGCAGTCAACTAAATTAAAAAAAATTAACTTTCGGTTCTCAGAGAAGAGGGGGAGGGGAGGTACACAACAAATATTTCAAATATCAATTGAATCAAACATTTAAAAATATATAAAATAAAATTGTCAAATACATAAAATACAGATGCATTAACAAAACACTACATAATAGCTGAAGTTGAAAACATTAACATAAGGATGTGTAGATAAAATACTTTCTATCAGTACAAAAAAAAATGTCAGTTAGAGAGTTTTAGTGAGTCAAATTCGCGTTATTAAGTCTTGGTCACAATTTATTCACAAACATGTTGATGGAAAAGAAATAATAATAAAAGTTACTCCATCAGAGTTGTAATTGCTGTCCTCTGTTTAAAAAAAAATGCGATAAAGAAAGTCAGTTAAAAGTGCAGTTCTTGACTCACTGGGAAAAAGAAAAAGAACATACGGCTTGAAACCGCATCTGCCAATTCACACTTGAAGAAGCAGTAATAGTAAAATATATATATATATAGTTTGGTCCATACAGTTCCACGCAGATATGAATAAGATGAAAACAACAAAAAAGATTGTAATTCCCTTTACGTCGGTGACGTATGGGGTCATTGATGAGAAAACAGTCTTACGAGTAATGAATCACTGAACATAGATAAATAAAAATACTGAAGATTTAGTCGTGAGAGGATCTCCAACAAGAAAAAAAACACTTGGATTCCATCAAATTATTTCTTTTAAAATAAATTAATGCAATCTGCCCTAAAAAAAATCACCAGGGCTGCATTAGCAAAAAGAAATTGTATTATTTCTGTCTGCCAGTATTCTTTATTTTATTCACAATGCACGTAGAACTAAAAAAAATTAACAGCTTGACCAAAAAAAAAAACACTCAAGCATTGACACCATATTGGTTTGAGAAAAGAAAAATAATAAATCGTAACACTTAAAAATAAGGCGAAACAAAAAAAAAAATCACAGTTTCGCAGACCGATAAACTGTATTTCATGGTAAATATGGCTCAGAAAAAAAAAACACTTCAGCTCACAGGAAAAAAAAAAATCACTCGCGAATGAAAAGTTGCACTTTGAAAATATGTTAACGTGTCGTCCAGCTTTTCATATAATCGATGGTTGTGGATGTAAAGATAGGACCAGGATGCTGACCGACTTTTTGGACTTCATATCTGTCGTTGGATTGTACTGCGATAATTCTATATTGCCCAAAATACTTCGGTCGAAGTTTTAATCCGCAGCCGAATTGTGTTCGTTGGATCGCAACTAGGTCGCCGATGTTATAATGTGTAGGCGGTTTTCTTTTTTTATCGTACTGGATGCGATTGATTTCTTGCTGTTTTAAAATGTTGGGTTTCGCTTTAATTTGAGCGAGAACCGGCTTTATGTCTTGTAAAAGCATGATTAATTAAAAATTATCAAAGGTGTACTTATATTCGTTTTATCGTGCAAGGCGGCACTTAAAAAATGAGCTAACTAAAGCAATTTGTTTCATTCAGAGGGGAAAAAAACACAGATTCTATTCCGAATCAACTTCGCAGATAAGAAAAATATGGGTCACACTTTCCGCTCATCGGAATTTTAAACAGTTTGCAAACGTCTTATAAACAGAACGTTGTTAAGTCCCTTTTGAAATTAATATAAATTCCACTTACTACTAAATAAGTATCCACAGCAATAAACACATAAATACTTGTATCTTGGAGAGTTAAAAAGAAAAAAATATATATCTACTTCTATTTTAATGATGTTGAAGAAAAAGCGAAATGATTCACACTCTGTGTGATCGAGCTGGGTTGGTCCAGATTTCTTTTTCTCTTCTTCTTTTTTTTCCGGCAGCGGAAAAATTCTAGGGCATTTTAAAACATATTCAATGGCCGGGGTTTGGTCTAGGGAGATTAATTAACTGGTTGCGAATTCTTGACCGGCCGATGCGCCCATATAATAATGATGTAATAATAATAATAATCAGGCGGGTGAGATTATTGAAGAGTCTTTTGTAAAAAAACTATACTATTTTAATCTCTGTAGTAAAACACAGTTATATATACAGTCTAATTACAGGTTATATACAGGGTTAAGGGAAATAGGGGGAGATTCTGCCGCAGTTACAGGCATTTAACGCGTCTTTCCGATATCAGACCGGAGCTAGGCCGTCGTGACTAAAGCCAACCGGACAAGTCAATCTCCGAAGTAGATCTGACGATAATCTTAATATTCCGTTCCCAGGCCAGATAGCCGAAACGCTTAGTCATCATCTTTATTGTGTATCGTTGTTGCTGACCTAATGAGTTTGCGTGGGCATTCGAGCCGCACCTCTACTCGCTGCGGTCGGCATGTTATGGGAACTGCAAAACCACATACATCCCATTCACATATACAGTCCCTGGCCAAATTATTAGACGCAGTTGTTTCTATTATAATTTATTAAATATCTGGAAAGATACATGAGGAATTATCCTGAAACTTCAGGAGTGTAAACAACATGATAAACGTCATATATTTCCGCGAAGATTTTTTCCAGAGACCCCATAAGGGGCCGTCAACAAATTGAAAAAAACGAATATCTTCTGGATAACCCTGTAAAAACTAATATTGCAAAAAGCATTCAAACTGTAGAATATGATTAAGTGGCTTATTGTAATAATTTGGGTTAATTTTTATGAAGATAGCATGTATACTCGAAGAGAAATTTACGTTTTTATAAAAACAGTCCCAAATTTTACCAAGTTTTTTGCTGATAATTTGCAGAGTTTTTAATATAAAAACAAGTTACTTTCAGAAAATATGACAAAAAAAATTATACACAATACCCTGCAATCAGAATTAAAGAATAATAAAAATTGTATGAAAAATTAGCAGGTTTACTAAATATTGTTTCACTGCGCATGCGCGAATTCAATCAAAATATACTGTGCATAATATATTAGCCAAATGTTTAGACCAACTTTTATGAAAGTCTCAAGAACATAGCTTGAAAATTCTAATAGTAATCGTCGATAGAATAAGCTCGAATTTCGCTGTTCCCAAAAGGAAGCAAAAAGATGAGGGGTTGTATCCAAATATACTAGCTTATGAAAGTTGACATAATAAGAATGATGTGTCTCTCATTCTATATCTGATACAACCCCTCATCTTTTTGCTTCCTTTTGGGAACAGCGAATTTCAAGCTTATTCTATCGACGATTACTATCAGAATTTTCAAGCTATGTTTTTGAGACTTTCATAGAAGTTGGTCTATACATTTAGCTAATATATTATGCACAGTATACTTTGATTGAATTCGCGCATGCGCAGTGAAACAATATTTAGTAAACCTGCTCTTTTTTCATACAATTTTTATTATTTTTTAATTCTGATTGCAGGGTATTGTGTATAATTTTGTTTTTTATATTTTCTGAAAGTAACTTCCTTTTATATTAAAAACTCTGCAAATTATAAGCAAAAAACTTGGTAAAATTTGGGACTGTTTTTATAAAAACCTGAATTTCTCTTCGAGTATACATGCTATTTTCATAAAAATGAACCCAAATTATTACAATAAGCCACTTAATCATAATCTACAGTTTGAATACTTTTTGCAATATTAGTTTTTACAGGGTTATCCAAAAGATATTCGTTTTTCTTCAATTTGTTGACGGCCTCTTACGGGGTTTCGGGAAAAAATCTTCGCGGAAATATATGACGTTTATCATATTGTTTACACTCCTGAAGTTTCAGGATAATTCCTCATGTATCTTTCCAGATATTTAATAAATTATAATAAAAACAACTGCGTCTAATAATTTGGCCAGGGACTGTATATATATATGCGTTTCTATATCTATTGAGTAATCTAATTATTACAATAAATAATTATAAAGTAAACTGATGTGTGTTTTCTCTCTTATTTTCTGTTTGTCCTTGCGGTGTATATCTGTATTTATGTCCTTCTCTTCAGATTCGCAGATTTCCTTCTATTTCAGAGTCTCGTTGTTGTAATGTTATCCCAAATTATTGATTTTATTGCGATATTATCAATGAGCTTTTATACTTCTTTAGAATTAGTTCTTTACAATTTTATTATTAAAAATTGTGCTTTCCCATAGACATCCGAGAATTAACCCCAAATCCCTTAATAATTTCTTGTAAGAAAAAATTATTTGCGGCATGCGATCATTTAAATCAGAAAATAAGACATTAAAGTATATGCGAACTGCGCTTGTATTTTTGTTTGATGCTATGTTCCACAACGCTATGACTAAGACACACATAAATTTTTTTTTGTACTAACCATACAATTTATCTCACCCCTCCTTTTTTGTAATAATTAAAGACCATTTTGTGCCCAACAAATTTTAGTTTTTTTTTTTTTAAATTTATTTTTAGACTGCTGACCAGAGTCCTACCTGCCAGGCTTTTGCCTAGTTTAAGGAGATGATACCTGGCAACGGGGTGAATATTCGCCTGCTCTCCGCTTGGCAAAGATGTGTTTGTACAAACTATAGCCCGTTGTGGCTTCAGTGCGTCTTGTTGCTTTAATTGTTTTTTTTTAGTTGGCCGTTTGCTAATTGATTTTGGATGAGGCTGTTCAGCACTGCGCAGTATAGCGAAGTCCTGCCGGACGGATGTGAGATGCTGGGATATTTACTATTTCCTCGCTGCACCGCTCATCCATACGTCATGCCATCGCTACTCGAGTTGGTCTCGTAATTTAGTACTTTGATCTGGTGGCGAGACCTTCACCTGACTAGGCACCCATACGTGTAATTTACAGGTAACTTGCACGACTTTACACCCACGACGGATTTTACATGTACCGAACGCCATTAGTGTACATGATAACAAGTTTTAGTTTAGATACATGACCAGAAATTCTTTGGCAAAAATCCTCTTTCGTTTAGAGCAGAAGTAAATTTATCAAAGGCGGATTTTCCATCTGAATATTTGAAAAGGAAATGACTCTTCTATCCGTTGCTGTATGTCACAAGTATTGTTGAACTTTATATGAAGTTTATATATGAAGCAGGCATTAAACGAAC
This sequence comes from Maratus michaelseni, assembly GCA_963931845.1. Lineage (NCBI taxonomy): Eukaryota > Metazoa > Arthropoda > Arachnida > Araneae > Salticidae > Maratus > Maratus michaelseni. The sequence continues at coordinate 69,705,439 of OZ007596.1, forward strand.
ATGTCTATACTTCACTGGAGTAATCGCTTTTCAATACAATTTCATATATTTTGCGATGCATGGAAGTTTCTAATCTTAAACTACGTCATTTCTTTAGCCGAGAACACTCGCGAGTGTGATATACCATAAGTGTGTACGGATTTTACTTTTGTCACCACTATTTTAGAATAGTAATATTCGGGTTTTTTTCTCGCAGAATTTGAGTCCAATAAAATAAGACGAGTATTATAATTGAAAATATTTGTAACATAATTAAAAAACCCGTACGCATACTGCGTAGGGGCGATCGTTCCTGGGTTAAAATTCTTTAAATCAAATTAAAAAGTCGAACTGTCCGAATGTTTTAAATTTTAGGGATCTGTGTAATTAGTGTGTATAACTTTTAGATTGGCGCTCATCCTATTTGGTTTCAATATTTCAGCTGCCTTTGTTTCTGGATACCTCTGGTGCTGAATTTTTTCAAAGATGTGCGTCACACCTGCCCTGCTTGTGGAGCTAAACTGGGATATTACAAGAAATTATAGAAACTATAAAATTCTAATCTATTTCAGTTGTTTACATATTGTTGTAAGTTATAAATTAAAAGATTCATAATTTAAGGAATTCTTTAGACCTGTACGTTAAGAAAGTTATTTTGTTTTAGTCGAATGATTACTGATTTAAAGGAAGGGTATAGTTTAGACAATATCCCTCCCTTTTTTCTATGTGTTTTTGCTTTTGTATTTTCTGTTTTATTATAGTAAATGAGTTAACATGAAAATATTTTACCGGGACATTCTTATTTATATTTGGAAGTCAATTTAGTTATTTTAGAAAGATTGAAAGTCTTCAGTTTTGATTTAACACGTGATTGGAAAATTATGGTCTGTGAGACAGCACAGTACTGTAGACTGTATCACGAAGTTTCAAGTTGATAAAAAAAAAAGTTGTCACTATGATCCCATATATTCCAAAAGAAATTTTTTTAAATTGAAAAATATTTAGGTCTCCCGCAATGATCCTAAATTTAAAAGTTTTAGGCTACAAAATTAAAGACACAGTAATCTACACAGATGGATCAAAATTGGAAACAGGTGCTACGGGTTCGGCATTCGTAGAAATTCAAAAACCAACAAAAAATAAAAACATGGTCAGCACCTTTAACCCATTAAGCGCCATTGCTCCCATTTTAGGAACATTGCTTTAGGATTTTTTTCTAAAGTGCGTATTTTATTAATTGTTAAAAGGTTCATGTTATTTACATTTTGCATAGATGACATCTGAATTTTTTTTTTTTAAGTTTCATTAGAATTTTCTATTTTTTAAAACGTGTTAAAAAAGGCGAAAAATAGCTTTTTGGCAGTATTAGAAAGAAAAATTAAAAAAAAACTTTCTAATAAAATTTATATCTTTTAGTTAAAATATGTTTATAACAGTGTACTATATTAAACAACTTCAATTCGGAATTAATATGTAGAATGGATCAATCACAATTACCGAAAACATAAGTTGTTCCCAAAATGGGAGCAATGGCGCCTAATGGGGGTAATGTTTTTAAAAACATGTACATATGCCTCCGTGCATTTGTGGTATTTAATTTTCAATTTATTAGATATAGGAGGTATAATATCATTCTAAAACTAATATTTTTAGAAGATTTCATATAAATTAGTCCAACTTTTACATTTATAGTAAAAAACAAAATGAAATTACAAATTCCATAAGCATTTTCATTATCCATCTCTTTATTTTTCATCATTACATCATTTTTTCTGACTAATTTACATGGAAGATGATTGAACATTTTTTTAGATTTGGATGAATTTTCGGATGTTCCGGAAATCGTTTGTTTGCCACCTGATTGCATTATCGTAACATATGAGGAAGATATCTTCCTCATATGCATGTCGCATAAAGTATTTTCTATTACATATGTAAAAGAAAATAATTTATGCGACGATTTATCCCATGTTATATTTGGTGGATTAGAACTTTCTGTAAATCCTAAATCAACAGACAATCAAGAAATATCTGATTTAGTGTTTAAAAAAGACAAAGTATTAAACACAGGCTTAATATTTTAGATGAAAGTTCAGACGAATCTTCGAATTGGAATATGGAAAAAACTAAACAAAATGCAAAAAAAAAGTTAAAAACCACTTTCAGAAAACGAAGAAAATGTAATATAATGCTGCATAAAAAATGTTTAATCATTTTCATGTAAAATAGTAGGACAAAAAAGATGTAATGAAGAAAGATAAAGAGGTGGATAATGAAAATGCTTATGGAATCGGTAATTTTATTTTTTATTATTATTATAAATGTAGATGTTAGACTAATTTATACAAATTCTTCGTAAAATATCAGTTTCAGAATGATATTATCCCTTTTATAGCTAAAAAACTGAGAAATAACAAACATAAATGCAAGGAGGCATAAGTAAAATTTTCCAAAAATTTACCCACATTAGGCTCCATTGCTCCCATTTTGAGAACATGCTATTTTTCCTAAATATTCGGATTTTTTAAATTTTTTTTCTTCAGAAATACCTTAAAGGTTTTTTATTCATAAAGAAAAAACAACTGTTTCATTAAAAAATAGCTTAATATATATAGCGGCACCTAATGGGTTAAGGAAGCATAACAGTGTTTTTCAAGCCGAGCTACTGGCTATACTCAAACCAGCAGAATGGGGAAATAGCACAGGGAAGGAAAACAGCATCCACTCGGACCCCATGTCAGCCATTCAATCACTCAGCAAACCATTCAACGTAACAAAACTAATATATAACATACAAAAAACAGCAAAAGATTCAAATCAAAAATTCAAACTTAGCTGGGTAAAACCAAATGTGGGCATCCAAGGGAACGAGGATGCCGACGAAATAGCGCATTCAGCAGAAAACCAAAAAAAAAAAAGAAATCCCATATAAATTAGAGATCAATATAAAACCTGAAACGGAAATTAAAAGAACTAAACACCAAGCAATGGCAGTTCAAGTGGGATTATGGTGAAACGGACAGGACGACATATGCATACTTCGCAAAAGTAGAATCTCGCCAAGTGATCAGCTGTAATCTACTAAATCAAATATACGCAGGTCATGCAGCATTCCCGGCCTACTTACACAGATTCACGCGTAAAGAACAACCAAATTGCTCATGCGGGGAATTCAGAACCCCAAACACTATCTCACATCCTGCCCATTAACCCAATCACTCCATCTGATCCACATCACACCAAACAACCAAAAACTATGGTTGAAACTATGGTTGGACATAACCAATTAGCGAACAATAAACATGTACAAAGAAAATCAAGAGCAGTGATCAGATGATTAATAGAAAATATCGATCTTCTATTACACTAACAAACCTTCCCAGCAGCGATACTCCTGACTTGCATGGGATGACCACCTCAGGAAACCCGGCCTAAGCTTTAGAGTTTGTGTGCAATCCTGAGGGGCTGAAACGCCTCTATCACCAGCGAGACCACAGTTACAGAATTATGTATGCAATTTTTACAATATAATATTACACATGAATTTTGTCTGCTCATACAGTTATTGCTTTCATACATACGATTATTATTATTATTTCAATGCATGCAGAATATATAATTTCCGGATGAGCTATTTACAAATACTGTGCTCGCACCATGCCTAAAATTATTATTGGTTAAATATGATGGGATATTACTCCTGACTTGCATTCCCCCCCAACCCCCCCCCCCCTGGGTAAGTATAGTATAATTTAATGCTTAAAAAAATGAAAGTAGCAATGGAACCTCTTTGCAACGCCGAAAAAGTCGTTTTTTTCAGTGCTAGTTGGAAGTGGAATTTTTCTACGAATGACTATAAAATTACTAAAACGGTGAGGAGTAAATCAACAAAAAGTGCCAACAAAGCAAGAGCTGAAAAGTGAAATGCACACCTGCAACTAAAAAGAAATCATAAATAAAGTGTGCCGCATCTAGTGATTCAGCTTCATTTGCAAAAGATGGACTAACGGCCATGGAACAAGCCGCACTCCATTATTGCGCCAAGTTTTCAAATGGCTAACCAACTAATTTGCACACGAAGCCTAGTAGTGATAACCACAATTAGGATTCAATGGACTGATCGCATAAAGCGCATTCACGAAGAAATAAAAATTATAAATACCACAGTGCAATTAAGCAAGGGAAGAAAAGTGAAAAATATATAAATGACACAATGCAACAGTGTGCAACTACAAAGATAGTGACAACTACCAGCGACAAAAGTCGCAATGTGACAAATTACTGAAATTGGCAAAAAAAACAGCGAAAAATTCGCAATATGACCAATTCTAAGAAAGTAAAAATGATTACCAGTACAAGATAGTGACAATAAGACAAAGACAATACTGAACATAGCCCAAAAGGGTCGAGCCTATAAAAGTGGCAAAAATCCCTAACAGAAAGTAACCAAATGCAAAAAAGAGACTAGGCCATAAAAGCGGCAATAACCATGACAACGACAAACCACCATGATAGAGACAATCTAATATAAACGGTAAAAATCAAACAGAACTGTTACACTTACAGGTAAAACTTGGCACCCTCTAGGGGTGAAAGGCTTGTCTCACTGGCGACACCACTAGGAGAGCCAGAATGGCACCTTTAACTAGGGTGAAATGATGGCACCCCTACTCCAAGGTGCACAGCGGGACCCCACAAGGGAAAGCATTCCCAATCCATGGTTCATAGTGGCACCACTCCTTATCTAGCAATTGTATTTATTGTTTTGAATCATGAAATACAAGGTGTTGATTCATTTTCACATTGAATTCAGTAGGGAAAATGACAAAAACTTCACGATCACTAATAAGTATTGTAGATTTAGGCATTTGGCCACGTTTAGGTCTTTTTTTATAATGATAGATGTAATATGATATTTTTAAACTCAGTTTAAGTAAAAATACCTGGTGTCCAAGAAAGGTGGTAACATGGTTTATTTCTGTATACAGTATAAAATTTTTAATTTTGAAATTTTCTGTAACCATAGAGAAACAAATATACAATTCGAATTATCTACCTTCTTATGAAATATTTTCAATTTACATTATTTATCTATCTCAAAAATTTAATATTAAGCCTTGCGCGGCAGCGCAAGGCTTATTTATTTCCAGTGTGACATCCTAATGTTAATTTAACACAGGAAATCCCATTGAACGAGTTAATTTACTAGAGTTTTTCCCACTTTTTGTACGCGCTTCCACAAATTTTCTTCAAAACACCTAATTCTGTAAAAAAATAAATCCTCCAATCAAAAAACTCTAAATGTAGTAAACGTGGAGTCTTTAAATTAAAGTCCAAATACTGATTAAAGTGATAAAAACATAACACGGAATATTTAAAATAATTAGCTAAAATTTGGCACGCGATGATCGATAGATTGAAGAAGCAATAAAAATAAAAACAAATAATAATTTTTCACGTTTCCCAGTTTTGGCCAATTTAAGCACCTGCTAGCCTTGGACATGCGATCTCGTGGTATATGTTTACTATTTCAAAAATATACGAGAATATTGTATTTATCTTTAAGATCCGAAGATGTCACCAATAGTTGTGAACGATCTACATTAAAAAGGTATTTTAAATATTCCGTGTTATGTTTTTATCACTTTAAGCAGTATTTGGACTTTAATTTAGATGTTACTGTCTTTATCAAAATTGGATGAATGTTCGATATTTACTTATCTAGTGATACTGTGATGTTACGAAATGCGTTTTTAAATTTCTCTCTTAATCGATGATTACTAAAATTCAACATGGTGAAAAAATGCAAATTTTCTGGTTGCAAGAGTGATGCACGATACTTTTACAAAGACTATATGCTGGGAGTTTTGTTTTTCCCTTTTCCTAAACCACAGAAAAATTTTAGTAAATGTAACGAATGGCTTTCTGCTTGTGGTATAACAAATAAGGAAAGGGCATGTTTACAAACAAACAGTTCCATCAACCAATCTACCACTGCATTTTTGTCGAAGCTATCATTGCAGGAATCGTCATGGCGACGTAGGCCAATCATATCATAGACCAGTTTAACATAGACCAATCAAATCCCACCATCTCATGTGTATTGTAGGAGCCGTAAAGAACGAACAGGTTTTTCTGCCAAACCAACAGTAGTTTAACCAACAGTGACGTCAGATGCCCTTTCCTTATACAGAAACGATGACTAGAAACTGGTATGTTTGCTCTCGGCATTTCATTGATTTAAATGGCCCAACTGAAGAGTATCCTAACCCTATACAAAGAGTATCTCTGTCTGAACCGTTAAGTGATACATCAAATAAATATTCACGATATTATCGAGGAAATCGTGAAATTATCAAAAATAAAAGAGCCGCATACTATAAAAAATGTAAAAGCCAGATACAGAAGCGTAATACTTCATATTGTTTGCGAAATAAATCAAAGGCTAATAAATATAAGCTAAAATACTGGAAAAAAATACTCAAATCATAATAGGATTCTCACCTCTAAGAAAATTAATCCTTCAAGATATCGACAGCTTGCTTTAGTGAAAAATCTGCTAGAGAGTTATAAATCAAACATAGCTCAGCAAAGCAGAAGAACAAATATTCAATTTCTAAAAACTCAAATAAAAGCTCAATTACTTGCGCGTAAAGCTATTCATACTAAAAATGTTTTGTATGCAAAGAGTTCATCGGCTTCAGAAAATTTTTCAAACAAATTTCAACAGATGTTATCAAATTCAACTCAAAATATCACTGCAGAAAATTTATGTGAAATAATTGGTGGCGAAAGAATTCACAACTCCAATGCAGAACCCTATTTTTGGGAAATAGCATATCACCCATTAGTTCACATACATTTAGATCATAATTATAGTAGTCATTCCAATTCTAAAATAGAACATATTCCTTTAGGTGATTTACATTTCGAGAAAAACATTGATGGTCATCATCCCAAAACTCTAATGTAGAAATGTGGACCTCTCTGTAACATTTGAGAGAATTCAGTTCGAAGGTTATTGCATATTCTTCATATATTTGCTTCTTCTCAGGGCAGTTCTACAAAGGAATTATTTTCAAACATAGATTGTTGTGAGTATAAATCGTATTACATAAAAGAAGATCAAATGTGTGCTGTTAATGAAATTATTGTTATGAAATTATTGTAACAAATGAAAACGAGATCAATAAATGGACTGTTTGTGACGATAAGAAAATAACAGATCGTACACGTTTTGTAAAAAATCTTGCAGATGTTTACATTTTGCTTCTACAGAAATGTTAAATTAAGAAATTGTCAATATAAGGTAAAATATTTATTCAGCTACAAAAAGAAATATTTTGCTGAAAATTTCATCCTCCATAACTACACATTTTATAACAAAATCAGAATACAGTTGTTTCATATATGCTCATTATTATTTTTTTGCTTCTTATGTGATAAAACAACATAAGATGTTATTAATAGCTTTCACACACGCTTACTAGTGTCTCTTTCCAAAGTGGTTGCAAATGTATTTTACACTATGGCATAAAATTATTTGCAAAAATGGACATGATTCGTTTTATTATTATCATTATAAAGATGTGAAACAATCCGTTAAAGTCCGTTATATACATTTTTTTGTTAAAAATTACTTTTATTATTTTAATTGTTTACAGAATAATCAGTGTTTGAACTGTATATTTCATATTACCAATACTGATTTTGATACGTGCAGTCTTTTACATACTTGCCTCGTTTGAATCTTGTCTGCTTCATATTAAATTGTTATTAAAAAACTTGAGATATTAAAAAAAAGGAACCTGCAAAGCAAATTAAAAAAATAAATTTATTTCCATTTTGTTAAGCCCGAGAAGGGACAGATATTAAAATTATTTTATTTAGTCAATGCTACAATAATGTTGCATTTTTATATTAAATCTTGCTCAGTCTATTTAATCTTAAAAAATTAAATTTAAATTTGAAAAATGATATTAAAGCAACTTTAAAACATTTCATTTAGAAATCTAAATAAATCTTCAACTTTTTTTCAGTTTTACATGCATTATACAAAATTTGTATTGTAGCAAATTCTAACAGACAAGAAACATGAGAAGTTCAAATAATTTTAAAAAGTTGAAGATTTATTTAGATTTCTAAATGAAATGTTTTAAAGTTGCTTTAATATCATGTTTCAAATTTAAATTTATTTTTTTAAGATTAAATAGACTGAGCAAGATTTAATATAAAAATGCAACATTATTGTAGCATTGACTAAATAAAATAATTTTAATATCTGTCCCTTCTCGGGCTTAACAAAATGGAAATAAATTTATTTTTTTAATTTGCTTTGCAGGTTCCTTTTTTTTAATCTCATTTATCATCATAGTTATCTATTTGCCACTTTTAAAAATTACTTATTAACAAGTAGCTGACTACCTATACACATTGAAAAAATAAATGTCAACTCGGGTGTTGATTTTCACATTTGTTCAAAACACTTTTACATATTTATCTTTTGGTTATTTGTGTAATTTTTATAATGTAACAAACTATTAAAACTGCTATTTTTATTTATGTCTACACAATTTCATTTCATGTTAATTATAATCAACTTATTCAAATTAAGGGAAACATTGGGCAAATAGGGTGCACCCCACAAGGGAAAGCATTCCCATTCCATGGTGCATAGTGCTTCTTATCTAGCAATTCTATTTATTGTTTTGAATCATGAAATACAAGGTGTTGATTCATTTTCACATTGAATTCAGTAGGAAAAATGACAAAAACTTCATGATCACTAATAAGTACTGTAACTTTAGGCATTTGACCACGTTTGAGTATTTTTTTATAATGATAGATGTAATATCATATTTTTAAACTCAGTTTAAGTAAAAATAGAAGGTGTCCAAGAAAGGTGGTAACATGGTTTTTTCTGTATACAGTATAAAATTTTTTATTTTGAAATTTTCTGTATCCATAGAGAAGAAAATATACAATTCGAATTATCTACTTTCTTGTGAATTTTTTTTCAATTTACATTATTTATCTATCTTTTATAGTTATCTCTTTGCCACTTCCAAAAATTACTTATTAACAAGTAGCTGTGCTGACTACCTATGAGCATTGAAAATATAAATGGCAACTCGGGAGTTGATTTTCACATTTGTTCAAAACACTTTTACATATTTATTTTTTAGGTATTTGTGTAATTTTTATAATTTAACAAACTTTTGAAACTGCTATTTTTATTTATGTCTACACAATTTCATTTCATATTAATTATAATCAACTTATTCAAATAACGGGAAACATTGGGCAAATAGTGTGCACCCCACAAGGGAAAGCCTTGGTGCCTCGTGGTGCACCAATCCATGGTGCATGGAGGAACCCCCCCACCCACCTTCTTGTCTAGCAGTTGTATTTATTGTTTTGAATCATGAAATACAAGGTATTGATTCATTTTCACATTGAATTCAGTAGGGAAAATGACGAAAAGTTCAGAATCACTAATAAGTATTGCAATTTTAGGCATTTGAAATTCATTTTGCATAATGAGTAGAATTTTTAAGCATTAAATTTTATGATATACTTATTAGTTTCTTAATTAGTGTAGTACGTCACTGTAACTCATAAACCTCTACTGGTGCCTTAATTTGTGGTTTCCATAAGATTCTTAACAACTTTCTTTGTTCGGGATTTAACACTATTTGTCAGTACACCTTTTCAATGTCAACCAGAAATGCAAATCTATGTTTTCTAAAACGAATCATAATTTCATACAGATCTTCGTTTACTAATTCCTTCAAAAGAATATCATTCAAGGATTTGCCATTAGTGGTAAGGTTCGACGAATTACAGACAATTCTGAGTTTTGCTGTTGAACTCTCGGGACGATATACCTCATGGTGTGGAAGATAATAAGTACCTCTTTCTTCTATATTTTCCGTAATTTTTATCATGTGACCAATAGTTTCGTATTCTTTCATAAAATCGTAATACATTTCTAGCATTAAGGGGTTTTTCTCAAGACGATTTTACAATTGTTGTAACCTCTTCTCGGCAATAAGTTTAGAATCTCCGGGGACAATCGGATTCTCCCGCAAAGGCATTGATACTAAAAATCTTCCCGTTTTATCACGACGATATGTGTCTAAAAAATGACTTTCGCATAGCTGCTCTTTAACACTAAGAGGACACGATTTATGCTCAACAACTTCAATTTTCCATAATTTTTGAAGGTTTTCCCCTAACGAATCTGTTTGTTGGATAAGACCTCAAAACTGCTGATTGCACTTGGTTTTTAATTTTAGCGAAACAATGTAACCAAAAACTTTTTTCTGAAACATTAATTGAGAGATTTTATGTTTATCCTCGTCCAAAATTTCATAAAAATGTTCTGCCCCAATCAAAATGTCTATTTTAGCTGGATTTCCAAAACAGGGATCAGCTACCTCTATGTTTTCTGGTAACTGAAAAGCAGGCACATTCATTTTACTAGAAAGAACCCATTCCGTTATTTTTGGCGTTATTAAGAATTGAATAGATTTTCGAAAGGAACCATTTCGGTCGGAAATAGTTGTCTGCACTTTAGATTTTATGCTAAAAATCTTCCCATTTATTCCAGAAACCAAAACATTAGCTTTATTTTTTTCTTAATCCTAATATTTGAGCTAATTTAAATGTCATTAGATTTACTTGCGATCCATTATCTAAAATTTCACAGGCTGGTATTTTTATACCGCAAGAATTTCAACATAAATAATGCACGTAGTTAATAAAACATTGCTAGCATTTTCTCTCGATAAATAAATTTTGTTACAAAATGATTGAGAAAGTTCAGATGAATCAGCCTTACTTCCTTCTTTTAACTGACTATTTATTTCATTCTGAGTGCTAACTTCTTTTTTATTTACTATTTGAGTGATAGATGGTTGATTTTTTTCTTTCGGCGTTGTTAAATTGGATGAACGTCTGCGACAAAGTAGGCTATTATGTTTATCCAAAAATAACCTGCACGTGATTTTGATAAACAATTAGCGATTTTATGTTTTTCACTCAAACAATTAAGGCAAAGATTAAACTTTTTCACTGTAGAATATCTGTCATATTCATTCAATTTTAAGGACATATTACATTTAAAAATAGAATGGTGAGTCGAGTGGTAAAGAACACATTTATTTCCTGTTTCGGAATTACTTTTTACGAATAAATTCTTTGCTTTCTGATTTCTTTCAATTGATGTTTATTTATTTTTCATATTTAGATTACCCTGCAAATTTTCTAATACTAAACAGCGTTTCTGTAGAAAAGCAATAAATTGGTGCCAATCGGGTAGTTCCGTTGTTTTTAATGACAGCTCAAACTGCTTTTTTGTTTCCGTGTCTAGTTTTTTAAGATTAATATTAAGTTTTAACCCTATTATTTTTAGAGCTCGAATATGTTTTTGATATCCGTCAACTACAGCTCTTAAACTTTTTGCTGCATCTTGCTATGACATTTCCACAGATAATATTTCATTTATATGACTGTTAACAATAAATCGTTTATTTTGTAATCGATCTTCCAATGCTTAAAAAAGCGATTCATAAGAGTCATCTATTGTAACAACATCTAATGCACTATGGCTAAGGGTTAATTTTAAATAATACAGTTTCTAAGTACTACTTAATTTAGCATTTGAATTAATCAAAGTTATAAATTGGTCTTTAAAGGTGTACCAATCTTGATAATTGCCCGAACTTTGGTAACGGAATATCCGGTAAATTAAAATTCATAAATGAAATATCTAATTTTGACTTATTATCATTATATACATTTTCATTATTATTAGAAAGTAGCAAATTTCTTAGTCTTACCTCTAAAATTTCTGCTTGTTCTTCCAATTCCGTAAATACTGCTATATGGTCACTCAGCTCCGAATCTTCTTCTATAGCTTCAAAATATTTCACTTTTAAGTCATCTAAATTGTATGTTAATTTTTGCAGATAATCAAATTTAACTTGATATTCCCATATGTCCTTTTTTTCTTCTTTATCTAGAAATGTTTCTATTCTAGTTAATTGGCCTTTGTAGGCAACTCTTTGCCTATTAAACGTTGTTAATTTAATTTTATCAGCCATATTGTAACTAATTATTCCAATCTTCAAAAAATATCATTTCTATTCTCCGAGACACGTGACCAAAAATTGTTCTATTCTCCGGCTGGACTGGTCCAAAAAATGTTTACTTCGCGCTAAAGTTATTGATTGAGTGGACTGTATTACGAAAATATGTAATACATTGAAGCAAATAATGAAAAGAGTTTCTAAATTACTAAAATGTTTATATACATATATACATTACATTACATTTAAATCCAAAATGCTGACACCATAGTCAGTTTCGAACAATATCATAATGAATGAGCGGACAATACCACTTGAAGAACAAAATAATTATATTATTCTTACTATGATGAAGAAATGACTTCTTATTACTATATTTAATGACCCCATAGTCATTTTAGCTAATAAAATAGCTCCATTATGCGGTTTATTCTATATTGCATTATTCGTGCGAATATCACAACAAATGCGGGAGAGACTCATTGTTGCCATGCGGCAAAAACAAAATTTCAATAGAATGCGCAAAAGTCGTCTGCAAGACCAAGGAAAGCCGTGACATTGTCGACAGATTATAGAACTGCTATAACTATACAATTTTAGTATACAAATTTGGTTTTTGAATTGAAAACGTGAGTTTCAAAACTCACCTTATCCAAAATTTAAAAAATCGTGTTTTTGTATCAACTTATTATTTTGCTAAGTCTACACCGAAAACACAAACTGTAATCTGCAATAAAACTAGTTTTATCGTGCATATTTGGCACTGTAAAATAATGATTTATTTTCAAAACTCACCTTAACCACTAGGAAGTCGGGATCAAAATTAGTTTTATCCCTGCGCATGCGTAGATTACCCCACGGCGAGTTTATCAGCTACTATCACAGTATTTTTTTTTCATTTTTGATTTGTTCTATTCATTACAAACTGATTAACCTCCTATTGGCCATTTATATTTTTCGTAATTTCAGTTGGAACTTGTAAAAACTTACTGTCCATCATAATGGATAGTCTAGTGCTGCTATCTGTGTATCGAAAAAGTAAAAAAAAAAATCGCAGCAAAATGTGTATTTTAATCATTTGAAAATGGTGGCGAACAGGTAAAAGATTGTTGAAGGCAAGTACAGAGTTTTAAATCAAATTTCATGTACTTTTTAAAAGTATTTTGACATTAATGCAGCATATATATAATTTTAAATGTTGTATTAATGGAATTAAACCGTAGTTTAAGTAATTGGATGTGAATTTTGGAGAATAAACTCATGTTTTTATCGAAGTCCATTGTATTGGACGTTAGGTCTTCGTCAGTTGCTACATTCATATTAAGAACTTTTTGAATACTGAAGGGTAAGATTGGTTTTTGCTCAAAATTTTATACTGTATTGAAAGAAAAATAAACACAGAAGTAGATATTATACATTTCTATTGGTAATTAAACAATTAAGTAAATATTGTCCAAGAAGTGTATAATTCTACTGGTAAAATGCTTGTTCCAATTTAGTACACTGTCTAATTTTTATTTCAGTGGAACGTGCTTTTTGCAATATTTAATAAAAAAAGAGATTTACAAATAAGCTTTTCTTTTAATATGTTTTTCTTTATTGTAAGATTTTTTCTTGTTTTTATGTTAGTATGTTGTTTATAATTAAACTAATTAACTTAATCAAATTAAAATAAAACATTATTAAAGATAACATTGTAAGATTATAAATAACCTCATCTTTTAAATGTCCATTTGGCATTCAAGTGCCAATTTTGGTAGCTGTGCAAATAATTATTATCAGTATGCTAACAAACAAAGAGCTCTTGTTGAGATAGATTTAAAAAAGAATTCTAACTAAAAATTATTTAAAAGTTTACTAAATTGACCTACACTTTTGTTATATTATGATGTAAAAATTGATATTATGCGATGCTTAGAAGTGATGGATGAGTAATAAAAACATACTTATGACGACAGTAAAGTTTACAGTGAAAGAAATAGACTTTGTCTCTAGATATCTAATTTTTGAGGCCTTCTTTTTTCAGAGATATTTGGAAACTGGCGTTATTTAGATCTGGAGAAAGTTATTGAAACAATTTTGGAAGCAATAAAATGAATAGTTACGATTCAAATCTTGGCATTAGTGATGAAGGTAAGAAGGAGGACACGATCAAAGAAATTGGATTAATGCAAATTCATCCAATTATTATACTTCAAGTTGCTTAGTGCGAATCAGCTTTTGAGGAAATGGAAATTGAGTTATTCGAGCCTTGACTAAAACTCAAGCAACAACATTTCTCCACCTAGCCACCTGGCGCAAACGTAACAGATCGGACTTAGTACCGAGTCTAGTCAGTTGTAAAAAGAGTATTCAACAGTTACCTAAAATAATTGACAAATAAAGTAAATTGTGGAGCAAAATAAAATTTTATTTAATTTTTTTAACAGGAAATGCAACTTGTATATCTGTTTAACTACCAAAAATAATTGCTTTGCAGAAGAACATTCATAAAGTACTGAATTCTAAGTCCATCTATTTATTTTGTGTGTGTAATTATTTTTTTAAATAATAATAATTATTATTTAGTGTCTAATTAATTTTTTTATCTTTAATTTGAGTCTAATTAAATATTGTGTCATTATTTTGCGTCGAATTCAATTTTGTGTCATTAATTTTTGTCCAATATAAAGAACTTTTCATCCAGATTCATATAATTTAATAATACGTTTTCACAAGACGAAGACCCAATGTCCATTTTATTGAACACACCAAAAAGCTACATATATATTTAAAAAATAATAAATGAACATATTTATTGATTTCTAGTCTCAAAAGGAGCAATAATCTGAATTTTGATAAAATTTGCACGAAAAATACGAGCTTGGGTCTCAAGAGGCTATGAAAGGCCTTGTATCTTGCGCATGATGGACCTTGAATAAACTCCTGAACATTGTGAGGGAACATCGAGAAACACTCAAAACA
The DNA here is from genome assembly GCA_963931845.1 of Maratus michaelseni. Lineage (NCBI taxonomy): Eukaryota > Metazoa > Arthropoda > Arachnida > Araneae > Salticidae > Maratus > Maratus michaelseni. The sequence goes on from OZ007596.1 coordinate 69,720,474, forward strand.
GGGAAACAGTTAATATCTTTACTTGGCGTGAGAAGGAACGGAACAAGGAGTCAAATGAGATATGCACCATATTTTTTCTTTAATCTTAAATCCTTAACTCTGGAAGGATTTGAAAAAATTCAAATATTTTCTGATGGTTGTTCAGGCCAAAATAAGAACATCACAAATCTAGGGATGCTAGCAAAGCGGCTCATGGAATTAGCTCCTTTAATTATTAAACATATTGACTTTATTTTTCCCATTGTGGGTCATTCTTATTTGCCACCAGACATAGTTTTTGGCAGGCTTGGGAAAAATCTAAAAAAAGAAGGAGTGCACTATCCATTCTGAAGAGTATCTGTATTTTTTTTTCACAGTTTGGTACAGTACGGAATGTACGCCAGGAAGTTCCAATTTATGATTTCAAATCAGCTGTGGTTTCTACTTTAAAATGTCCCGGTGAGCTGCATTTCCAGTGCTTGTGCAAAGCGCATCACCTTGTTAAAAGAGACAGCTGTGCTCCTTATTAAAGGTGAGCCCCACTACAAGACAGATGTAGACGTTTTCAAATCATTGACCAAGATGGTGAAAAGTTTAAGATTCATGAAACCCGAGCAGATGTCATGTTCTGCCCGTGTGAAACAATAGAAATTTAAGAGTGATGACGATAACTGGTCAAAAATGGAGGACCTTATATTCTATAAAATTATTATTTGTCAGAAACCAGAACAGGAGGAGATGCTCGAGAAGGACACCGATGATATACCAGAAGAAGAACTGGATGAGTTGATTGTATAATTTTATTTTCTATCTTTTGAAAGAAAATTATATTTTATTACATAGATATATATTATATTATATATTATATAGATATTATATCATATTATATATTATATAGATATTGTATTATATTAAATATTATATAGATATTATATTATGTTATATATTATATAGATATTATATTATATTCTTTTTTAGAAGATAACTAGTAAGTTGTATCAATAATAAAATATTTATGATTAAACTTCTTTTATTAATAATTAGTTTACTTTTTTTAATGAAATGTAACACTAAATTTTAATCATACTTATTTGCTGTCGTAAATATTATTTTTCACCCAAAAATATTATCATTCGATGAACAAAAATTGAAACTATTGAGTTCTTTCAGCAAACTTGTTAACGATGTATTTTTTAAAGAAGTTGGCATCAAAACTTCTCTTGTCCATAGTTTTGCAACAAAACTCTTCTTATACGAAACATTTTCCCAATAATTAATTTAATTAATTAAAGGTAATTTTCCACTTTAACACTGTGGTATCATAGCACAACTAGTTATAAGTTGAAAAAAAATTGGAATTATTCGATATACGTAGTCGCAGTTAGAGGTTTTATGCGATTACCTAAAAACCAATTTCCTGGAAAGGCAAAGTTTTCAAATTCACGTCCTCAATTCAATGATTTGGCAATAATATGACTCCATCTTAAATAGGACGCAATGGCAAATTGAAATAATTACCTGTCATGGGATATCATTGAATCAATTGCGTATGATAGGATTTAATAGAATGTAGAATGGGACTATGACTTGATCATAGAGGTTATAAAATGGCATATACGTCATATATGACTGTAACATATATCGTCATACATGTCAGATAACTTGGCGATACATCCCGGTCGCTTGACGAGTAATAATCGGAAGCTGCTATTACAAGGAAGTACCAATTTAAAAAAATTCAAATTACTTAATAAATATTTTTATTACTATCTTTTTAAGATTTGATTAGAATTTCATAAAATTGGAAATGACTTTACAAAATTCTGCCACGATTATATACACTGCTCAAAACAATTAAAGGATATTTGAAGTTTTATATAAAATAAAGATATAAACGAAATTTTTTTTGCCGAAAATAGAAGAAGAGAATCACAAATGCAAATTTTTCAGGTTTTCAAACTGTGGAGTATGCAAATTTTGAGTTCGACGTCAAAAACGTCGCTTCAGCGGCAGCGAATGAAATTTGACTTTCAACTGGATAAAAGAGAATGAAGACAAGGATGATCGGCATTCAGTGATTGCTTTGTTTCGTTGAGTACGATGTCTCAGCGAAGTCATTTGACAGATTCAGAAGCTTGGAGAAATGTTGGTAGGTTAGAAGGGGGCCAAACTCAAGCCGAAGTAGCGCAAGCCATTGGAGTGTCACAAAGTGTCATTTCCACGATCTGGAACCGTTTTTTGGAGAGTGGATGTGCAGGCCGAAGACAAGGGCAAGGTCGTAGACGGGCAACAACGCCCAATGAAGATCGGTATTTAGCGTTAACAGCTCGGAGACACCGAAACATGAACGCTACTCTTCTCCAACAACACTTTCACTCGGCTACAGGCACCACGATTTCAACTCAGACTGTCCGAAACCGGCTCCATGCTGTAGGTCTGTATGCTCGCCGACCGATGGTATGTGTTAGATTAACATCAAGGCATCGTCGCGACCGCAGAGAGTGGGCAACCGAGCATGTCAACTGGAGGAGAAATGAATGGAGGAATATTCTGTTTTCTGACGAGTCCCGTTTTTCTGTGCATCCGGATAATAGGCGTATTTTCATCTGGAGGGACCGTGGCAGTAGGAATAATCCTGCGTTCGTGCACGAAAGTGTCAGATTTGGCGGTGGAGGAGTGTTGGTGTATGGTGGCATCTCCATTGACGGGCGCACTGACCTCTACATCATTCGAGATGGAGCTCTGACTGGTCGCCGATATAGGGATGAGATCCTCAGACCTATTGTAGTCCCTTACGCTGCAGCATAACTTCATTTTAATGGACGATAACTGCAGGCCACATCGTGCAAAGCTGGTGGAGGATTTCCTTTTCGAGGAAGGAATCGTTCGAATGGAATGGCCAGCGTGTTCTCCAGACATGAATCCAATCGAGCACGTTTGGGACGCTCTAGGAAGACGGGTTTCTGGCCGCCAACAACCCCCACAAACTCACCAAGAACTGGAAAGAGCTCTTCTGGAAGAGTGGTGCAGAATACCCCAACTCGTCATTAATAGCCTCATTGAGTCCATGCCTCAAAGGTGTTCAACGTTGCTGGCCGCCCGTGGAAACCATATCCCCTACTGAAAATGATTTTCTTTGAAGAAAACACCTTTTCTTATTCTTTTTTTCTCATATGCACAAATTGTGTTTTTTTCCTTTTGTACACAAATGCGCAATAAATTGCATTTTTTCTCCCAAACATGTGTAATTTATTCTCGTATAACATACTATGTCTGTCGACCATGTATCAATCAGCTAAAAAGTTTCCCAGATACAAAATCCACCTAAAACTGCAATATCCTTTAATTGTTTTGAGCAGTGTATATTAAATTTCAAACCATTTGGTTGTGTAGTTTTTGCGCTGTTATATGTGGACAGACGGACGGAATAGACGACGACTACATGTGCTACGTGTTTATAAAATTACGAACGCACCTAAAAATGAAATGAGCGGAAAACCTTCAAAATACATTCTATATTACCATTTATTTCGAAATAATTTCAGCTCTTATCATTCATTTATGTCTCACGTTCGCCTAATGCAGTAAAAGAATGAAATTTACTCAAAATGTGGCTTAATTTATAATTTTTGAATTATCCGTAGCAGTATAATTTCCTCTAATGAAAATAGACACTCGAAAACCACTTGGCATATTTCAAAAATTACGTGAGCAAAGCCGCGGTTTATTCTAGTATTTAATAATTCGTATGTTTATTTTGGATTCTCTGTTTATGGAATCAGAATTTTCGTGAAAATGATATCCCATTGATTTAATAATTCGTGGCATGTTTGCACAGAACTATTTCTGTGCTTTGATGTTATTAATTGTAATTTATCTGTAGTACTATTAATTTAAAAGAGAAAATTTATGTTATTGTGCTGATTATTAAAATATTTATTAACAATTTGAATAATAATCTCATAGAATGTGAAATAAAAAGAACAAGTAATATAAAAAAAAATTAAAGTCAATTCCTACTTAGGTCAACAAAGAAAATTTTTATTTTAGTTACTTTTTATTAAATTAAATTTAATTAATGAATTATTATTAGAAAAAACTGTATTAACATCAAGTGGCATCGACTACAAGTTTTAAAAAATGTATTTGAACTTGAGTGGATGAATAAAACGTATTTTATTACCGATTGAAAATTTGAACAAGATATATAAATATATATAGGGAGAGTGTGATCTGATAGTAAGGAATTGAAAATATGCATGATCAAAATTGCCCTTTCTGAAAATTAACTATATAACTGTGTTTGTATATCTATTGAGTAATCTAATTATTACAATAAATAATTATAGTGTAAACTACTGTGTGTTATCTCTCTTATTTTCTGTATGTCCTTGCGCTGTATATCTGTATTTATGTCCTTCTCTTCAGATTCGCAATTTTCCTTCTATTTCAGAGTCGCGTTGTTGTAATGTTATCCCAAATTATTGATTTTCTTGCGATATTATCAATGAGCTTTTATACTGGTGTTCTTTAGAATTATATACTTAAACATTGCCTTTCCCATAGGCAACCGAGAATTAACCCCAACTCTCTTAATGATTTCTTGTAAGAAAAAAATGATTTGCTGCATGCAATCATTTCAATCAGAAAATAAGAGATAAAAGTATATGCGAACAGTGCTTGTATCTTCCTTGGATGCCATGTTCACAACGCTATGACTAAGACGCACATAAAATTTTCTCTGTATTAACCATATAATTTATCTCCACCCCTCTTTTTTTTGCAATATTGAAAGACCATTTTGTGCCCAACAAGTTTTATTTTAGATCCATGACCAGAAATTTTTTGTCAAAAATCCTCTTTCGTTTAGAGTTGAAGCAAAGGATCAGGGTCCATAAGCCGTGTTTTTGACCCATGAAATAAGACTAAAATTCGATTTTATTATACTAACGTAATTATTTCATTTTTTAACATTAGAAGGTTTATGCTGTATGATTTCAACAATAGTTTTTGCATTTTGTTCGTTTCTATGTAACTTACACAAGCTCAAAGTTCGTATTATTCGCAGTTTTTGATGAAAAATACGCAATTTCTCTTAATTTTACATCAATTTTTAATATATTTTTAAATATTTTACTACGAGCGTAACTTTGCAACACTTTTATTTTTACACATATTGTACATTTTGATATATTTTATAATATATGTAAAGAAGAAAGGGTTGCACGATTGCGCTCATATAAATAATTGAGGTAATATTTGGGGAAATTGCGTATTTTTCATCAAAAACTACGAATAATACGAACTTTGAGCTTGTGTAAGTCATATAAATCCGAATAAAATGCAAAAACTATTGTTGAATTCGTACAGGATAAAATTTCTAATATTAAAAGGTGAAATAATTAAGTCAGTGTAACAAAATCGAGTTTTAGTCTATTTCATGGGCCAAAAACACGGCTTATAGACTCTGATCATTTATCAAAGTTGAATTTTCCATCTGAATATTTGAAAAGGAAAAGACTCGGCTATCCCTTGCTGTATGTCACAAGTACTGTTGAACTCTATAAGCAGGCATTAAACGAACATGTCTATACTTCACTGGAGGGATCGCTTTTCAGTACAATTTCATATATTTTGCGATGCATGGAAGTTTCTAATCTTAAACTACGTCATTTCTTTAGCCGAGAACACTCGCGGATATGATATACCTTAAGTGTGTACGGATTTTACTTTTGTCACCACTATTTTAGAATAGTAATATTCGGGTTTTTTTCTCGCAGAATTTGAGTCTAATAAAATAAGACGAGTATTATATTTGAAAATATTTGTAACGAAATTAAAAAACCCATACGCATCCTGCGTAGGGGCGATCATTCCTGGGTTAAGATTCTTTAAATCAAATTTAAAAGTCGAACTTTCCGAATATTTTAAATTTTAGGGTTCTGTGTCATTAGTACGTATAACTTTTACAATTGTGCTCACATATTTGGTTTCAATATTTCAGCTGCCTATGTTTCTGGATACCTCTGGTACTGGATTCTTGCAAAGATGTGCGTCACACCTGCCCTGCTTGCGGAGCTAAGCTGGGATATTACAAGCAGTTGTAGAAACTATAAGATTATATTTTATTTCAGTTGTTTACATATTGTTGTAAGTTATAAATTAAAAGCTTCTTAATTTATGGAATTCTTTTGACCTGTACGTTAAGAAAGTTATTTTGTTTTAGTCGAATGATTACAGATTTAAAGGAAGGGTATAATTTAGACAATATCCCCCCCTTTTTTTCCTATTTGTTTTTGTTTTTGTTTTTGATTTTAGGGTTTCGTTCATCTCACGAAACCCTATTGCTCCCGCTGCGTTGTCTGTCTGTCACAGAGCCATTCTCGAAAACTATGTAACTTACAGAGTTGAAACTTCGTGTATAAATCAGAATATCAGCTGTAAAGAGCTGAAAATATTAAAATTTGAAAAATTCGTCTTATTTTAATAATTAGAGATAAAAAACCAAAATTCTAATAGCCTTTTTCTATTAAATTTAAACATTTTTCGTTATAGCCGATGCCAAAAATTTAAAATCTACAATGAAATTCTTTCTACAATAATTAATTTTCTATCAGACGATTTTCACGTGAAAAATGAAAATGAAATAAAAAGTTTCACCAATTGAAAAAAAGATAAATATGAAATAAAATTGATTGATGTCATAGTGGTAAATAAAACGGCAAATGTCTAAGATTTCTCAATAATACAAGTAGTATGAGTATGTGGATGTACACAGAGCAGATTAATATCACGTCATTAGAGAATTAAAAAGAAAATCTGACGTCCTATTGGAAGTTTAACGAATTTTTCAGATGTTTGAGAATAATACAAAGCTAGTATCAATATGAATAATAGAGAATAGTAAATGTATGAGTTTGAGGAATGTATTGAATCATGATAAAAACCCGATTATGGAAATATTCGCATATTTTAACATTTTGAAGGCGTTCAACATGTTTAATTTTGAAATTATATATTGTTTAAATATCGCATTTAGTCCGTATGACGGATATTATTATGACAGAATATAATAGCTGGTTTCGCCCGCTATCCGGCTGGTTTAGATTTTCGAAAAAGCGGAAAAATAGACCGGTAAATTTTTACTTTATAAAAAACATGACTTTTTTTGTTGTTGTTGCTAAATTATATTTATTTGAATTTATTAAAGAAAGGATAAAGTGTTTTGAAAGGAATATTAAACAAAATCCTTTGTGCGATCTTCGATCACACTTACCCACTTGTTTCTGTTTTATTTTAGTAAAAGAGTTAACATGAAAATATTTTACCGGGACATTCTTATTTACATTTGGAAGTCAATTTAGTTATTTTAGAAATAATGGAAGTCTAAAGTTTTGATTTAACTCGTAATTGGAAAATTGTGGTCTCTGAGACAGTACAGTACAGTAGGACGTATCACGAAAAAAAAAACTAATTCAAAGTTTCAAGCTGATAAAAAAAGTTGTGACTATGATCACATATATCAAAAGAAATTTGTTCAAATTGAAAAATATTTAGGTCTCCCGCGATGATCCTAAAGTTAAAAGTTTTAGGCCACAACATTAAAGACACAGTAATCTACACAGATGGATCAAAACTGGAAACAGGTGCTACGGGTTCGGCATACGTAGAAATTCAAAAACCATCAAAAATAAAAACATGGTCAGCACCATTAACCACTTCACTCCCAGGCTTAATTTGGCTGGTGAAGGGCTATATACCAGGCTGTGCGGTGCAAAATGTTTGTGTCATAAATCCTTTCATAACTTCCGTGATTTAATAGTAATGAATGTAAGGTCGTTAAAGGATTTACAACGTTATCATAATACATATAAAATAATATATAAAACTTGCACATTATATACATACACTGATATACATACATACAATATATCAGGGTGGCTAGTGGTCAGGGAAAAATACAGTCAAAAAAGGTGATAAACACCAGTATATTCTTATAGAAAAATTCATGTTGAAGCGAACAGCGAACAGTTTATTGGTTCAATGGGTTACCCGTTTTGCAAGAAAACTCAACACCCTGTAGATGAGTAAATGTATATCATATCTTAAGGAGCCATATGAAAAAAAAGAATATTTAAATTAAAGTAATAAAAAACGTATGAATAAAGTATATTAAATTTAAAGTAACAAAAAAATATAAAAAAGATCGCATAAAAATACGATATGCGACAGTCAAAATCAACAAGCATAGAATTTAACGTTGAGAAAAGTCAATTGGAGCGGAAATAAGTCAATAGATGGCGCAACGTGTCCAGTCGGGAGGATAAAACGTAAAAGAACTATTTTATAATAGTGGATGAGCTGGGATTACGCCAGCGAGTCAAATGATAGAAGTTTGAGTTATTTGGTCGAATAATCAACGTGAATTTTTCTGTTAGAATATATTGGTGTTTGTTACTTTTTGTTACTGTGTTTTTCCCTGACCACTAGCCCCTGTATATGATTAAAACTTAGGAATTTATTTTAAAAACTTATGATATTGATCAAAATGCCTTCTACTGCACAGTCCTGGAAAATCTTCACAACAAGAACACATTAGCTGTTCTCATTGGTCAGAAAATAGATAGCCTTTAAAAACAGAGATACTTTTCTACGATATTTTTAACAGTGATGGTTGAAAGCTTACTTTCTTTCTTATAATGACGTAAGGTGTGTAGTGAACGTATTGGTGTACGTAATGGTCACTGATTACTGAAATGAGAAGACGTACGCAGAGTACGTCCTGGTCGCTGATTGCTGAAATGAGAGGACGTACGCAGCGTACGACCTGGGAGTGAAGAGGTTAAGGATGCATAACAGTGTTTTCCAAGCCGGTGTCCTGCTTGGGAAATGGGGAAACAGAAGAGGTGACCAATAACAAAACCTGCTGGCTATAGTTCAGGCATATAAAACTGCACCCACTGCGGCCCTACAAGTACTGGCAGGCATGAATATGAATGTACGGCAAACACACCCAGCAGACACAACAGAGCCACGGATATGTTACAACATTAAAGACATGGTAATATACACAGAAGGATCAAAATTGAATCAGGCGCGACGGGTTCGGTCTTAGTAGTATGCTAAATTGAGAAAAAATAAAAACATGGTCAGCTCTATTAAGACAGTACAACAGTATTTTCCAAGCCGAAATACTAGCACAGCGGAGGATTACAGCATCCGCTCGGACTGCATGTCAACCATCCAAGCATTAAACAAACCATTCAATGAAACAAAATTAATAATATACAAAGTACAGGGAAAACTTCAAATAAAAAATTTAAAATCAGCTGGTTAAATACATACATAGGTATCCAAGGTAACGGGGATGCCGATGAATTTGCAAAAATGCAGCAGAAAACCAAACAAAAGAAATCCCATATCACTTATAGAGACCAATATCAAACCTGAAAAGGAAATTAAAAGAAATAAAAACCAAGCAATGGCAGTTTGAGTGGGAAAATGGTGAAATGGGCAGGACGACATATGAATACTTCCCAAAAGTAGACTCTCGCCGAATCATCAGCTGCAATCTACTAAATCAAATATACGCAGGTCATGCAGCACTCCCGGCATACTTACACAGATTCACGCGTAAAGAACAACCAAATTGATCATGCTGCGGGAATCGGGAACCCCCAAACACTATCTCACATCCTGCTCATTAACCCAGTCACACAATCTCATCCACATCACACCAAACAACCAAAAACTATGGCATAACCAACTAGCAAACAATAACCGTGTACAAAGTAAAGGAAGAGCAGTGATCAGATGATTAATAGAAAATATCGATCATATATTACACTAACAAACCTTCCTAGCAGCGCAAGTCCTGACTTGCATTCCCCACCCCAAAAGCCCCCTTTGGTAAGTATAATTTAATGCTTAATTTTTTTTTTAAGTAGCAATGGAACCTCTTTGCTACGCCAAAAAAAATCCTTTTTTTTTCTCAGTGCTATTGGGGAGTGGAATTCTTCTATGAAGGACTGTAAAATTACTAAAAAGGTGAAGAGTAAATCAACAAAAAGTGCCAAAAAAGCAAGAGGTGAAAAGCGAAATGCGCACCTGTAACTAAAAAGCAATCATAAATAAAGTGTGCCTCATTTAGTGATTCAGCTTCATAGGCAAATAATGGTCTAACGGCCATGGAACAAGCCGCACTCCATTACTGCGTCAAGTTTTCAAATAGCTAACCAACTAGGTTGCACACAAAGCCTAGTAGTGTTAACTACCATTAGGACTCAATGGACTGATCGCAAAAAGCGCATTCACGAAGAAATAAAAATTATAAATTCCACAGTGCAATTAAGCAAGGGAAGAAAGGTGAAAAATATATAAGTGACAAAATGTAACAGTGTGCAACTACAAAGATAGTGACAACTACCAGCGACAAAAGACGCAATGTGACAAATTACCGAAAGTGACAAAAAAAAACAGCGAAAATTTTGTAATATGACCAATTCCAAGAAGGTAAAAAACATTACCAGTACAAGATAGTGACAGCAAGATAAAGACAATGCCGAACATATCCCAACAGGGTCATGCCTATAAAAATAGCAAAAAATCCTAACAGAAAGTAAACAAATGCAAAAAAGAGACTAGTCCATAAAAGCGGCAATAATCATGACAATGACAAACCACCTTGATAGAGACAAGCTAATATAAACGGCAAAAATCAAACACTGTAAACAACACTGTTAAAACTACAGGTAACACTTGGCACACCCTAGGGGTGAAAGGCTTGTCTCACTGGTGACACCACAAGGAGAGCCAGTATGGCACCCTTAACTAAGGTGAAAGGATGGCATCCCTAATCCAGGGTGCCCCAGGGATGAAAAGGTGATACCCTAGTGGAAAGGACGGCACCCCACACGGGAAAACATTCCCGATCCATGGTTCATAGTGGCACCACTCCTCGTGTAGCAATTGTATTTATTGTTTTTAATCATGAAATACAAGGTTTCATTCATTTGCACATTGAATTCAATAGGGAAAATGACAAAAAGTTCAGGATAACTAATAAATATTGTAATTTTAGGTATTTAAATTTTATTTTGCATAATGAGTAGAATTTTTGAGCATTAAATTTTATGATATACTTATTAGTTTCTTAATTAGTGTCTTTTTCAGTCTATTTATTTAGCTTAAAAAGCTCCGAGCTTTAAACAAACTGCTTATGTTAGTGGAAGAGTAGAAAATCATTTCTGATAATTAAAAAAAAATAAAAAATAAAAACAGGTGTTGATACAGGAAAAATTTGGGGCCTATTTAGGACCCCTTTGCAAAAATCCATTTAATAATACAGGATCCTTCACAAAATGCCTCTTATTAAAACAGACTCCTTCACAAAATTATCTTGATAAAATAGGTGTCTTCATAAAATTCCATTCCCTAAAAACATACTCTCCATTAATTATTTTTATTTTGCTAGATTTTAATGTGTGTGATTTGAAAAGAAAACAAATCCACCAGAAAGGAAAACTTTAGCAGAAGGATTTAAAGAAGTTATTATTATTAAATGCTTTGTTTGAATTTGAGTAGCTTGATTTCACCTTTTGTAACAAAGTGTTATTTTGCACAAATATATAATAAATTTCACAAAAACATGCTAAATTGCACAAAAATAACTTTTACTTTTCACAAAATAGACACCAAGGAAAAAAAACCCTGCATAGACACCTGATATAAGTAATATGTAATATGCAATGTTTAACTTTAGCTGCAATAAACTTATCAATAATTCATTCTCTCTGTTAAAATTTATACAAATCTGAAATCTGATCATATCATATGTAGTTTAATATGTAAAAGAAATGTATTATACACCAGGTGTTAAAAAATAGTCAATAGACACTATATAAATAAATGCCAATTTAAGATGTTGGGTTTTGTTTAAGATTTAGAAGTCATTTTACTTACAACTAAATTTTTAAATAAACGTTTTTTACTTTAACTCCCAGCCTAAATTGTAAATAGATATTTTCAGCTTGGAAACAATACACAGTTTTATTACCTTCAAATTGGTTAGTATTTATCATTTTTTCTTATTATTGTAATTTTGTGTTAGATGTAGTGCAGAGATATTTATTTATCATTATTATTTTAAGATGAAAAAAAAATTATTTGAGCAATGCGAGTTAAATATATTTACAAAACTCAATACTCAGTCATCTAAAACATTCTTATATACACTCATTCAGTCACACTTTGTAATGTTTCAGTATTCTATTATTATTAATATATTATAATACAGGAGACTCACAAAACATTTTTCAAGATAAGAAACATTTATAAAACTTAAAATATCAATTCAGGAATTACGATTTATTTATTTTGTTAATAATTCGTAATATGTAATAAGGTGTATTTTTAGTTCTTTATTCCATGATCGAACACAAACTCTAAAAAGGAAATCTCGATAATAAAACTTATTTTATTAATAAAAATATCTCCAGAAATTTATATTTTACCAAGTTTACTATTTCTTGTTTATACATATTATCAATCAACTAATTTAAAATTGTCAAATGGTCAAGAAATTGATAAGTTACAAGATAGTAAAAATCAATGCTCGATAAAACTTGTAAAATTTTCAGTAGCTTACAAATAGCTTGTTTAGCCTTCAGAAAAATAAGAAATTAAACTCATTTTTTAAATATAACAACTTATGTTTCAACATTTTTTTATTATAATGCATCATTAAATCTATTTCTGGGTGATTAGTAACAAAAACTGATGCGAGAAAAATTATTAGATAAAAATATGAATAATACGGAATTACTATAAGCTGTAGCTAAATCATTTTTTTAAAAAAACAAGCAAACGTGTGCTGCGACATACATTCACTTTCACGAAATAAAAATCTCAACATTCGACATCAAGATTCTAATGATTTAAAATATCTTAGCTTGAAAATAGTGTATGGAACCACTTATGATAATATAAAACATATCTAAAAATATATAATAATAATAAAACATAATATACAATAACACTGAAACATTTCAAATACCTGTATTTAAAGTGAGTGATATTCCCGTGTATTCTCCTTTTTAATGCTAACTGCTTTCAATACTTGAAAAGTGTTGTTGATCTGCTTATTTATTTACCATAAATGGCGTTATTTATTATTAATGAGATTGAAATCTCGCGCGGCACGTGTTTGTGTACGCTACGATTTTCAAAGGCACCCATTACGATTCTACTGTTACGATCCCGACGACGCCGAGAAGAAGAAAAAACAAGTCACAGCACATGCGCAAGCACCAATCACCCTGTGGGGTGCCAATACGTAGTGCAAGGCACCTTAATTCGCTTCAACCACACAGTGAGAGGCGAATAGGTATCCCAACCACATTTTCAAGCCTCGATGTCACTCTAGGGTACCAAAAGGTACCACCTTTTCACCTAGAGGTCCCAAACGGCACCGGTTTGTCACCTTCAGTTTTAATAGTGAAGATACAGGCAATGTCGCACGAAAAGAGTTGAAAACACAGCGATATCATAAATAACATTGTAAGTAGGTATAGAATAACTGAAGGTACAAATAAATAATAAATGTAGTTAGTATTATTTTTTTAGAATTAGAAATAAATTAAAGTTTGTAGTTAAGGAATAAAATCTAAGTTCATCCCCCCTGTAAACTGTTAGATAATTTTAGTATCCCCTCTAATATTTAAGTTTTAGTACATATTAGTTAAGCAGTTTTTATTAGCAATTTTTAACTCAAATTAAGCTTTTCAGCCCCTCCACAGCTAAGTTAGTACTAGTTATAAACATTATATAATGAATTATATTTAGTTAGTATATAGCCATCTGTACCTCTCCTCCCATCTTTAGATTTATCTAAGTTATATAAATTATATATATTAAATTATATTGTATAAATAATATATAGCCGATGGTCCAACACCCTCCCCTAATTTAGTAAATTATGCATATAATGTCCCCCCCCCCCGTAGGAATAAGCATCTCTGTAGAATAGTTAGTTTCAGTTAAAATAATCATAGGGTACAACTATAGGTAAATTAAGACAAACAACCAAGTAAAGTAATAGTACTTAAAGTCTAAAAGTAGCACCTAATTTCTAGTATTAACAGTGTTATAAATGTCTAACCTTATTCCTTTTCAGACGCAATGATTATGTACGCTAATGGCGACCGGTGCATGTAAAATCCGTCGTGGGTGTAAAGTCCTCCAAGTTCCCTGTGAATTACACCACTGGAGGTGCCTAGTCATGTGAAGATCTCGTCACCAGATCAAGGTTATAAATTACGAGACCATCTCGAGTAACGATAGCATGACGTATGGGTGAGCGATGCAGCGTGGAATTAGTAAAAATCCCAACATCTCACATCCGTTCGGCATTACCTCGCTACACTGCGCAGTGCTGAACCATCTCATCCAAAATCAATTAGCGACCGGCCAACTAAGGAAAGCTATTAAGACAACAAGACGCACTGAAGCCACATAGGCCAATCGATTTATCAAACACATCTTCGCCAAGCGAAAAGCAGGCGAATCCTCGCCCCGTTGCCAGGCATCAATCAACCCGTTAACTTGGTCAAAAGCCTGGTCAGCTGTCTAAAAAAAGTTAAAGTCAAAACGATGATTTTAAACTATTTTTTATAAAGTATACATTTTCATACAGTTTCAGATGGAATCTATCAATAAATTTTTTTTTGCATCTAAAATTTAACATTTACGTATCCTGGAATCGTAATGAAAACCAAATTTTATTGTCAACTAGACATATTTTCAAAATGTTTACCCATCCTGTAGAATAATTTCAATTATTGTGTTTATAGTATAGACATTTCAGCACAGCGTTTTGAATCAGCGAGTATATCATTATATACAATTACAAATACTACACTGAGGTTTCAAGGTCGTATAACTGTTGCTTCCCCGTGACCTTGGAGACAGGTGCCTCGCAAACCCATCATGCGAGCCACATGATTCTTCTTTCTCCCTCCTTCGCCGCTACTGAGCCCGTCCACGCTTCGCTCAGTCTTGCTTTCTTTGTCAGTCTGTTTTTAGCGTCTTGTATGTGAGGTGCATGCGTTTTGCGTGCATTTATAGTTTTCGAAATTGTGGTTTGTGAGTGGTGAGTTCAGTGCCATTTTGTTGTTTCACCGTCAGGAGTAAAAAAACTCATTCTACATCTACAAGGAAATCTACTGACCTACCAATAGTCGACCAACCTCTAGATATAAGTGCTAGCAATGTTTTATTTACTAAAATTAGCGTGCTACAGTAACTTGAATGGGTAAGAAATCAGCAGAAGTCTGAAAGATGTCATCAACCAGAAAAAAAGTGATTGCAATGTGAGTGTCCCGTAAGCTAGAACAAATTTGGAATTATTCCTGTTTCATTTACAATCAAAATTGTTTTTATGATATTAAACTACATGTGAGATGTGAAAAGATAAGAAAATCATCAGGGTGTAACACAAAAAATACCAAGAGCTTTAAAACGTTTGTTGAAATGTTCAGGTCTGACATTGTAAATAGTCCTTTTGATATTTGTTCATGTAAATATAATGGTTTAGAGAAATGTTTATGTGCAGCTGCAAGAAAAGTTCCATAATTAGAACATGAGTTCATCAACGACCAACAGAACCTGGAGGGGTAATGATTATCGGAGGTACTGATGCAGTAGAGAGTAAAAAACTCGAGAAACGCAGTAAAAGAGAGGAAAAATCCTTACAATCCGAGATAAACAGAAGTCTCCAACCAACAAAGAACGCTACTTTAAAACATTACGTTTTTCTTAGTGACACTGCCAGTGATTCCATGCAACAGTATTCAAGTGATGAAATTGATTTAGCTATTAAAATTGAAGACTTCTGTTTAACTCGGATTGTAAGGACTTTTTCTTTTTTTATTACTACGTTTCTCGAGTTTTTTCTCTCTACTGCATCAATACCTCCGATAATCATAACTCTCAGGTTTTGTTGTCGTTCAAGAACTCATGTTCAAAGTGAAACTTTTCTTGGAGCTGGATACAAACATTTCTCTAAATCATTACATTTACATGAACAAATATTAAAAAGACTATTCCCAATGTCAGACCTAAACTTTTCAACTGACGTTTTAAAACGCTTGGTATTTTTTGCGTTACAACCTCACAATTTTTTCATATTTTCACATCTCTCATGTAGTTTTAAAATCACAAAAATAATGTTATTTGTAGATGACACAGGAATGGAAGCCTTCTTCCAAATTTGTTCTAGCTTACGGGCCACTCACGTTGCAATCACCATTTTTTCTGGTTAATGTCATCGTTCAGAGTTCAGCTGATTTCTTACCCTTTCGAAATACCGTAGCACGTCAATTCTAGTAGGCAAAAAATTGCTAGCACTTGTCTCTATAGGATGACTGACTGTTGGTACGTCAGTAGTTTAACTTGCGAGGCTAACGAAAAACACAGGCTACCGCGGTGAATTCCACTTATCTTTTTCTACAGACCACTAGAGTGACGTATGCTCTTTTCGTACACCTGCATTGGTGCATTCGAGCATCACGTGACTCCTGCGGTCTGTAAAAAAAGATACGCGTAAAGCACCGCGGTAGCCTTTCTTTTTCGTTATCCTCGTTTAACTTGTAGATATAGAATGAGTTTTTTTACTCATGACGGTGAAACAACAAAACCGCACAGATCTCACCACTCACAAACCACAATTTCGAAATTTACTTCCTTTTCTAATTAGTGGATGCATTCGTAAAGTAGAAACTTGTTGAACTCGTGCAGTTAGTTTTCACACTTGTCATTCACAAAGTCTCTCGGTGCACTGACTGCGTTTCGAAACTGCGTTCGTAAACATAATCCGGTGCGTATGAATGTTTATCCAAGCTTCTACTGAGCATCATAATAAATCAAAAATAAATATTATGAATTTTCTTATGGTTTCAAATAATAAAATATTGTATTTTTTTAATAATGATGATCATGAATCTAAAGATTTAGAAGTCACTCAGAATTAAATGAAAGCTCATTTTATCTAACAGTAGTTTTTGTATCACATGGCTGGTATCTAAATTTATTTTTCTGCATTTCACACGTTAAATTAAAAGTAAATATTGATATTTATGATTTTCATTTCAGTGCTATGCTCATTTTATTTGTACAGTTTTGTCTGCATTGTATAGAATTTTTGTAAATAAAATTTAAATAGCTCTTGAAATATATACTCCTACAGTACTTTTGATAATTATTTGTAATGTGGGCTTGACAGTGTCGCTTTAAGTTATTTTGCAGTAATGAATTTAGCATGTTTTAACTGGAGCCAGATCTTTCTACATTTTTGCTGTAAATTTGTCATTCTGAATGCTTTTGAATTTCATGTTGTAATTTCATGTTGTAATTTCATGTTGTATTTTCATGTTTTTTAAATTTTGTAGCTGTACAATTACACTTTTGAAATAATAAACCATAAAGTTAACTATGATTTATTTAAAAACACAGAGGTAATTTCGCCTTTCTAAGATAAAGTGATGAATGAAGCATTTTGCCCAGGGTTGTCACTGTACATATGAGCCTGCTCGAAGGTAGCAGAATTCTAATCAGGCATGATGCAGTTAATTTCCATATTGTTATAAATACATAATCTCATTAGAAGTGTTAGCAAAATATGTAGTACTTGCCCTGGGTAAATATTTAATTTTCTAACTTATAATCACTTTAAAAATAATCAGGGTTTGTGATGACTGGAAACATTTTAAAACTAAATAACTTAAAGTTCAATACCTAATGTTACACTTTGACTGGTGCCACACACAACTTGTCTTACCATATCATCACTGCAATGTAGAATTATTTTATGTGATTATATCTGTTTTTTGTGAGCAAAAGAAAAGAAAATCACATTAAAATACAATATAAGTGTACTTAAAATTGTATGTTTTACTGTATGATGCAACATAAGGGGGTCGATGCAGTTTTTTTTCGCTGGGTGCATTTTTTAGGTAGATTTCGTAAGAAATATTCTTCCCTATTACATTCTCCCCTAAGTTGGAATTTTTGAAAAAAAAATTCAGATCTACGCCGATCATGACTCCCAGAACCCCAAATCACCCCAGTTCAAAACTTTATATATATATATAGTATACCCCCATATAATATATATATATATATCACTTTTTTAGGGACACGATAACGTCAGTAATTCTGCACAAATCTCTTCCAAGCTGATACATAAAATCAAGGCGCATAAAATCTCGGTCAAGTTCATTAATGGGCAAAATCGAACTAGGGGGGGGGGGATGAGGGGATTTTTGTGAAAACAGAAAAAACTCATAATTTCTTAATTATGATACGTATCGAATCCGTTTGAAGTTATTATTATCTAGGAAAAGGGCCGAAAATTTATGTATGACAGATTTTTGATATAATAAAAAATGGCCCCAAAAGTGGAAAAAGGGGCTTTTAGAAGAAAAAATTCATAACTTCGTCAATTCACAAGATATCAAATCCGCTTAAATTTATTATAAATCCTCTTACTATAATCTAAAACTTTTATATTGACAAGTTTTTTTATAGGACCAACTCTTATAGCAAAAAAAATTAAAAACAAAAAAAATATCCCTGTCGGCTCCGCCCGCAAACAAGTTAGGTTTCAAAGTGGGCGGTTCCAACAAAAAGACGCCCCACGGTCTGCGTCTTCGAAATCTACCTGTGCCTCTAGGCCGAGCAGTCGAGGATTTTTTTTTAATTATATTTTTAGGAGAAATAAACTTTTATAATGAAAGACCAATATAAAATGTACACAAATAATGTTACCAATTACCTAAAAGAGGACTAAAATACTTTAATAAATGTTAAAAATTTTCATTGAAATCATCTAGTACTTTCGGCTACGCACCCAGCTTTCATCAGGCTGCAGGATCTAAGATGATGTTATTAACGTCGCTTGTGTCAGAATCTCATTCGTAAATGGCACACTTCAAAACTAAAACTGAGAACATCAGGGAGACGCGAAAACATCCATTCGGGTTCTAATGGTCGATATGATTAAACAGGAAAGAGGTGGGAGAATAAGAAGGGGAAATTTATTACACTTTATTGCTTTCTGATTAATCCAAGCCATGTATTTGAAATATTATAAGATAATAGGCACGCATTTTTACATTCTTCTATCTATAATAGACGAAAGTATTGCAATTGAAATTTTTTTCGACTTCCAATTTTCGACGGATTTACACGTTTTAGGGATCAGAGATTCCGAAAAACATGTTTTTACAAAATGTCTGTCTGTCCGTCTGTCTGTCATCATTGTAGCATCTAAAAGTGTACGAAGTTATGCTTCAAATTGAACAATTTTTTTTATATGTTTTTGGCCATGGCCAGCAGGTCTCACTTGAATTTGGGGATATTTCGACGAAAGGGGGCGCTGTGAGCTCGATTTTTGTTTCATTTTCGCTATTGCATCATCGAAAAGTGTATGAAATTATGCAGATAGTTGAACAAAATATTTTGTATATGTTTTTGACTATAGCCTGCAAGTCCCAGTTGAATTTGGGGATATTTCGACAAAAGGGGACGCTGCGATTGCGATTTTTGTTCCATTTTCACTATTGTGTCATCGAAAAGTGTATGAAGTTATGCAGTTGTTTAAACCAAATTTTTTGTATATTTGTTAAATTTTAAATAATTTAAAACTTTTTCATAAACCTGTGAATTTTTTTCTACTTTTTTTAATAACTTGTATTTTTTTTTAATCCTGTAAATTATTTTTACAAACTTGTAAATTTTTTAAAAACATGCAATTTTTTTTTAAACTTTAAAAATATTTATTAAAACTCGTAATTTTTTTAAAACGTTTATAATAGTTATTCAATAGTTTAATTTTTTTAATCTTAAACAAATATGTTGAATAAATTAGTAATATCATATACTAAAATGAATTAATGATAATTTAATTAAGTTTAATATAAAACTATGCTGATTTCTACAGATATTCGATAACATATACGTAAATTATTCAGGGAAATGTAGGGAGTTTGCCTATTTACATTCGCACAGTGTATAAATAAGTTTTCATGCCTTAACTTTTCATAGGTTACAAGCTCGGGCATAGAATCTACCTTGTCTGAACTTGTGTTTACTCTAGTTGTGAAAAATTCTGCGCATGTGCAAACATAGAAAATGTGATACATAGGATAAACAATTGGTTACTTAGGTAGGGAGTTGATTGATTTCGTAACTAACTGGTTAGTTAAAAATAGAAAACTTTGAAATTTTCAAATATATACACATAAAAATGATATTGTTACTTGCAAAAAAAGCTATATTAATAAAAAAAAAAAAGTTTCGCTTTTTGTGTGTGTCTGTCTGTTGGCGATGGCTAACGAAATCTACAGCACCTCGAGATCTGAAAAAACTCGGTTGAGGATAGTCCTGATGCACTTGAGCCTGAGATTTTTAATATTTTGATAATTAGCCGATATATTAATTAAAACTCATCAACAGCTGATCTCTTTCGTTCCGAGTTGGTGTGGCTCTCGCACATGCCCAGAAACCGATTTATAGACAAGATGAAAAAAAAATCGTTTGAATGATTTATGCGTTTATTTCGTCATTTTGTTTTTACTTCTATCTGGTAAACTGTTTGTTTTTTTTAAAACAAAAGACATATTCTAAAAAATCGCACAGTTATGTCTCAAATGCCGTAGTAAATTTGATAAGATATTGACATTAAACTTTTGAAAAACATTCTTGTTAAGGGGTCGTTCTTCCGGGTGGATGAAGTCTCCCTTACAGCAACACCCTTCAAAGGCGCAATTTTAGAGGTATAGCCATCAGAGGTTGTAACATGGAACAGTTGATGTTTATTTACCATGGCGTCAGTGCTTATTAGTATAACGGAGCATAGTAAACAGGGTCAAGTAGAGATGAAAAATACGTAGTAAATCCAGGAAAAAGAAGAATCTCATAGTTAGATGCAATATATATTTATTTTACGATGAGGCAATATCGATAGTTAAAGAAGCAAAGGGGAGGTACCTACACAAACAATGACAAGTTTTGTACGACTTCTCTGGTCAAGACAAACGGCCGAAGGGCTTATGTTCTAAAAGTTACATGTACGGGTGTTGGCGCGGAAGGCATGATAAAATCGCCAGTACTTGGCGAGGGAGTTTTTTGGAGACTGCGGTCGGAAGCGTATGGGAAAAAACGATAAATGCTAGATTCTGTCTATGATAATGCATTCATTTGAGGATGGGGGGAAGGGTTGTAAAGATTCTTTCATGGAGACAGAAAAGGAAAAAGAAAAGAAAGTAATTTTGGGATTGGCGTTTGATTTTGCTAAAAGACAGCTGCAATTAACGGTTACATATGACTCGAATCTAATAACAGGGTGTGAAAGATATGAGTTTGCATATTACAGTTTACATGTGGGCGAGAGATATTTTAATTAATTCTTTTGAGAGCGGATGAGAAGTGCTAATGCTTGCATAAAGAATATCGGTTATACGTTACATTATTTTAATAAGTAGAGCACAGCTGCATATATATTTTGTCTAATTTTTAAGGCAGATGCACTTTTGATTTCATGAGAAGGAAACGGTTGAATTAGAAATATGTGAACATTAGTAACTTATTTTTAGCATAACCGCAAAGTTAAGGACTGAGAGGTTTCTGATATATGCGAGTGACTTGCATTTTAGAATGAAGAAAGTAGATTTGTTATCTAAATTAAATCAGAAATAGATTTTAGTTAACATATTGAATTTTGGGGGTGAGGGATTACAGACATTTAAAATCTATAAACTATAATTGTTTATTTTAATTATTTATAATTATTTATTTATTTGGGGGAAATGAATGAATCTTTATGATCTTTTTTTTTTTTTTTTTTTTTTTAATCTCTATTTTGGGGGGGGGAGGAGAAGCATGCAATCAATACATGTATGCTAGATGTTGGAAGAGGAATGGAAAAGCTTATGTTAACTTGTTACAATTTTGAGGGGGGGGGGGGGTTTGACAAACGTCTTTGTCATATATATCACCCCATTGACCAGAAAAGCTGTACTGTTTACAGTACAGTTTTTTTTTTAAAAAATATATATAATACAATTATACTCTCCCCAAGCTTAAAAAAATACATACATAATATAACACAAAATACTTGTAAATTATATGAATTGCAACAGTATAAAGGATTTTGTTACCTCAATAGTTTGTAACTTCAGGCCATAAAATATAAAACATAGTGCACTACCTTTGAAGATTTTTTTTTTATATATCTTCGTCCTTTTTATTTTCTGTTTTGTTCTTTTTCTTTCTGTCTTTCTGTCTTTCTGGTACCAGCTTTAAAAAGTTACTATTTAACTAGACATGTCTAATGATAACTGAACACAAAACAGTACTCATTTTCTCAATTTGTTGCACTTAAATACTATAATTACTACTTAAGTATAATACGAAACACAAATGAAAACAATTAAAAAAATAAACACAAATAACACATAACATAAACATATATCCTTAAAAATTAACTTGAATTATATGAAAAAGTGAAAATGGATTAACTCAAGTGTAGTGTACTGAAAAGTTGTTTGAAAAAGTTTTTAAAATTCGTGCAAGCACAGGACGGTAAAAAAAAGAGGTGCATGTGGCACGCCCATAAAAAGGGACCGCCCTTAATCTTGTCAATACATGACAAGTGTGATGTCTCAGGCTTAGGGCCTTACGACCTAGGTGAGGAGGGCAGTGATGAGAGTCCACATCATTACAACATGAACTCCCTGCTCCCCAATGAAGATCGCACTGATCCCCACACAGGAGCACGATTCGGGAACACATATACTTTTGGGAAAAGGGAATATTGTGAATTAGTAAACTAAATCACAATTGTCTCTCTAAACACAATCTGGTGAGGGGTGGTAACCTAAGGGCAAAAATTTAGAACGGTACCACTAGCCTGAAGGGGAAGAATTAGTAAAAATTAAAAAAAACAGATACAAGTGTATCTTATGCAAATCCTAATGTATTGACAGTCCTAGAGTGTTGAGAGACTTAAAATATGTCATAATCGGGTGTGATGAAGTGAAACTGTACAAGTCATGTAAGTAAATGTTTTAAGTTTGTTTAAGAGAACTTTTTTTTTTTTTTTAATTTAAAAAAAACTCTTATTTATTTAAAATATTTGCAATGTTGTATTCAGTATGAATGAAAGTTTAAAGTGTGAGAGAAAAGAATGTGAAAAGATTATATTTATCTACTGTTTATAAAATTGAATGAAAAATTAAAAGAATGGTGTGACCCGATACAAAATATTGTGTAAAAGTGGTCTTCACAAGAAGACATGGACCAGCCGTGAAGTCAGGTGAAGACAAGTTATGCACAGTATACGTAGAATCCTGGCCAGGGATAAAACACTTAGTATCAGATCATATTAAAAATTTAAAAGTTTTTTTTTTTTTTTTTTTTTTTTTTTTTTTTTTTAAAGTTTATTATTATTATTATTATTTTTAAAATTTGTTACAAATTATCTTTTTCTTAAATTGTAGCGAGGGGCGAGAATGGTGTTAGAAGAATTATTATTTGTAACATGACTTGCAGGATCACATAAATGTCCATATCGAGGTGGTGCTAGAAGAAGTCTATCAATATGTACCCTAAATGCAGTATCATCATGAGCATATAATCTTTTAATTGAAAATGAAACAGGAGAGTGTTTAAATGTTACAATATATGGACCGGTATATTTAGGTTTAAATTTGTCGACTGATTTTAAATAAACAATATCTTTTAAACATATATTTCTTAATTTAGCTTTTCGACTGTGAATTTTGTAACGTCTATCTTGAGCAGTTTTAATGTTGTTATATGCTTTGTCATATATTTTGTTTAAGTCATCTAGTAATTTATAAACTTCAACATGTTTATCTAGAAATGCTTGGTTGGTACTATGATCATATGTGTCAAAAATTAATGAAAGTTCACGACCAAAATGAAGTAAGTTAGGTGAAAATAGTGTAGAAGAGTGTGTCGAACCATTATAAAGTGACTTATGAATAAACAGAGCATTTTCAAAAGAGTGTCCTTCTTGTAGTAATGTGGTAACAGAATATTTAATAGACTTGTTAATTCGCTCGGCAATACTATTAGATTGTGGGTGCGAGACCGAACTGTGATGTATTTTTATACCAAGAGCATCATTAAATGCATTATAAATATGAGAAGTATATTGTGGGCCTAAATCTGACAAAATACAGACGGGTCTCCCATAGGTAGTTATGTAATTAAATAAGCATTTTACAACTTTGGGTGCAGAAGTATCAGTGAGAGGATAGAGTTCAATGTGTCTTGAGAAGTGATCGGTTACAGTAAAAACATGTTTATTGTTTGAGAAAGGACCAAGTAAATCAGTACTGACTGTATGACCAGGATATCTTGGTGTGTATGTAGGTTGAAGAGGTGCGGGTGGAGTGTTATGGTGTTTGGCCTGTAAACATTTGACACATGAAGCTACAAAGTTGAGTGTATCTACATAGATGCCTTTCCAAAAATATTTGGATGTAAGAAATTCATAAGTTTTGGCCATACCAAAGTGTGACAGATGGGATATAGTTAAAACTTTACTTTTAAGTGAATCAGGGACAACAATGTGATATGAGAAAGTATTATTTATGATATCTTCCATTTTGAACATTAATATTTTAGAATCAGGATGTATGAAGTAATTCGGGAATTTTGAAGAAGGTCCATTTTGTAATATATGATCATAAATACTAGCTAAGGTAGGGTCTTTTTGTTGTTCAGTGCAAAAAGTTTGATTTGATATCTCCAATAATGGGTCTCGTTTTGTTCGTTCACCTGAGATGAGAAAATTAACATGACAATTGTTGTTATTAACAGATTTACAAATATCAGATGTTTCATGATCGACTATTGGAAGTGGTTGAGGATCATGGATAAGGTTAGGATTGGTTAATAAATTTTCTTGGTTGTTGTCAAAATTACAGCGAGAGAAATAATCTGCTAAAACATTTGAAGATCCAGGAATGTGTTCAAAATCATATGAATATTCTGAAAGGTCAATTAGCCAACGGGTGGTTATGTCTGCTGGGTTTGTAGTTTTTTTGTATTTTTTTAGAGGTTTGCTATCTGATAAGATTAGGAATTTTCTGTTGTATAAGTAATATTTGAATGCAATAACAGATTTGTAAATTGCCATGAGTTCTAGTTTTAAAGCAGGATATTTTTTTTCAGAGGAATTTAAGGATTTAGAAAAGTATGCTACTGGTAGAAGATTTCCATTATGTTCTTGCATTAAAACGCCAGAGATGGCAATGTTGGATGCATCTGTATTCAAATAAAAATTCCTATTCCAATCTGGTAACCTAACCATGGGTGAACCGAAGAAAATTTTCTGTATTGTTTTAAGTATGTCCTGATGTTTTTCTGTCCAGATGAATTTAGTTTTAGGAGTAGTTAAATCAATAAGTGGTTGCACTAGTTTGTTAAATGTTGGAATTAATGATTTATAGAAAGTTATCAAACCAATAAGCCTTTTTAGTTGTCTTTTTGTAGTTGGTGTAGGAAATGAAGTTATTTTTACAATGTTAGAATGGATTGGTGAAATACAATGATTTTCTATTTGAAAACCTAAGTAGTTGACTTTTGTTTGATGAAAGTTGCATTTATTAGGTGAAAGAGTGAGATTGTACTTGGAAAGGAGGTTAAAAATTTTGTCGAGTTTAGAACACATTTCATCAAAAGAATTCGCACCTATAATAAAGTCATCTTGATACGTATACACACCTTGTAGGTGTAATTCGTCAATTAAAGAGTCCATTAGAGCTTGAAAGATTGAGGCACTTGTCTTTAAACCAAAGACAAGTCTGCGGTAAGAAAAAGATCCAAACATGGTGGTAAAAGTTAGTTGATTGTGAAATTTTTCTGGTAAGTTAATTTGGTGGTATGCTTGATGAAAGTCGAGTGTTGTAAAGAATGTGTAAGAAGAGAGATTAGCGATGATGTTTTGAATTTTTGGTAGTGGGTAAGATGATCCTTGTATTACAGTGTTTAACATTCGAAGGTCAAGTGCGAGGCGAAATTTTTGTTTACCAGTACCATCTGGTTTTTTTCTAACAAGTAACATAGGACAAGACCATTCGGAGCAATGTCTTTGTATAATTCCGGCTTCAAGTAATTGATTAATTTGATCTAATGCATCTTTTTGTAATGCCTGAGGTATTGGAAAAGGAAGTGTTTTTATAGGATAGTCATTAATGAATTTCAAATCTGGAATAATTTTATCTGTATGCCCAAGTGTATTTAGAGATTTTGAAAATACAGGTTAATATTTGAGTAACATTTCTTTTAGAATTTCAGCCTCATTGGATGGTAAGTGTTCAAGATTGAAATCAGTTGCAGATAAGTCTTCTTTTCTTTTTTTGAGAATGTCTTTAGAAGCTTGAATGAGATTTAAAAATTGTTGATCTGAGTTATCTTGACTAATTTTATCTGGGGAGTACTCAATTATTTCCTCGACCTCAAAAAGTTGACCTATTTTAGCTTTTTTTTTGAATGTGAATGGGATTATCAGAATTGTTTTTAACCGAAATCAGGAAAAATGTATATTGTTGTGGAATTTTTCTTTTTCGCTTTGGATTTTTTGATTTTATTATAGCATCAAATCCTATTAAGTTGTCAACGGGTGAATTGTATTGAAATAAATAATCTTTGTCTGTGCTAATAGAATCTGTGAAAACTGAAATCCATTTTTGTTCCTGAGGGTTTAAGGAAATTCTACGAGTCAAAGCTACAGTTTGATTTTTGAAGGAGGTGGGTTGTGTACTACATTGGTTTATTTCAGAAGATGAAGTAGTTTGTTTGTTTACCAAAGGAATCGATAAAGTGTTGTCAATATGGATAATGTTTTTGACGGTGTTTACAACAATATTGAATCGTTTGATGAAATCATAGCCGATAATACCTTGGAAACTAGATGAATCTGGTATGTCTACAATATAGAAGTGATGATTAAAGTTTTTGTGCTGTAATTTAATGGAGGTTCTAATACATGCGGAAAAATCTACATCAGAATTGACTGTTTTGATGACAACACCAGTTGATAATCTCTTATATTTTAAAATTGTTTTTAATTCATCAAATAAAGACTGTGATAGTAACGAAATAGTACTTCCTGTATCGCAAAGTAGAGTAATATCTTTTTTTGCAATTGAGGCCTTTACAAGGGGGAGTGATGTTGAGTCTTTAATGACATTGTAAATAATTTTTGTAGTAGTGTCATCATATTGTTCTGTGTTTGTTTGTGTCATTTCATGCTTAGAAATTTTTACACTATCACATGTTTGTGTGCTTACAGAGTTTACTAGTCTATTAAGTGAAATTTTTGGTAAGGACGGATCTGGGAAAAAACTGGCTGATGTGTAATCAGTAGGGGGGTGAGGTGCAAAGCCATCAGTAAAATTACACCTCTGACTTAGTTTTCCTGTTGTCGGTTGTTGTTGTTGTGAAATTGTCCTCGTCTTTGTGTATTTAAGCGTTTCCACTTAAAACAGGCTTGCGCTTCGTGACCACTTTTGAAACATAGCTGGCAAGTAGTTCTGTGAAATCTGTACGACTTATGTGGAGAGGGGCGTTTGTTAAAATTGCGATTTTGAAATTTCCGTTTGTTGTGCATGCCAGAAAATTTAGTTTTGTAAGTTGCCGCGTCATCTTTAATTTCTGGTTGTGTTTGGGTATTTACAGAAAGGGCGTTTATTTTCTCGGTTAGCTGTTTCAGCTGGTCGGCAAATATTGAATCAGTTGGGGAAGGGGTGGGGTAAGCATGCAAAATTTTTTCTCCGTACAAAATATCTTGTAGCGCCTGGGCTCTTAAAACTGCGGGTTGGTACTCTGTAATCCCTTCCTCTTGTATTTTAATTCGTAAATTGGACGGAATGGTTTCCAGGAATTTCATGTACTTAATTTTGTCACGCGCATTGGCGTCTTGAATGTCCGAATAAACTGTTGCAGCCAGAACATTAAGCCTATGGGCAAAGTTTTTAATGGTTTCTGCGGGTAAGAGCGTTAAGTTTGCAAGTTCGACTGCTACCTGTGATTTGCTAGGAGGGGAAAAAAAATTGGAAAATTCTTTTTCGATTACATTTATGTCATTTGAGATTAGTAAATCAGGGTTCTGTGTTAAATATTTTAATGCAGGACCAGATAATTTACTTTTTAGTAGAGCAATTGTTGCTTGCGGGCTGTATTTATTTATTTGACTAACAGACCGTACTTGGTCGAAAAAGAATTTGAGTGATTCATGATCACCATCAAAGGTCGGTAAATTAATTGGTATTTGCCGAGAAGCCCTGGTGGCCAAAAATACTATTAACTAATCTATGAAATTCAAGGAAACACTGCATGCACAATAAAATAACTAAAACAAATATCAATATATACTAGCAGATAATAAATATAACATGAAAGAAAAAAAAATGTAAACTGGATTTATATCATAATAAATAATAATGACTAATCACTGTTTCTTTTTAGCGTATAGATCCCTAACGCTCATTTTTTTAATTCATTTTTAAAAAGAAACAGCGATGAATGAGAGAAAAATAGAGGAAAAAAAAATATATCCTTTTTTTTTATAACATTAAAATCAATTTGTATAGTATAAGATACTGTGAATAGATCTTACCTGAGATTTGTCAACACCAGTATAAAAAGTAAAAAAAATTCATGCAAATTATTCAAATTGTTAAGAATGGAACGTAGCATTTCTTTTATTCATTTAAAAAAAATGAAGCCAATATTGCAAGACAATTTAAGTTATTTTTTTTTTTTTTAAACCGGTTTACTAAAAATTAAAAACTCAAATTAATATTTGTATCCAAAACACCTTAAAAAAAACAATCTTGCCTTAAATATTCATAAAAATATCATATTTTACAACTAAAAAAAAATGCAAGATAAAATACTCATATTTATATGATTTGATGAGAAAGTTCAAAAAAATTAAATTAACTTAATTTCAACCTGAATATTTAATTAAGAAGGTTTTGGTAAAAGGGAAACACAAAAAGAACATAACTAAAACTCTGTTATTAAATGTATTCTTTTAAAAATAGAAATGCAATAATTTAACCAAATAAAATTCACTACTGACTGGTAGAGGAAAAAAAAATTAATTATATTACAAGAGAAGTATGAAGGTTGAAATATGCACTTGTAATCAAAGCCTAGGATTATTGAAACCCAGCCGCATTAAAAAAAGAATCATGAGCTCATAGCACTGATCTTCCGGAAAGTATACTATTTACGTACTTGACACACACTGGAAAATTACGATCACCACAGTAGTTTTTTTTTTAATAAATGGCACTTTTCTGAAGCACTAATGTTGAAGAAATTTCTTTGGATGAAACTCACACGGATTACTTTTAGTAACACACAGATCGCACACGCAGATGGAGGGAAGAGGAGGATCCTTGATTTTATGGAACTTAACACTTATAATGCAACGAAACACTTGTGGTTTTCAACGAACCACACTTTTTTTTTTTAAAACACTACTTTTCACACAACACACTGACACTTTTAGATGAGGGGAAAGCACTGGGGGAACACCACAATATTGCATTTATCTTGAGTTAGAAGAGATGAGGATCGGCGAGAGAATTCCAGTTATGCAGATAAACAGACCGACTGTCTTGAATCCGGCGAAGAGGGTGCGGGGGTAGCACTTCCAGAAAGAGCAGGTTGTCATCAGAGATGAGGGGGTGGCGAAAGACTCCCGGTAGAAAAGCGATCCAGCATGGCAGGTGGGAGGGCTGTGATGACGAGTTCCGGAGTCAGGTACATCGTGCTGCGAAGAGATGGGGGGGTGACGCGCAGTCTGGAATCAGCGAAGCGGAGCGGATGCAGAGTTACACTTCCAATGGCAGTTCAGAGAAGTTGTATTTAAAGTTCCATATAGTTGCAGATGAAAGGAAATATGCCTCTTATAATTATTGTACCTCGGTACCTCCCCTTATTGGAAGAAAAAATGAATCTCTAAGTTCGAGCGAAACCGGCGAAAGCACCAGAGTTTATAACATGGAGCAGTTGATGTTTATTTACCATGGCGTCAGTGCTTATTAGTATAACGGAGCATAGTAAACAGGGTCAAGTAGAGATGAAAAATACGTAGTAAATCCAGGAAAAAGAAGAATCACATAGTTAGATGCAATATATATTTATTTTACGATGAGGCAATATCGATAGTTAAAGAAGCAAAGGGGAGGTACCTACACAAACAATGACAAGTTTTGTACGACTTCTCTGGTCAAGACAAACGGCCGAAGGGCTTATGTTCTAAAAGTTACATGTACGGGTGTTGGCGCGGAAGGCATGATAAAATCGCCAGTACTTGGCGAGGGAGTTTTTTGGAGACTGCGGTCGGAAGCGTATAGGAAAAAACGATAAATGCTAGATTCTGTCTATGATAATGCATTCATTTGAGGATGGGGGGAAGGGTTGTAAAGATTCTTTCATGGAGACAGAAAAGGAAAAAGAAAAGAAAGTAATTTTGGGATTGGCGTTTGATTTTGCTAAAAGACAGCTGCAATTAACGGTTACATATGACTCGAATCTAATAACAGGGTGTGAAAGATATGAGTTTGCATATTACAGTTTACATGTGGGCGAGAGATATTTTAATTAATTCTTTTGAGAGCGGATGAGAAGTGCTAATGCTTGCATAAAGAATATCGGTTATACGTTACATTATTTTAATAAGTAGAGCACAGCTGCATATATATTTTGTCTAATTTTTAAGGCAGATGCACTTTTGATTTCATGAGAAGGAAACGGTTGAATTAGAAATATGTGAACATTAGTAACTTATTTTTAGCATAACCGCAAAGTTAAGGACAGAGAGGTTTCTGATATATGCGAGTGACTTGCATTTTAGAATGAAGAAAGTAGATTTGTTATCTAAATTAAATCAGAAATAGATTTTAGTTAACATATTGAATTTTGGGGGTGAGGGATTACAGACATTTAAAATCTATAAACTATAATTGTTTATTTTAATTATTTATAATTATTTATTTATTTGGGGGGAATGAATGAATCTTTATGAATTTTTTTTTTTTTTTTTTTTTTTTTTTTTTAATCTCTATTTTGGGGGGGGGGGAGGAGAAGCATGCAATCAATACATGTATGCTAGATGTTGGAAGAGGAATGGAAAAGCTTATGTTAACTTGTTACAATTTTGAGGGGGGGGGGGTTTGAACTGAAAGCAAGATATATGACAAACGTCTTTGTCATAGAGGTATGGTAGAGGTTTTTCGCCATCAGAAAAACCAAGACAAAAAAAACCCCAAAAAACCCCAAACCCGGTTTTTGCACCCGTTAGGCCTAGATACCTAAAGCAGCACGTTAGTTTGATTTTATTATGAAACATACACAATTTTTATTACAAACACACCCAAATTATTTTATTTTAACACACACACAATGATTAATTTATTATAAAACTCACTTTATTTAAGTTAATATGAAACCAATATAACCTGCTCTACCATATTGCCATACGAAGCAAAATCTTGCCAAAATCGCCGGATTGCCTAGGCTTAAAATCACCATTTTGACGCCAAACGCCCAGATGCGTCTGCGACATGTGTACCGAAATTTCTTTTATATTTGAAAGGAACTTTGGACGACAAATCCGATTGGAGAATATTACACGCAATTTGAACTGAGCAATTAGTAAATTTATGTATTTTCATTATGAAGCAAACGGAGAAAAGAAGATTTACTATTATATATTTTTTCACTGTCAGTTATTTTACTGTCACTATACAAGCAATACTTGCAATGCACCACAAAATATTGGACATGCCAATGGTGGCCAAGTAACAATATTTGCTGATTTATCATTTTAGCCTAGATAATAAGAAAGTAGCTGGAATTCAGATTAGAAACAATTTTAATCATTACAATTCAATTTCTGCTAACGCACTGCTCTAGCCGCTAAACGTAGTGACAAATTATCGATTATGTTCATTATAGGGTTTATTAGACAACAGACTGAAGAATAATCTAACCTTCAAAATAAAACAAATTGCAAGACTATTTATTTATCCGCGTTATTATGCTCATTAGAGAAATGCAAAAAAAAAAAAAAAAAAAAAGTTTCGGTTAAAGTATTTACCAAAATAATTAATACTAAAAATTTTGCATAACTAACTTTATTTATCATTCTCAAGTAGTTTTATAGGTGAAAGATCTATAATTTAGTCAACAGCAATTTGATATTATTTAATGGAACGTAGTTTGGCGCGTAATTAACTTCGTTTTGTAGCTAACTCTGGTACATTTGTAACCATATCGCTGCAAAAACTTCTAAGCTTTGACTTCCAACTTGGCTGTCGATCCGATTACGGAAGACTAGGAAGATTTTATTTTATGCAAACTAGAGACTTATTTTTCTATCAGAATCAGATTTCGAGTTTTTTTTTTAGGTTAATTGTTACATGATTGTAACTGTTATATAAAATGAAAAAGCAGTAAAAATAATGTAATTTTAATTTTATTCAAACAATTCGTCTTTAAAAACCCACTTTTTTAACCCCTTGAGGGGCACCGGTATATAATATATACCACTTTTTAATATATAACTTTGACACCAGTATTATTAAATAAAAATATTTATTATTATTTTTTGGAGATTGAGAAGGTAAAAATTCGTTGTTTAAATTTTCTGGTGTCAAAACATCGCAAAATGTAGCATTGTTAGACCACGTGCTTGCCCTCCAAGGGGTTAAGATTAACATTTCTTTTTTTTTTTTTTTTTAAGTTAAACATTGTTTTTTATGTGCAAATATGTGTAATTTATTGCTTTTTTCACTATATTTACTCTGCTGGAATCCAAAGATAGAAAACTGCAGTAGATCTGCCAGAAGATGACGTATATTGCGAAATATAATGTAACGTAGAGTGAGATTTTAGCTTAACTTCTAGAACCACGGATAGCGCCAAGCTGAGAGGCCCGGAGTTCACGAAATAACAAACGAAAATTAATAACCCGAACATTATTTAAATTCAATGGTCAATCTCTGCAATGATTGCTCTCTTTTTTAGTAGTAGGGTGACTAGAAGACATTTAATTTCTATGGGTCATAACGGCCACATTTCTCTACCAAACTCTACTGTAAATGATGTAATAAAGAGTTGCTCCTTGAGAGCCTGAATTTTGTCTAACCCCTAAGATAAAATAATAGCGCAATGACATTCGCATTGTATTGAACAATGCGGAAGGATTTGTCAGGTGAAGGTCCAAATTACTTGAAAATAAATACATGGTCGAATTCACCATTTCGTTTTATTCAAGGATCATTTGGAAAATTGACCAGCGCAGTGGGCATAGCCTGCTAGTATTATATAGATTGCTGAAGTAACGCCACCGATTTCCAATTTGTTCTCCACCGTTCAGTGCCGTAACAGTGATGAGATCCATTGACATTAAAAGTAAATACGATACTTGAAATATACGTATACTTGAATTAAACGTGTACTTGAATTATACGTTTAACCGATATACGCTTATACGTATCCGGATACGTTTAAACATATAATTTAAGGTATACGTATTTGTTACATACATATTATACGTATAAACGTATATCGGTTAAACGTATATCTGAAATACTTATCGCATCGGGAGCACTACTTCAAACCTTCAATAGAAATTGCGTTTTAATATACTTCTATGATAACTGAATAAAATAATTATTGTTTATCCACAATTGTATAAAGCTCTGATTAATAATTGTTAAAAACAGTGATTTACAGACAAGATTAATTATACATTTGTGCTAAAATCTGAAATAAATATAGTATTTTGTTAATTATGTTAATGTTTTCATTATACTATCTATGGAACTGTCTACATCTTCGAGCTTACAGATTTTCCCTATTATTTTTCACAACAATGTTACTAAAATCATTTGAGAATATTTAGCCAAATATAAAATTAATTACTACATATTTTATAATTTAATGAAATTAAATTTATACCTACAATTCATTTCAGTATTTCAAAAATAAAATACATATAAAGCAGAATGGTAGAAATTACGAAATTCATAGAAGTTAAACATTTTTGCATGTAAAAATTCAGGATATTCTTCCGGCATGTATGTGAAGAGTAAAAGGCTCACCACATAGTCCAAAAGGCACATTAATAAACGATAAAACGTGTAATCTCTCAACAAGAGTATAGTAAATAAAAGGATTAATGATGGAATTTGGGCTTTATCTTGCGCCAAATAAAATAAAATACACAAGTAAAATACACTAAATGGTCTAAAGACCTTTAATTTGATGGATAACATCTTTGTTAACCACTCTATTAACAAGAATGTTTTGTTTTCCTTTATCGGGAAGCTGTCTGTTACGTTCAGGTCACTTATCATAAATTTATCTTAAAACAACTTAGAAGACAAGTTTAAAAGGAGCTATTAAATGTGTCCTACAAGATGTAGATGCGATAAATCTGTCATTACTTTTTTTTCACTTTAAAGGTCAATTTTATGTTTCGCTTTACAAAAAGAGTCGTTATATCTTATTTATTCAGATAGTTTATTTAACGCTTTCCAAAATATCTGTAAAGTGTTTATGACTTCAGTTCATCTTTCTGTATGTCAGACAAGAAGTGTGAGACTGCCCCATTCGTTTTAATTTGAAATTGTCGAAAAGGGAAACAAAAATAGCCTTTTCACTGCTCGTTTTATCTTCATACAATATGCTTTATAAAATAATCTTAGGAGCCATCTCCATATCGAAATTACGTCAATTTTTTTTTTTTCAATACAAACATTTTAACATCATATTTGGATTTTTGTTTTCTTTTTTGCAATTTTGCCCTCGTCTAATAAATGAAAAATCATTCGGTGAAATGAAGCATTTTAGGAAATAGTCGGCGTAAAATTTTGAACTCTTAATGTTAAATTTAAACAAACATCATTGAGGGTAGCTTTTTATGCATAACTCAAAACCTATTTGGCGGAATAAGCTGAAATGTGGAACTGACATATTTCAAGATTCTAGAGATCGATTTCTTTTAAAGGTTTTATAGGTTATGTTAAATATTGTGTTTGAATATTAATTTCATAATTTATATGATGTAAAAAAAGTCCTTCCGGCCTGTACCGGGAGGAAAAGGTAGCTTTCCTATATCTTCGTTTTAGAATTTTAGCTAATGTTACTCGTAACAGCAAGCTAAAATGCAAAGAAACGTTTACAAAAGATTCGTTAATACTGAATTTGAATAAGAAATTCGCCAAATTATTGAGAAATAGCCAAATTGGCTTCATTTATGAAGACTTATTTTGGTCGCCAAATTTTGCGATATTTCCCCAAGTGTCGCCAATGTCGCCAATTTTGGCGCTAACGGATATGAATATATAGTTTTATGCGTATGATTGGAAAAATTATTACAAAAATGAAAGAAAATAATTTGCGAGTAATCGCGTTAATGTGCTGTTTTGTTTCAAAATGTCAGCCACCCTAGAATTTCAAACTGCTGTATCTCAGCCATTTTTTAAGATAGAGGTAAACCAAAAAATGCTCTGGAATCCTTGTATCAAGGCCTAACACGTAATTAAAAAATAAATTTGAATTTTTAACTTTTTTGTATATTTATTTTAGATTTTAAGTTAATTTAAATCTTTAAATGGCCGCCATCTTGAAACAAGATGGCGGACCAAGCTGGCCAACGAACTCGGTCGAGACATTAGTGACCTTAATACACACAATTAGTTTCATCAAAATCGATTCATAAATACGGGCGTTATCGTATGACATAGGTCAGATATATATATATATATATATATATATATATATATATATATATATATATATGGATATATCTATATATATAAATCAACATTTGAACGGAGGGTGGTTTTGGGGTCTGGGGGTCATGATCGGTGAAAATATATCAAAATTTTCCGGAACTGCTTTCCTCCGAACGGCTGCAATAGGTAGCTTTATACTTTTTTGTATTGAAAGCTACCTAATAATATTCGAAAATGACTATCGTAACTTGCATCAATTTTAGCAGAAACATATTTCTAGAAGCTTTAAACATTCAAAACCTAACTTAAAGCTCATTCCTACAAGTATTTTTTGAGTTATGCTGAAAATACATAAAAATAATATTCACTTAATAAAACACACTAAAGGAATAAAGTAGAAATTCCTAAAACACGTGTTATTAGTTCCTGCAATCATGACGTACACAAATGTGCAAATTAACTCTTTCGTAATAAAAACTAAACTGTTTGATTTATTTTTTTGTTTTACATCTTTACTTTACTTCTATACAGCTGAATTAGCTGGATGTTTTTTTTTTCTTTCAAACAAAACTAAATAAATATTATTTTTCATCTAAGCTTGTAAAATGCTTCCAGTCATTCCGACAAATTTTTTTTGACCTATGCTGAAAATACATAAAAATAATATTCACTTAATAAAACACACTAAAGGAATAAAGTAGAAATTCTTAAAACACGTGTTATTAGTTCCTGCAATCCTGACGTACACAAATGGGGACATTTACTCTTTCGTAATAAAAACTAAGCTGTTTGCTTTATTTTTTGTTTGTTTTACATCTTTACTTTACTTCTATGCAACTTAATTAGCTGAATGTTTTTTTTTTCAAACAAAACCAAATAAATATTATTTTTCATCTAAGTTTGTAAAATGCTTCCAATCATTCCT
Organism: Maratus michaelseni; assembly: GCA_963931845.1. Lineage (NCBI taxonomy): Eukaryota > Metazoa > Arthropoda > Arachnida > Araneae > Salticidae > Maratus > Maratus michaelseni. The sequence continues at coordinate 69,757,230 of OZ007596.1, forward strand.
ACAAGTATTTTTTGAAATATGCTGAAAATACGTAAAAATAATAATACTATCTTCACTTAATAAAACACACTAAAGGAATGAATTAGAAATTCTTAAAACACCTGTTATTAGATTCTTCAATCCTGACGTACACAAATGTGGACCTTTACTCTTTCGTAATAAAAACTAAACTGTTTGATTTATTTTTTGTTTTGCATCTTTACTTTACTTCTATGTAGCTGAATGTTTTTTTTATTTTTTTATTTTTTTTGCTTTCAAACAAAACGAAATAAATGATATTTTCATCTGAGTTTGTAAAATGCTTCCAAAATAGTGTGGCTAAGAAAGAAAGTAATTTTCACAAATATTTAACTTAAACCCTTTACAATAAAATAAATGTGAGATTTGTAGATCATTCCCCTGTTTATAGCCCTTAAATTTTTTATCGCGATAATTTAGGTAATTGCTAATTAAATTGATATTTTAAGAAGGCAAGTAATTATAGATCCATATTTGAGAGAATAAATTACCAGTCCCCTAAAATATCAATTTCAGAAAAGGGGTCTTTATGTTATATATCGTGTCATTTTGTTTATCAAAAACAATGAATGTGTCCTTGTAGTGTTATTATAACTTCAAGTCTCAAGAAATTATGCAAGATATGCGTAGACGTAATTTCTAAAACAAAAATAAGTTTAATTTAGATAGATAAGATCTAATGATTACCGTTATTCTTAGTATGATATCCTTTAAAAAAAAAGAGTTTTCCTTAAATGGATATATAGAAGAGAAAGTGTTTTGGTTTGAGTCATTTTCCACCCGGTAAAAGTAACACCCGCATTAGCTTTTGGCTGCGATTTTTTAACATTTGTAAAAAGTATTCGGTTTCAATCTTTTAGCCTAATATAGTAAATCTTTTCTTTCAGCCTAATATAGTAAACTTTTTCTTTTAGCCTAATATAGTAAATCTTTTCTTCCGCAATTTCGGAAAACTTTGCCATTTTGAACTTGATTTTCAATGCGATTTTTAGCACGTTTTTTAGTTCTGCGATAATTTTTGACAGTCGTAAAAGGAAATCAGAATCAAACAGTTAGCCTAAAAGTACATTTTGTTTTCCGCGATTTCGAATGAGATTTGCAGCGTTTTTTCGCTTTAGATGCCGATTGTTTGACAGTCGTGAAAGAATGCCAGCTACAATGTTTTAGCCTACTGTAGTAAATTTTGTCTTCTGCAATTTATGATTTTTTTACGATTTTTTATGCAATTGATAGCGATTTTTTGCATTAGAGGAATCCGGTTTTAATCCTTTAGCCCTTTTTAGTAAATTATGTCCTGTTATTAAGTAAAGTTTATTTGGAATTCGTACAGCGAATTTTGAATTTTTCGCAATTTGTTTGTGATTTTTAGAGTGTTTTTGCGTTCCATGGCAATTTTTCAACATTTATAAAAGAAATCCTATCCTAATATTTTATTTTATCCCAATGTAGTAAATTTTGTCCTCTGAGGTTTTGAAAAAAAATAGCTATTTGTTTCGACTTCTAGCGTTTTTCTCGCGATTAAATGCGATTTTTCCACATTAGTAAAAGATTTCCGGTATCAATCTTCTAAAACAATGTAGTAAAATTTCATCTCTTTTCAGTAACATTTATTCGGAATTGGTGCAGTGATTTTTATTTTGCGATTTTTTATTGCAATTTTTTGAGAATTTTCACATTTTGTTCTATATTTTGACGGAGCCTGGTTAACTAGTTATGAATACATTCATCGTGCAAATTAGGCACAGTAAATGCAATAAACTATCACAGGAGAAACAAATTTTTTCCAAGGAACATACCAGATAGCACATAACCGCCTTTTTTATGCATCACGAAAAGAAGGAACTGAGATAGATAGAAATAACATTTCATCAATTTTTTGAGAAAATAATATTAATGTTCTTCTGGGTATCTGAAAAGATTCTTAAATAAAGTCAAATGAAAATTCTGGCCTTGCTTTGAATGAAGTGTCATAGGAACTCGAAATCGTGATACCCAATTTGATACCAACGCTTCAGACATAGTGTATTCTTATTGATATGTTATGGGTATCGTTTTAGATAATTTTGTGAAAAAATCTATTTTCATTACAATGTAGCATTTTCCTTTGAATGAACGCACTGAAAAGCATATTATGATCAAAATTATTCTCTTGACAAAATTAATCGTTTATCTTCGGTTCTCTTTATTAGTTTATTTCTTCATTTGGTCTCGTTCGGCCTTCTCAAAGGTGACATTCTTTGCACCATTTCTCAATATAAATTCTATGTTGGTTCCAGTAGAAATATTCTTGGATTTTGCTGAAACTTTTCGTGACTCCAAAATGGCCTTCACTTGGACACTCGTGTACCTCGCAGAACACCTTGAATCCTGCGTTACAGGAGATTCAAGTGCCATCGAAATCTTTCTCAATCATTGCTCTCGCATACACAATATTGTATTTCATTCTTAACGTGTAAGGACTGCTTCAGGGTCCAATATATTGCTGATCCCAGTTAAAACGCATTTCCAGGTACTCGATAAAACTTACTTATTAAGCAGGACAGCGTGCTAAACGTGATTTGTATAATGTTGCAGAAAAGGGCTTATTTAAACAACTAATCTGTCTAACTGGAATAGTAACTAAAAATAGATATGGATTCAAATATGATTTTATTGTGGATTAATATGTTACAACCAAAGTTAAAATGACATACATACCTTTTCTGCTGGCGTAACTTTTTTAATTATAGTTTACAGCTAGACTAGCAACTAAATTAAAGGAACCTAACCCAGTTATTAAAATCTTATTTTACACTTATGATACCCTTGTAATCCTTTGTTATTTTTTATACATTATGAAAAAACTATGCTTTTTAATGCTTTGGTAAAAAAAGAATATCCTTAGTATGGGAAAAAGTAAATAATAATAATAATAATAATAATAATAAAGATAAAAGAAATAATATAAAAATTTAAACTGCACTCACATTTGTTTAGTTCTTTATGAGTTTCACTCTCAAAATTTTACATTCGTAAATTTTTATCTACTGTGATCGAAGTGCATTGCGATTGCTTTAACAAAAATTATAAAACATAGTAATGTTATAATTATACATTAGAAAATGTCACTGACATCAAATACAATCAGATCTAACCATAATTATGACGTATCTAAGCAAGACACTGAAATCATTTGAAATAGCAGATAGTAGAGAGGGGTTTGACTCTTGCTTTTACCTGCGTCGTCGTTTTTAAGGTGTGTTTTTTATCACTGACTAGGATCCTACCTGCCTAGCTTGTGCCTATCTTGACGAGTTAGTACCTGGACGTGGGGCGATATTCTTCTGATCACAGTATGGCTGTAATCTAACATATCAAGAGGGCCAACTGGGTTTGCTTCGCTGCAGTGCTATTTCTTTGTTTGCTACGTTGGCCGATTACTTAAAGTAGATTTGCTTGTCGCGAGGTGGTCTCATAATTTAGAGCCTTGATTAGGTGACGAGACCTTTACCTGACTAGGCACCTCCCGAAACATAACTCATAGGGAACTTGGAGGACTTTACATCCACGACAGATTTTACATGCACCAGGTGCCATTAGCGTACATGGCTTATATTTAGCTGGCGGCGAGTCTGGAGCTCGCGACCATCCGGCTACGAGTCCGATGCTCTGCCTACTGGGCTACCGCTGCCACTGTATCGATCACCAGGTCCATACTCGAGGGGGTAGACTGAAAGGGAATGTGGTTAAACATGTTTATTTAAGTTTTAAAAAAAGAAGAAGAGGAAGCTTTAGCTAACTAGATTGCTATTAATGATTACTTAGGTATTAAACTAACAATGGAAATTCAGTTACTTATATTTCTAAAATTACCTAGGCCTATTAAACGTTACTGTTACTAACAGAAGCTACCCTAAAGGTTAACTAGGTTAACGAAAATGATATATAGCCCTTAACAGAAAAATAGGTTTTTATAAGTGAAGTTAATTAAAAATATGAGGCTACTGCTTATCTACAATTAATGGAAACTTAAAATTAAATTAAGGTTTATAATCTAACAGTGACAATCGACGTATAAACTAAAGTAGATATTGATAACTCAAGAAATACTCAGAAATGTTAACTACACGTCAGCTTCACTGTTGTACTACTTGCCGGCTACTTAACTCTAATTAGCATGTAGATGTTGTTCTTAAATAACTACAATAATAATACCAGATCTGACGAATTACTTTTTACGAGTAATGCTAAATGTAAAAGTTAAGTTTTAACCTAACAAATTAACTAATATAACTTACTTATGTCTTATGAGTTGTCACTGAGATGTTTATAGCTGTTGTTATTGGCTGTGTCTCTTCTTTATTTTTTTTTATTTTTTGCGCTTCATGGTTGACGCCTCTTTGTCGGCGTGTCTCTTCTTGGTAAAGTATCACATTCATAATTTTTTCCACTTTTATGGGTTTGTCTCCTTTTTTAGCTGTTGTCACTATTAGGGTTGTTGTTGCTTTTATGGGAACATCCCTGTTTTGGTTTTTCCTGTCTCTAGCGTTATGACTGACTTGCTGCTAGTCCGTCGCTGGTTTGATTTGTCTCTGTCGGTCGTCTTATTGAGAGCTTGTCGCTTGTCACGTTTGTCACTGTCTTGTATTTTGTCCCATTGCAAGCTTGTCGCTGGATTTGTCTTTGTCACTGTGATTTTCTTGGTTTGTACCACCTTTTTTTGTTTTCTTGCTTTTGGTCCAATGGGGATTATGATTTATTACACTGAATGAATGCGTTATTTGGTGTTCGGTTAATTGAACTTAATGGCTGTTATTATTACTTTTTTGCATCATTGTTGCTAAACTATTTGAAACGCTTGGTGCACTAGCAGAGCATGTTCCTTAGTCGTTAGTCCGTCATTTCTTATGTGGCTGGTTTCACTGGATGTAACAGATTTTGCTGAAGTTTTTGCTGTAGTTGTAACATGACTTACTTGTCTGCCTTTTAATTCATTGGCTTTTTTCACTTTTGATCTGTGTGATTGCTATCATCAATTTTAATCGTCATTTCTTATGTGGCTGGTTTCACTGGATGTAACAGATTTTGTTGAAGTTTTTGCTGTAGTTGTAACTTGACTTACTTGTCTGCCTTTTAATTTGTTGGCTTTTTTCACTTTTGATCTGTGTGATTGCTATCATCAATTTGTTGAAACTGCTTATACGTAAAGTCCATCATAATTGACTTCCACTCCTCACTAGTGCTTCAAATCGATTTTTTTTAAGCTGAGAGGTTCCTTTGCAACATTTATTTTAATAATGATAAGTTATGAAGGAAACCTGAGAGAAGGATTTAGAGGGATGGGGGTTGTGTTAGAAGGGATGCTTTCTACTGGGAAAGATGTTTTAATTTGATATTAAGTCTATGTTTTCAACTAACCATATGATCACTGCTTTTCCTTTTGATTGCACATGTTTGTTGTTTGCTTGTTGGTTGTGCCAGAGTTTCTGATTGTTAGGTGCAATGTGGACCAGATGGAGTGTTTGGGTGAAAGGGCAGGATATTAAATAATGTTTGGGGGTTCACAAACCGCCGCATGAACAGTTATGTGCGTCTTTTCGCGTAAATCTATGTAGATAGTCAGGGAATGCTCCGTGACCAATGTATATTTGACTTAGTAGTTTACAGCATACTAATATGCGAATGTCTACTTTTGGGAAATATTTATATGTTGTCCGGCCTATGTCCACATATTCCCACTGAAACTGCCATTGTTTATATATTATTTCTTTCATGTTTCTTTTTAGGTTGGTTATTGGTCTTTCTAGATGAAATGGTATCTCTTTGGTCTGGTTTACTGTTGCTTTTTTGCCAATTCATTGTCATCCTCGTTACCTTGGATGCCTATGTATGCTTTTACCCAGCTGATTTAAAATTTTTTATTTGAAGTTTTGACTGTACTTTGCATACTATTAATTAATTTTGTTTCATTGAATGGTTTGCTTAATGCTTGGATTGTTGACATGCAGTCAAAGCGGATGCTGTAATCCTCACCTGTGTTGTTTCCCTATTCTGCTGCTTTGAGTATAGCCAGTAGTTCGGCTTGGAAAGCACTGTCGTACTGTCTTAATAGAGCAGACCATGTTGTTATTTTTTTCTCACTTTTGAATACTACTAAAGACCGAACCCGTAGCGCCTGATTCCAATTTTGACCCGTCTGTGTATATTACCGTGACTTTAATGTTATAACCTATCCGTGGCTCTGTTGTGTCTGCTGAGTGTGTTTGCCATACATTCATATTTTTAAGATAGTCTGTTGGGTGTATAATTGTTCCATGTATTTCTGCAGTTTCTTTTAATCTAGATACTGTGTCATAAGCTGCTTTGTATTTGACTAGAAGGTAAATTGGAATCATGCCCATCAGTACTTGAAGGACCGCAGTGGGTGCAGTTTTATATGCCTTAACTATAGCCAGCAGGACGTGTCTTTGGCATGTCGTTAATGCCACCTTACATCTTTTATTTAATTTACGTTCCCAAATTGGGGCTGCGTACCTCAGTGTTTTCACAAGTACTATCTTATACCAAGTTTTTAAGTTGCGTAGTTTGAGTCCCCATCCTTGTTTGGCCATTTGGCCATTTGGCACATCATCCAAAATGATTTTCTAACTTTAGTGTTTTGATTTTGGCAACGTGGCAACCAGTTTAGGTTCTTCTGTAGTAGTATTACTCTCAACTATTATATCTGCTCTTTACCCTCTAGTTCCCTGCCTTTGTATTTTATTCCTTCGATTTTATAAGTGTCAGCTGTTGGAAAATTTCCGGTATGTGGCCTGTTGAAGTACAGCACTTCTGTTGTATCCAAATTTAATGTTAGGCTATTGTTTTTAATCCATTCATTAAATTCGTTGATGGTTTTATTTGCTAGGTTAAATAATTTTTCTTTTGTTTTAGCTTTTAAGATTAGGATGAAGTCATCGTCATACGCTTGTATCCTTACTTTGTTTCCCCAATTTTTCTTCTAGTGCTGTGACCGCTATTATCCGCCATAGCATAGGGCCGAGGCAGCTGCCCTGCAAGCAACCGCCGAATATTTCTTTAGTTTGTTTTATACAATTGTCCTCTAATAAAACATATCTGTTTTGAGAAAGCTTAATATCCAGTTAATTAGGAATGTGGGTCAGAGGAATTGTTTTAGATTTCTTTCGATTATAGGCCATCTGATTTTATCGGACGCGTATTTGATGTCCATGGCCAACAGTAGTGTCTAGTTTTTGTCTATTTTATCCTGTTTTATAGTTTTGATTAAGTTGTTTAATACTTGTTCCGTTAAAGCTCCCTGTTTAAATCCGTAATGGCTTTCACTCCAGTATTTATTAGTTGCTAGGTGGTGGTTTATTCTGCCATTTAGTACTCTTTCCAGGATTTTGCTAAATGCCGGCAGTAGGCATATTGATCTGCAGTTTCTTGGAATCTTTTTCTTCTTTATGGAATAGAACTACTGTACCCAGTTTAAATGATTTGGTGAAATAGTTGAGGTTTAAGTATGTGTTACTTAATGTGAGTAGTAATTCTGGTGCTGCTTTATGTATTTTTTTAACTATGAGCATATAGGGATGTTTAGATCATTTTTAATTCAAAACTGCTCTATGAACAGATTTATTTTAATTTACTACCACGTTTTTAATTGAATATGACAAAAATCCGGAAATACATATTAACCCCTTGAAGGGCACCGGTATATTATATTATTATATATACCACTTAATTTTAATCCCAAAATGCCACAATGATACCAGAATTTTATTATCAAATTGCGAATTTAGGAAAAGCTTTCACTTATTTTAAATTAAATTCGTTCGTGAATCCTGGTGTCAATCAATCATTTCGATATTTTAGCTACAAGAGTACTTTGCTCGTGAAGGGGTTAAGACCTTCTATTTTATTATAACAGTATTTGATATATCTCTAATTCAATGCATGTAGAAATTAAAATTATTTCGTAATCTCTGAATAACATAATTTCGAAATGACTTTTTCAGGAGAAAAAAAAAATTGAAAACACTTGTAAATAATTTTAATGTAGCTTAAAACATTTTTGACAGAAATTTCTTTTTAGTACTACGTAACGTAAAGGGTAAAAACGGAAACCTTATAGGATTGCTTTATTGTCCATTTTGAGGTTGCTTGGAACACTTAAAATGGAAATAATTTAGACACTCTATAATTAAAGAGACACTCCTTTATCTGATATTTTAGTTATTTTGAGTATACAAGCAATATTTTACATTTTTATCGTTCGACATTTTTTGCAGTTTAATTTTTTTTTTGGTATGAAAACAAAGTCAATCATTATAAATGTATTTAAATTTTGTTTTAAAACAATTATGTTGTTTCTAGACTCATGCTGTGCAATAAACTCAAAATTTGGAATTTTTCAAAAATCAAATGGAATATGTTGAAATTGCCAATAAAATCAAAATTTTCGGATAAAAATTCTTTTTTCTCTTAAATATATGTAAAATATCACTGTTTAAAATTAAGAGTCACTTTTAGTTTATTACACTGCTACAAGGGAAAGAAACAACTTTAAAAACTTCCATAAGTATATCTGTAAAAATAGTATGTATATAATATATGTGTGCGAGTAATCGACTTTAAAATTTCGTTAAAAAAAGATTTTCTAAGAATGCTTCTTAAAGTTTTACATTTGAACACTAAAGTATACTGACGTTGCTTGCAACACTTAAAATGCGAATAATATATATAAAAGTCACTACATTATCTAATATTTTATCTATTTTGGGTATACAAACAATATTTAAAATTTTCATCGTTCGCCTTTTTTTGCAATTTGTCTTTTTTTTTAGTATGAAAATAAAGTCAATCCTTATAAATTTATTTAAATTTTGCTTTAAAATCATGATGTTTTTGATTCATGTGTAATAAACTCAAATTTTGAAAAATTTTCCTAAGTTGCTTGAAATGTGTCGAAATGGGCGATAAAATCAGAATTTTCTCTTAAAATATCTTGTTTCGTTCTGATAAATGTTTGTAAAATATCACTTTTTCACATTAACCTCCACTTTTAGTTTATTACCCATCTAAAATTGAAAAAGAAAAATAACATTTTCTTAAGCATGTATGTAAACAAAGTATTACATATGTGTGTGTGTGTGTGTGTGTGTGTGTGTAATCGACTTCATTCCAAACGAAAATTACGTAAAAACAAGTGTTTTTCTAAGAATGCTTGTAAAATGTTTCTTTTGAAAACTTAAGTATGATGAGGTTGCTTGAAACAATTAAAATAGTAATAATTTATATTAGAGACACTCCTTTATTTAATATTTTAGTTATTGTAAGTATACAAGTAATAATTTAAATGTTTATATTTCGACATTTTTTGCAGTTTGACATTTTTTAGTATGAAAACAAAGCCAATCTTTATAAATGTGTTTACTTTTTTTAGAAAACTATCATGTTTTGGAGTCTTGCTGTGCAATAAGCACAAAGTTTGGAATTTTTCCAAAGTTACATAAAATATGTTGAAATTGTCACTAAAATCAGAATTTTCACTTAAAAATTCTTGTTTCTTTTTATCGCATAAATGCATGTAAAATATCACTTTTTCTCATTAAGCTCCAGTTTTAGTTTATTACACAACTACAAGGGAAAAACAACTTAAAAAACTTTCATAAGCATGTCTGTAATTAAAGTATGTATATAAATGCGTGAGTAATTGTCTTCGTTGCAAACGAAAATTACATATAATCAAGATTTTCCAAGAATGCTTCTTAAAGTTTTACATTTGAAAACTAAAGTATATTGAGGTTGCTTGCAAAATTATATAAGAGATAATTCTTTATCTAATATTTTTGTTATGTTTGGGTACAAGTAACGTTTCAAATGTTTACTCTTCGCCTTTTTCGTTGCAATTTGAGTTTTTTTTTAGTATGAAAACTAAGTCAATCCTCATAAACGTATTTAAATTTTGTTTTAAAACCATGATATTTTAGACTCATTCTGCGTAATATAGTCAAAGTTTGGAAACTTTGCAGAAGTTGCATGAAGTATGTTGAATTCGTCAATTAAATTAATATTTTCCTTTAAAACATTCTTGGTTTTTTTTTCATAAACGTATGTGAACTATCACTTTTTCACATTAATCTCAATTTTTAGTTTATTACACAGCTAAAAATGGAAAAGCAATATAATATTTTTATAAACATGCATTTGAACAAAGTATTACATATGTGTGTGGGTAATCTACTTCAATGCAAACGAAAATTACGTAAAAACAAGTTTTGTGTCTAAGAATGCTGCTTAAGTTTTTACATTTTAAAACTAAAATATATTGAGGCTGCTTGCAACACTTAAAATAAGAATAATTTATATAATAGACACTCCTTTATCATCTATTTTTGTTATTTTGCGTACACAAGCAATATTTAAAATTTTTGTCTTTTGAGATTTTGTACAATTTTACTTTTTTAGTATGAAAGCAAGATCAATCCTTACAAATTTATTTAAATTTTGTTTTAAAATCATAATATTTTAGTCTCACCCTGTGTGTGTCACTCAAAGTTTGGAAACTTTTAAAAAGTTGCATGAAATATGTTTAATTCGTCAATAAAATCAGTATTTTCCCTTAGACAATTCTACTTTTTTTTTCAAAAATGCATGTAAAGTATTTTTTATCACATTAAGTTCCACTTTTGGTTTGGTGTGCAAATTAAAAAGAAAACAAGGTGTTGTGAAATTGTCATAAGCTTATATTAGACTACTTATAGTAATCGAATTCATCACAAACCAAAATTATTCAAAATTGATCTTGTTCTATTCCTAACTTTTTTTCAACGCTATAATAACATTATGTGCTACTTGGATAAGCATTGAGAGCCGAACAACAAAAAGACCCTAATACCTTTTTTTAGGTTTCAAAAGAGTACTTATTTTTGTTTGAAGAATTATGCCCTCAGGTAACATATGCTGGGATCCTCGATAATATTTCTTTTACAGGATGAAGAATGAAAGTTAAATTTTATTTATTTTTTGTTTTATTTTAGCTAGAATTTCTGATTTAAAACTTTTAGAATAGATATGTATGAAAATTACTTTAAGTCCCCAATATAATGATTGTTGCTTTCACAATTAGAAAATAAGGTTGTATTTATAGAAGCATGTATTTATCGATTCATATATATTTTAGTACATTAAATGAATATAATTTTTTTCTGAGGGTATATGCAGAGGAAGGAAGAACGTATGAATGTAAACCCCTAGCTAATTGATTTGCAGCACATTTCCTAGGCTGTCACGAAACATTAAACGTTTCCTATGCTTTAGAACATATATAAAAATAAATATATACGGTTAAACCTCTCGAAAGCGGGACTGTGGAATTTGTCCTCTATATACCTCTAATCAATGTTGGGTTGCTTCCATAAGTAGGACATAATTAAAGCATGGGCAAACTGTTCCAGGGCTCTGCCCCTTCCTCCTGATTTTAGACGGCACCCAAATTTGATATGCAATTTTTGTAAAGCTGATATTTTAAATGTCTTTCGACACTATACTATTATATATTGAATATTTTGATCTTTTAGAGTAGGATAAAATTAAAAACTAAAAAAATATTTATACAAATGCAGTAAAATTTTTTAGTAGTAAACAGTCTGTATTGCGGACTTTGTCTGCTGTTTGGAGGTGTCCACTTTTCTAAGGTAAAAATATACATGTATGTGTTGTGGATTGAAAAGTTTGGTGTTCGCTAAATTGAGTCCATTATTTGGAAGCATCTGTTATGGAGGTTTGCTGTAACCATCCATAAACGACACTTCTATTTAGGGAATACCTTCTATTAATACATTAACACAGACACATTTGTATACTTTTACATCTGAAAAGCGGACACTTCCGAATAACGGACAAATTCCATGGTTCTGAGGTGTCCGCCATTTACTGTATTTATACAAATATATTTTTTGCTTTTAATCTTATCCTACCGTAAAATTTTAAAATATTGATTATAATATTGATATCGAAAGATGTTTAAAATATCAGCTGAATTGTCTGAATTTCAGACATTTCAATTTACAGTGTACTAATGTGATCATTGGATCAGGATTTGGTGGAATATAGGAATGGATATATATCATGATATTATATCTAATATTTATTTTCTAAATATCGTGATATTTGTTTTTCGTTTATGAATCTCAAGAAACACTTTATAGAGAAATTGCGTCAGTATGTTTAGGTGGCTGGAATACTGTTCATAATAAAAAAGTTGTTTTTTTCTCAGTCATACTTTCTTCTGTTGATACTTACATTACTTCATCTATTGATGGTTCAGAACATTCCAATACTGTGGATTATTTTTGTACTGTAGCAAAGCAATAGACTAGGAATGTGAAATAAAACCATTTAATTAAATGTTTACAACATTCGTACTGACAGTACTAGGAGAAGAAAAATGCGAGAGAAGAATTAATGAAATTCAAAGAATTGACGATAATACTATTTGCTACTTACTGCGTAGCAACCCGTTGTGTTGCATTTGCATTTTCTGTTTTCAAAATTCTGAATTCTGTTTTTCCTGTTTTTTACAAAAACTTAGATATTGCAATGCAACAAACTACAGATTGTAGCCAAAATCATTTTCTATCGGTTCCTGACAAGTTGAGTATAGTTGAGTTTTGTTATGCAACCGTTTCTGAGTTTATTTGGATAATCAACAGACTTTTTTTATATATATTATTATAGAGTATGCGTCGTTTAAAACGTTAGATGAAATTAGAAATAGTGGTTTCACTGAAAGTTACAGACAGACATTCCATTTTATATATTAGTATTGGTGACTTTTCTCTACATACGAGGGAAATCATTAAGTAAGTCACAAATTGATATGATAAGCCCCGACTTATCCACAAGCGATTTTCATCTGTTTAGTCCTCTAAAAAAATTTTTGGTGGCAAGATGATGAAGATGCCTAACTTGAAGTAGTAATGTGACTGAGACAGCAACCTTAAGTATTTTATGCAGTTTATGGGACTCTGATAAAACGGTGGGATAAATGCATAGATATTGGTGGAGAATATCTTGGGAAACAAAAATATTTTTGAAGTGATTATCACGCTAAGTGATTTTTTAATTATCTTTAGTGACTTTTTTAATGATTTTCCTCTTACTTTAAATTTTCTGCCAAAGCTATAAAATCCGCTAATATAGGTAAAAATGTAACAAAAATTTAAATTTTTAAGTACACATTTTTACCAAATTTCTGGTGCATATAAGATGGTTAACCATTGTCAATGATTTATATTTCAAAATCTTGTTGTTTAATTCGATTTATATTTAAAAACGTGCTCTGTATTTTTTAAATGAACACAAAGAGTAAATTATTTATTTGTTTTGTGTTTGATGTTTTTAGTAATTATGCAAAAAAATGATGTAAAATATTATGTTATTAACGAAATTGGAGTTATTTTAAAGAGGTTTCAAATTAAATTTTTATCTAGCCTGGAAATATCTATTTTTAATTGTACATTGACCTTTTTGTGAAAAAAATCTGACATATAGGAAATTTAAAATATATAGAAAATTATTGGATACTCTTGATATTTTAAAATACTTTGAACTACAAGGAGAAAACAAATGGCAAAAACTACTGTAAAACATGTTGGTACCAAAATTGCCATTGAGGCTTTTCTGCTATTAAATGACAAATAAATATGCCTTAACTTTCTTTTTTAAATTTTATGGAAAAAATTCCCTTTTATGATAAATGTTACAGCAAAAAAGTCAGCAATTTACGTTAAATATATGTTTTTCTTGCTGTTTTTTCTTAGTATATATATAAGATCTAAACAAAATTAGAGAAGACATGTACATTGACGCTAAAACTTTGGTTACTTTTCCTTAATCAAAACAATAAATCTGTTAAAATGCTATTTATTCAATTTTGTATTGTAATCTAAAATTACAGTTTACAAGTGCTGCTTAGGAAATGTCTTGCAGTCGTTTAATAATTAGAACGTAACAAATAATTACAATATTTGTATTTGATCTGAAAAACCAGCATAACAGTCATATCTCAAATTATTATTTATTGTTGTACAATAACAAGAACGGCGACATTTCAAATTTTCATTTCTTAAATTACTCGAGTTTAAAAAATAAGATGAGCAGCTGCTGTATGTTGCAGCTCTTGTTACTCTTCAGTTGACAGTGGGGGCTATTTCATTTCCACATCTGTCCTTCGCCTTGAGTCAGTTTTCTGTTACAGGTTGTACCACTTCTTCATTGCTATCATTAACATTTAAGACGAATCCTTGAAGTTTCTTACTACAACAATTTTTACAGCACAATCTGACGCTAACGTACAAGATAACCCAAAGAATAACATTAATTGCTGCAAAAATGAGTGTTCGTACAATAAAAGTCTTTTTAACTGCAAAAAAAAGAAAAACAGGATGTACTAGAATTACCGTTATAAAACACTCCATAAATCCTAAAAGAATTGAGATATCAAACCAATGTATGTTAAAGAACAGGAATATAACGTTACATTTATTTGTATGCGAAATTTTGTTTTCACAATTTTAGTGAAAATTTGAAGATACATTTGAATTGACCTTTACAGTAAAACTCTAATTATTCGAACTCGAATTTGTATTTGAACAGTTTCAGACACAGTATTTCTTTCTTTTGAGATTCTAAGAAATTTAGAAATATTTTAGAAATTGTACGTGGAATTTTAAGTGAAAAATACGTAGTGCTGAATGTTGTTAAAAGATGTTATAGAAGTATAGTTGCTATCAAAAATGACAATTTTCGAAATAATAAAAATTTTGAGCTTATTTTAACTCATTTCTCTGCATACAAACCGAAAACAGACTTGCAATTTACGTTGCAAAAGTTACATAAAAAATTATCATTTGTTACTATGTATGGATTCTTCTTTGTAAATAAATCACTAGATTATTGCTCTGTTCTCTGTAAAATTCAAGGGTTTTTGCATTTTTTTTTCAGGATAGTATTGGGATATAAAAAATGTTTTACATCTCAAAGATTCCTTTCCGCTCTTACTATATAAGTTAAAATGTATCGTTGTTCATGGTTCCACTTCAATATTTTTATGATAGATTTAATCGCATTGGACACCTTCGGAAATGACATTGCAAAACATCAATTTCTGATTAGATTTGGAGGAGAAGAAATTGGTCTTAAGAACAACTTTTTGTAAGCTGTAGGTAAAAATTTGCGAATATATATTATCACTATATCAGTCAGTGTTAAGGCAATGTCTTCGGAAAATTGGCCCAAATAAATGCCACTTTAATTCAATCGCAGCAATATTTGTTTCGTTTTCAGGGCATTGATCTAAAAAAAATCTGGCAAAAACATCAGTAAAAATGATGAGCTTTTACCCAAATCATAGCAATTATTTTAAGTTCATAAATTAAAATATACACTTTCTTTTACATGACACGTGATATCATTTTCATCTGAAATCAATGCGTACGAGTGATGTTTTTTTGTTGTTGTTAAGGCTAACGCACTGTACTCAAAAGAAGAACTCTTTATTGCCACGTATGTGAATATTGCCAATTAAGGTAAACTGAATAATTTATTAAAAATCTTCGGCAATGCTTATGTGAAAAGATTCAAGAAATACACATTAAAAGTGTGTATATAAATAAACTTTTTATTGTTTTATTAGCCTTCTATTAGCAATATATATTTACATATCTAATGCGTAATCCATCTAAAGCTTAAATATATTATAAAAAAGAAACATATCCCAGCGTAACGCTGGTAATTAAATTTCGGTTTTGAAATTTTCGTTGCTGCAATTTTTTTAACTTCTAATCATCACACATTTTACATTTTACATCGTCTTATAGAGAAAAAATGTACTTTCAAGTGCAACTAGTTTAAAAATTGTATTGCATTTTGCTCATTTATTGTGGCTTTTAAAATAATTTCCACGCAGGAATTTTTAACACTTTCCAACCTAGTTGAAAAGTGTTTATGACTTCGGTTTGTCTGCCGTATGGCCGTCTGTCCGTACTCTAACTCCCATAAATATGCTCGGATTGCCCTGCTATTTTTATATGTTATTGTCGTTATCTATAGCATGTTCCCTATTTCAACGGAAGTGTGTAGCATTTATAGTTTTTTTACAGGGACACTCAAAAGAATTCCTTTACATTACGGTCTATGGGGAAAAATCATTTGCGGTTTATTTTAATGATGTTACAAAATTTCAAACACATTGTAATTGATATATATCATTAAGTGCATTACAAAAAGCTTAATATGGAATAGGGTGTGCATAGCACTTATAGTTACTTTACAGGAACAGTCAAAAGAATTCTGTTACATTACGTCTATGGAGAAAAATCGTTTGCGGTTTAATAAAATAAGGTTTCACTATTTTAAACGCATTGAAATTTATATATATCACTAAGGTGCATAACAAGAGGCTTACTACAGAATATTGTGTGTATAGCTGTCATCGTTCATTTACAGGGAAACACAAAAGAATTCTCTACTGTCTGTTAACAATAATTCCTGGAAGTGCGTTTTAAGTTGCTGAACGCGATTTTAAATTTAACTCACTTTTTGTCTATTACTTGGTGTGTATAAATTCTGTAGATCCTATACAGGATAGCACAAAAGTTCGCGAACACATTTTCGTTTATTGACAGAAACTCCAGAAGGAGAATTTTAAACTGTGCTACGCGTTTCCTAACTAAACTAAAATTTAGCATCCTATGTAGTATATATACAAATCAATAGATCCTATACAGGGCTGAATAAAAGTATTTGGATATTTTTCCGAATATTGTATATGTTTGAAATTCCTGAAATTACATTTTTAAATATGTTATGCGTTTTCCAAATTGTTTACTTAGATGTTATCTTTCAGCTTATTAAACGGTAATGATTTGTAAAATTATTTTGGAAGCGTTGGAAAGTGTTACATAATCTATGCTTGACGCATGATTTTTTGTTCTTGTTTAAATCTATCTCCTTCACGTGCAGATTCCATTGCGGATGAATAATAATCCACTTACACGTAAAAAAATATAAATTGTTCAGCTTCTGTCTCCGGCTAATTTTCCATAGCAAAATTAAAATTGAAAAACAAAAAAATACATGTTCGATATTTTAGAAAAATCTATTTAGGGATATCAAAGCTACCATTTTTCTAAACTATTGATAATTAATAAAAAATTTAATCCGATGTATATTTCTCAAATTATTCGACCTTTTCCATACTTTTCAATGGAAACGATTCTCACTGCATTTTAATGTAAAATACAAAAGTTACTTTTTTCCCGGATATTATAAATCTGCAATAAAAAAGGGGTATGGGTACCATTTACGATTTCAAAGTTTCCCCCCTTTTCCCCCAGGGTACAGAGCTGGGGGGCAACTTTGATATCCCTAAATACATTTTTCAGAAATGTTGAACACATATTTTCCGTTTTTCAATTCGATGTACATTTTTCAAGTTATTTGACAGTTTCCAGACTTTTCGGACACCCTGTATATAGTTACTTTTTAAAAAAATAAGTACTGGATTTAGCACACAGGCAATAAACTTAATAGGTTGGCGGCTCCAGACGGTCTGACTATAACACTGAGCAGTTTAAATGTTAAATCCAGTCTCGCAAAAAAAAAAAAAAAAACGTTGCAATTTAAAAATTTGCAAAAGAAAAACTTTTAACTACAAATGCAGAAAAATATAAGATTTACCAAAAAAGTGAATGAACTTAATTGCACCAGATTCTTGGTATTTTCCCATTGTAGTTTGATCATTGCAAGAGACAACAGAGCACTGAACTATAGCCAGAACTGCAAGCCAGAACTTCTTATTGGCCATTTCTGATAAATAATCATATTTACATAAAATTACATAAATGACTTTTAAAAATAAATATTGATTTTTTACAAAAATAAAATATATTTATTTAAAAATAGATTCATAAGATTGTCATTAATATAAACTTGTGTAAATCTTGGCAGTAACGCAGCATTTTCATAACCCATCTTGCCTTGGAAAAATCGCATATAAAAGCTTAAGCATGCGCCCTATCTAGCATACTGAAAATCAAAATATTTACTATAAGCTAATTCTGCCACATATAAAATCAGAAAAACACAACTTTGGCTTTTTGAAAAACGGTATTTTTGTTTCGAAAATTTTGCTTTATTTACTCTTAGTATTCTGAGGAACATTTTTCACTTCCTACTATTAGTTCACACTCCCCCTATATATATTTATATATCTTGTTCAAATTTTCCATCGTTAATAAAATACTTTTTATTCCTCCAATCAAGTTCAAATACATTTTTTAAACTTGTAGTGGATGACACTTGATGTTAATACAGTTTTTTTTCAAATATTAATTCATTAATTAAATTTAATTAATTAATTTTAGTTTTGTATGGGAGAAAAGAATTTCTCTTATATAAGATACTTAGGAAGTTATAAATTTAGGAATAAATACCGTCAGTGGCGAAGCGTGTTGATCGCTGAAATAAAATTTATTTTTCACATTCTTTTTTCATTCTGGGTTCTAGTCTAAGTGAAACGTGTATTTGCTCCTGTTACGTGTAACGTCCTGTTAAAATAAAATTTTTCTTTGTTGATCTAAGTAAGAATTGACTTTAAATTTCTTTTAAATTACTTGTTTATTCGAAAATAATGGTATTCCAATATCGAGAATCTTGGCAGCTTTCGAAGTAACAGTCTACTAGGAATAAACTTTACTCTTAGTTATATAAAAAATCTTTGCAGGGGAAACGGAATCTCCATATTAAAATGAATTAAAATTTTTAATTTTTAATGATAATGGCAGAGAAATATAGTATAGAAGTTAAATCCGCCAGTATACCTAACTATAAACTTTCACGATGTTCATACGCTTAGTCGATTTCACGATTCTCTCCAAATTGAGAACAGGTATTTATCCTGAGTATTTGTAATAAAACTTTCGATATTATAGTTAGCTGCCTTTCTTCGAAATGCAGCAGTATTTTTAAACAAAGTTTTCTGTACTCAAAATGGAAGACAAATATGCTAATTATATTTAAACTAGCTGATCCGTCCACGTTGCCTAGAAATCAATGACTTTCTTTTGCGGTTTCGATAAAAATAGTCATTTTCGGCACGCATTCTGTTCTAAACAAACCTGTTTTCGAACTAAACTCCCGCAATCGTCCCTGCTGCCTACGGCATTGTAAAGCAGGGGTGCTAAGCACGCGCTGTAATATCGTTTAATTTCAATTTCCACCGCTATTGGGATCACGCGCTAAATCATCTTATTTAGTTATCTATATCTTAATTAGTTCATGTTAAGTTGAATGTACCAATTCCCTTTGAAGAAGATTCCAAACATTCTTTAGAACACTTTGTCGAAATATGACAATGCCCTATGTCGACCACTTTCAACCATCCTATCTCCCACACACCCCACAGCTACCTACATAGTGCACGATGGGAGATGCGAGGCTACTACCACACACAAACACTAGTGGTCTGCGCTGGGTAGTTGTGGCTGTAAAGTGAAAAATATGAAAACACACGTCTATCTTTATGTGCATATTTCTAGAATCGCTGAAGTAGGTGTTTCACTATTTTTTTATTAGATTTGTTATCCTGAATTTCACGCTCCTACCTAAAACTGCTGGTGAGATATGGCGAAATGACCTAAAACTTTCGATTCCCCCATTTAACACCCTTACTGGGTGAATTTCTAAAATCGCTGAAATAGTACGTGTTTAACCATTTTTGTCGTAGATTTGTTATCCTGAATTTCATGTTCCTACTTAAAACTGTTGCTGAGATATGGAAAAATGACAAAATATTCGACCCCACTTTAGCTATCTTTGCGGGGGTCTAAAATCCTTTCTTTTTACTTGTCTAGGTCATAATCGCAATCTACTCTCCAAATTTCGTGATCCTGACTTTATTCATTTCAGCTGGGCGTTAAGGAGTCATGCAGGCGTTCTCTCATTATATAATAGTATAGACATAGATATAGATTTATTAAGATAAAGTTATCATTACATTATATTTCTTACTTTTCTATATCATATTTAAAACCCATAATGTTGTGGGTTTTTTGCATACAGGATGGTTCAAAAAGTCCACATAAGCTTTAAATTCTTTAAAACGGGCAAATAATGATACTTACGTGCAGTTTGCACTAAAACAATTGTCAGGATACATGATTGTTTTAACAGATGAAAAATTGTGTAATTCAAATATCCCTGATAGAGGGTGCGAACGCAAACGCATCCTGTAGAAATATGCAGTATGATTGTAAAAGAACTGACTAATCTATGGATCCCTTATTCAAATTAATCATAAATTTAGTATGTAGGAGAAATTACTGAATGCATATAGCCTATGAATTCCCAAACGGAGAAATGGCATTTAAATCGTTTTTGAAATTTCCCAACCATAACTAAAGAATAAAGTTATCTGCAGTATGTAGAAATTTGTTCTATGATTCGTTCAAATAAAAAAATTCGCTGAATAGTGATGTTTTTTTTTATATAAATTATCTTTAGAAAATTATTTTTAGAAAATGTAATCATGTTAGCGCCTTCTATCGGTGACCTTTTTACTTAAAACGATTTTTTCTGACGTATCCTGACAATGCTTTTAATGCAAATCATACTTCCCTATCATTTTTTGTTGTTTATTTTAAGAATTTTAAAACTCTATATGGATTTTCTACATATACTACATCATTAATTTTATATTTTGAATATTAAGCAATTTAATAAGCACAAGTACTCAATGAGGTGGACGAAATGAATTACTTTTACACATTTAATGAACATCACAACACCAAGGACTTACATCACATGACACATAACAGAACTACGAATACATTCTATGAGTACCGTAGTGCAAAACAATATCTGAACGATAGGTGGCTGTAAAAGATGGACATAGAATTATTCTTGTGGTGATGCCACCTACAATTTAGTATTAAAAGTTTAAAAAAAACTTAATTATAAAATACGCATAATATTTATGAGTCTATGAAATGTTTATAAACGGAATGAATAATGCTTTACAGCTTTTCTATTTGAAATATTTTGTTTTGAATTTCGAATTTATCGAATATTAATTTCACAATTCATGTCATAAAATTATGACAACTGAGTTATGAAATGAAGGGTGTAATATCACTGTCACATTTCTTTTTTTGTTCTTATTTTAGCGTACGATATGCTTAGGCCTACATCGACGACTTACCCCATCCGACCGCACTTATCTTTCCTAAGTCTACTACGGCGTTTCGTAGCAGCGTTTTCGCCGAAGATATTATTCCAGTGAATAGTTTCGTTGTGCGTGCACCCGGAGGCGTGGCTTCATAGTTCCTTTTCCCTCCACGTTAGCGCTGATGCTAAGGGTGTGTTTATTTTAACGTATTATAAATTGTGTCCTGGTTTCTGTTTAAATTATTTGATCTGTAACGTTTATCGTCATTTTTTAATTAACTAATGAATTTGGTTTTCCTCGTGCTATCACTTTTCAGCATCCCACTTTATTCATATATATACAAATGGAACGTTTTTTTTTTTCAGAAGAAGATTAAATTTTTTGGATAATGTAGCGTGTTTATTGTTTAGGCGCCAATTCCGTTATCGGAATTTGAATTTCAGTATGCTGAACTCAAATCTTTTTAACATCCTAATAATTCAACAGTTTGATTTTAATTCAAAAGTTATTATGCAGTGAAATTATTTAATTTAAAATTTTAGAGAGTCTTGCCAAATTTTAATTCTTCGGAGTTTTATGGGTTTTTAATTTCATCTAATGCCATCTGCCAATATTCCAAGATCTTATAATGGATCTTTAATAGATTGTGGTATTATTAATGCAGTACAGTGACCAAAGATATAATTCTACAAACCCTTCCTCTCTTTTCCTGGATGGATTAATAAAGATGGATTCTACTGTAATGAAAGTTTTACCATTTTCTCTCTTCACTTTTCCGTGTCAAGATTCCTAAATAAAGATCAACTTATTTTTATTACTTTCTCTTCATTCTACAAAGTAACATGAGCCCAAAGAACCGCAACTTTGTTGCATCGGGTTGTTGCTTTACAAATAATTCCTCACAACAGTAATGTTTTCTCACTATACATCCATAGATAAATGATTCTTTAACATCACCTTAATTGAATATCGTCACTTTCGTGTGCCGGTATTTTAGTGATTATACTCATTTTCAATAGTG
The DNA here is from genome assembly GCA_963931845.1 of Maratus michaelseni. NCBI lineage: Eukaryota > Metazoa > Arthropoda > Arachnida > Araneae > Salticidae > Maratus > Maratus michaelseni. The sequence goes on from OZ007596.1 coordinate 69,779,483, forward strand.
AAATTTGTCTTTTTTGAAGAGAAAATTCTGCAGTTTATAAAAGTTATTCTCAATATGTTTTTAAATTGATTTTATAATGGAATTTTTAAATTTAAAGAAAAAATATTCTAATAATTGCTTAAAATTAAATTATTATTAAAATTTTAAGATTTTATTATGGAATTTTAAAGATGTACTGAAAATTTATTTTGTTCTCAAAATTTAAACTTCAACGGTATTTTCATGCTTGAAATAGAAGATTAATTTTTGCATAATTTTGTTCTCAACTTCAAAACTTTGTAAAGTTACTAATTTAAATTTATAATATTTTGAATTATGAAAATGTATGAAGAAGTATTGTACTGGAATACTTGAATAAATTTTGCCATTTTTTCCTGAAATTTTCTACAATATTGAATTTTATTTTGAAAATAAAGATATGAATTTAAATTTCAAATTTAAAAAAAAAATTAGTTTGATGCATATATATTATTTATTCTTATAAAATAATTTATGAAATAATTGAAATTCTTTACTTGAATTGAAATAAAATATTGGTTATTTTTGAAGATATATCTAGATTGAAATATATTATGAATATTAATGAATTTTGAAATTATCTTTGTTTTAAGAAGAAATTTTATATTTTTTAAAAGAGGTTAGGCTTGGGTTAAATGTTTTAATATTTTTATGACACTTTGGGATGAAATGTTACATATTTAATAGTATATATTTTATGAAGTTTGATTATTTTTATTATTGAAGAATTATTCAAAAATTTTACTCTTATCATCACGACATCATTTAAGTTAACTGAACTTGTTCTCATCATTTATAGCTCAATATTTGTCTGACAGAAAAGCTGAAGTTATTTCAGTAATTTGGTGATTATGTCCAATCCTACTGGAATTCGGACACCTTACCTGCTTCTATACATGCCAAATTTTATTTAAATATGTAATAGCATTTTTTACTATTTAAATTCAAATTATTATGCCATTTTTTTATATTGGTGTGCTGTATATGTGCAAGCAGTATTTAAAATCAAAATGGAGGTAGTCTGAATTACTCAGCTAATTTTAAAGAACTGTTTTCATATTGTAAAAACTGTTCTCAATTTTTTAAAATTCTGTTCTCATGTTGTCATCCTGGAGAATCACTTAGCTAAAAGATTCACAGATTTAAAAAAAAAAAATTCTTGCTTCAAAATTTTGAAATTTTATGGCAGTCCTCTTACTCACTGCCTCATCACCTTAATTCCTTTCGTCATTTTGTTTTCTTCCCACGTCATAACCAAAAAAAGACTTTTTTTTTTTTTTTTTTTTTGAGAAGCACTAAGTCATTCTTTACTCATTGTGTCATCCTGGTTCTTGCAATATCCAATAGTATTTTACCATTTACGTTCAATCCCAATATAATACAACAATAGATGTAACTATGTTTTTCACACAATTTTTTCTTACCTGGTGGAGTAGTTATCCAGAATGTGACAATATCCATTATTTTTTTTAATTCAAACTGACTGCAAGTGCTGTGGTGAATATTAAAAATTACAAAAATAAATAAATAAATACTTACCTGCATTTAAAAATTTCGCTGTTCCTGTAAAAAAAAAAAAGAAAAAAATGTCTGTTTCATGTTCTACAACTTGAATTACTTGATGATGATCGCCATTCACGGATAGGCAATACATCCACATATGTCTTCCCTTCTTCAGTGTTCTTCATGTTTAGAAATTAAAAATAATATTCTACAATAGTATCTATTTTCAATGATGAATTTATTTTCATATTGCTTTCTGTTGCAAAACCCGATTATGGAAGTTTGTTCATCAACGTTTTTCTTATGAGCAGTAATTCATCTCCATGTAGTGAAATTTTGTTGACTCATCTGCTACTGCGATCGTTTTGTAATTAAAAAAAAATTGTGTCAACCTGCTACAGATCTTCACAAGATAAGATTTTTTTATTTTATAATTATTCCCATATTTAATTGTAGTGTTTTTTTCTTTCTCTATTGGTTCTATTATTATTGTAACCCAAATACTTGAAATTATTAATTTTGCCATATGCCTCTGTCTCTCAATTTAATATTTTTTTTAAAGAAAGGTAATTTGAAATGAAGAAATTCGAAGATTTTTTTTTTTTTGTTTTATTCAAGCACAATCTTTTCATAATTTAAAGGGTGTTTCAAAAATGACCGGTATATTTGAAAAATCAATAAAAACTAAACAGGCAGCGATAGAAATACACCGTTTGTTGCAATATGCTTGGGACAACAGTAAATTTTCAGGCAGACAAACTTTCGAAATTAGTTACAATTTTCAACAACAGATGGCGCTGCAGTCTGGAAAAATCTAAACCACGATATTTTCCACATATCCCCCATGCGAAGCAATAATATGGCGTAGTCTCTGAACGAAATTACCAGAAACCTTTGTAAACGTGTCAGGCGGGATGGTTTCACATGCAGAAGAGATGTACTGCTTCAGTTGTTCAATTGTTTCTGGATTGTGGCGGTACACCTGGTCTTTAAAGTATCCCCACATAAAGAAGTCACAGGTTTACAAAGGTTTCTGGTAACTTCGTTCAGAGACTACGCCATATTATTGCTGCGCATGGTGGATATGTGGAAAAAATCGTGGTTTAGATTTTTCCAGACTGCAGCGCCATCTGTTGTTGAAAATTGTAACTAATTTCGAAAGTTTGTCTGCCGGAAAATTTACTGTTGTCCCAAGCATACTGCAACAAACGGTGTATTTCTATCGCTGCCCCTTTAGTTTTTATTGATTTTTCAAATATACTGGTCATTTTTTAAACACCCTGCATATTAAGAAAAGAAGCACATATTCTTAAAGTAAACACCGCTTCATGAAGAATTCATGAAGTGTGTCACACAGTAAACTTTTGTTGATGTCTCTTCAATTTGTCCTAAGAAATTTTTCTAGTGCCTGCGCTCTTTTTTGTGACGTCCCTGATATGTCACTTCCTGATTTAAGTGTCCATCAGTTTAAGTGATTGAGTGTTTAATGCGTTTTTATTAAGTGATCCACCAATCTTCTCTTGAATGGTACATCTAATTGTGCCTATGTGCATACAGTGTACCAGCTAATATTTTTGTGTATTGCCAAGTTGTGCTCTTTTTATTTTTTTTCTGCATTTATATGGTGACATTTTCATCAAGATGATTCCTTTAATAACTTCTACTTAAATTAAAATAATTTAATTCTGTGTTTCATGTTAGTCAAGGCCATTAGAGATTTTGTTTACTCAGCAACTTTTTTGCCTACAAAAAGTGCTACATAGTACTTTACATCTGTAAATTTGTTTCTCTATTTTCTATGCTATTTATGTTGTACTCATGTTTTTACTGAGACGTCAGATGTCTTCACTTGCCCTGGAGCTGTCTGTACTCTACAGCACTCTACAATATTTTTAATTTTTAACTCTTCTTCAAAGCAAAGTATTCTTTAATTTTTAAATTTCAAGCACAGAATTTCTTAATTTTATTAAGTATAAAAGTAATTAATTTAATTTAATATTTTAATGGTTTACTTGTTTTGCATATTAAAAATTTATAGCTGCTTATGTCAATTTTTTTTAATTTCTTATAGTGGATTATTTTTTAAAATGAATGATTGATAAAAGGAAATTTAAATCCTAGGTAGTCAGAATATACCACATAAAATATTCTTGACTTTATTTTGCTTGTTATTATTGCAACTTTTTATAAATTGTTATTTGAAATTTTTATTCCTAGGCAGTCAGAATGTAAACAATATTTCTGAATTTTTTCTGCTTTTCTCTGGCAACTTTATAAATTTCGATTCATAAATGTACCGGGTTATCTTATTGAGTTTAAAAAAAAAAATGATCTCATTTTGGCTAAAAATTATATTTAGCTTTTGATTTATTTTATAATATTATATGGGGTAATATTTTATTCAGATCATTTTATAGGAAGGTGCCTGTCTTTGCGTATATTTGCAATGAGGCTTATTAATAATTAATTGTGTACTATGACTTTTGTATATTTATATTAAATGTACTATTACTGGTGTATATTCTTTTTCTCATTTTTCTTTTTAGTCACTGTACATTCTTTTTGGCACTGTACATTGTACATTATAAATTCTTTTTGAAATTGTATTTTCGTGTCCCTTTTTAGCATATTTTAAGTTCTTTTTGGCTTAAAAAAAATTTTTGGCATTTAAAATTTTGTCTTCCCATTTATGAATAAAGGTGTTGAATTTTTTTCTACCTTTTTCACTTACTGGTCTTCCAAAATTTTATTCGGCTATTGGGGGTATTCTGATATCGCTATCACATTTCTTTTTTTATCGCGTATCGTGTTCATATTTTAGCGTACGATGTGCTTAGGCCTACAGCGACAACTATCCCCAGCCGACCGCACTACTTTTTCCTAAACCTACTATGGCGTTTCGTGGGAGAGTTTTTGCCGAAGATTTTATTCTAGTGACATCACTTTCGTTATGTGTACACCTGGTTACGTGGCTTCATAGCTCCTTTTCTCTCCACGTTAGCGCTGATGCTAAGGGTGTGTGTATTTTGATATATTCTAAATTGTGTTCTCGTTTCTGTTTAAATTATTTGTTCTTTAGCGTTTATCGTTATTTATTGTGCTATCAGTTTTCGGCGCCCACTTTATTCACATATATATATACAAATAGAACGGCCTTTTTTGCAGCAGAACATTTAACTTTTTGGATGATGTAACGTGTTTGTTGTATCGGCGCGAATTTCGTTATCGTAATTTGCATTTCAATAGCCTGAACTAAAATCTTTTTAACGTCCTAATAATTAAACAGTTTGATTTTAATTCAAAAGTTATTATGCAGTAAAATTATTTTTATTAAAATTTTAAAGAGATTTGCCTTGCCAAATTTTAATTATTCGGTGTTTTGTGAGTCTTTAATTTCATCGAATGCCACCTGCCAAAATTCCAAGATATTATAATGGATCTTTAATAGATTTTGGTATTATTAATGCAGTACAGTGACCAAAGATATAATTCTACAAACCCTTCCTCTGTCTTCCTTGATGACTTAAAAAATATGGAGTCTACTGCAATTAAAGTTTTATCATTTCCTCTCTGCACTTTTCTATGTCAGGTTTCTTAAAGTAAGATCAACTTATTTTTATTGCTTTCTCTTCATTCTACAAAATAACGTAAGCCGAAAGAACCGCAACTGTGTTGCATCGGGTTGTTGCTTTCCTAATTATTCCTTACAACAGCAATGTTTCTCACTATACATCCATAAATAAATTATTCTTTAACAGCACCTTAACTAATTATCGTCACAAACAGCTTTTAGAAATAAAATATGATGACTGATAGTTTACATTTATTTTTATTTTTAATTTTCTTGTATAATTATTTAGTTGCATCGTGAAATCCTCTTAAAAGTAAAAAAGAAAATATAGCTTAGCAGATGCCATCATAATCAAAGATAAATTTAAGGTAAGTGTCATATGCTGAAACTCCTTAGAATTTCTAAGGTGTATACCACCAATATTTAAAATATGAGATTTTGTCGAATAATCGAATATCGAATATTCGGCTAAATTGTATGCCGAATGCTAACCTTTTTTTAAGTATAAAATTATTATAAATTTTTGTACATGTTAAATTGGAAATGATGTAAAAAAAAAAAAAAAAAAACTTTTATTTTATGTGTATGTTTATATATTTTAACAGCTTGATATATATATATATATATTTGTAATAATTGAAACACTTCAATGGTAATTTATAAAACAATAGTTTTACTAAATCTAAATTACAAATAGCATAATTTTATCTGTAGTTAAATGTAATACAAATACATTTTAGCTAAAATAGGAACTCATTATTATTACTGTTAAATGCACATTTGGGTTTTCTTTTATTTCAAAATTTATTTCAAAACCAGAAGTTAAGATTTTGTATTTTATCCTTTATTCTCAGACATATCAAATTGATTTTCTGTAAGTCAGAATGGCAAATTATTTCCCTTAAATTATAAAGAATATTCTTTATTTCTACTATCTAGTTATTTATTTTTAACCTCTCATACATTCAATGTTAATGAGGCCTTCAGAATGCTTACTCTTACGCTTAATCCGTGAGATATTATCTGAAATAACCTTAGTGAAATACATTTTGTTGCAAGGACTTTGTAATAATTTCACTCACAATTTAGAATATGAAATGTGGTGTTATATTATACATTGTATTATTAAAGTTACAATGCACAATGCAAACATGCAGCATGAAAAATACTTGTATTTATCGAACATAACTACTTTAACTTATTTCGAATGTAAGAAACGTAACAATAGAATTTAAATTTGCATACACTATTGGCCAAAATTTAGGACAACCTTCAAAAAATTATTTTTCAATTTTAGACGACTGGCAACGTTACATTTTTATTTAGTAATACCATTAAGTACACATCATTAGAAATATAATTTAATAAAGAATTTCATGCAATACAGTTTTTTCTAATTTTTAATATTGTATCACATATCATAGCCAAATAATAAACAAATTCATCAAAACTCGTTTATATTCATATGATGTAAATTTCTTATAATTAATGTACAAAAATGTTTGAAGTGGCAGACAGAGTTCAATTTATTTGTTAATAAGTCACTTCAGCTTATAATAGGATTATAATTATTGACAATATGAATTGATAGTTATAGGTGGACTTTTATTAGCGTGTTTTATAATTACTATCAAGTTGGCAAATTGTTATGTGTATTTTCAAATATTAATCACGTAAAGCATAATAAGATTTTTTAAAACTCATAAACAGTTGATTGGTTGCCCAAAAAGTGATGTATATAATAGAATGGTTAAGTGTGGAAAGCTACAGTTATATAGCAAATTGAATGAAAATTAGCCAAATGATATTAAGTCGTACAACACAAGACTGGTAAAAACAGTAAAATGTGCACGATAGCCACTGATGGTATACGAGTAAGACACCTGTGTTTGGGCGACAGAAAAAATATTATCTCAATGTATACAAAATTAAATGGCTCACTGGAATGTGAAGTAGTGGGAAAATATATATCTATACAGACTGCAGTATTTTGGTCAAAATGCTAAAGTTTAGCAATTTTATCAATCAAAAGATGGTTTAAAAGATTAAAATGGGCTAAAAAACATGTTACTTAAATAGAAAAATACTAGGTCACTCTTATTTTGAGTGATTAAACAAAAACCTCTAGTTTGGCATAACACTCAAACGGAGAAAACTATTTTCATTCTGATTGCATTACACCTTCCGTGAAACATCCAGCTGAAGTTATGACCTCGTACTGAGTAAAATCTGAAGTTGAGTATAGTGAAGCGTAATTAATGGAAATTTAGTAAATGCAAAAAAAATCATGAATGATATATAGTAACCTAAGTAAAGCAAACAATATCTTATCTTTTCAAAGATTACGTCATTTTTTTAATTCCTTATGATGGATAATTTTTTTTTAATTAATGATTGATAAAAGGAAATTTAAGTCCTAGGTAGTAAGAATATACCACATAAAATATTCTTGACTTTATTTTGCTTGTTATTATTGCAACTTTTTATAAATTGTTATTTGAAATTTTTATTCCTAGGCAGTCAGAACGTAAACAATATTTCTGAAATTTTTCTGCTTTTCTCTGACAACTGTATAAATTTCGATTCATAAATGCTTCTATTTCAAACAATTGAGCTTCATGTCATTTTGTTACCATATGCAAAAAGTGGTTTTAAGCCAATCACATTCCACAACTGGAATGGTCTGAGAATAGACTAGAGCTTAACTCAATGGCAATTTTAGGGAGAGAACTAAAGAGGCATGTTTGTCAGAAATAACTCAGCAATTAAGACTTATCAACAGAACCAATAACTGATTCTAGTGGATTCATATTAAAACACCCACAGAACTAAAAACCTTTGTGCACTTTTGTTGTAAAAGAAGCCGTTTTAATGCTTTTAATAATGGTAAAGTTTATATAAATAAAGATTAACTGACTGGGTGATGATTTTTATATTGCTAGTTTTCCTCATATGTCTCAGTTTTCTTCTTGACAACTTTTATTCAAGCATAAATAACAGGAAGGTGATTGGCAACTTTAAGGATGAACTGAAGGGTAAATTAGTCCTTGAGTTTGTCGGATTGACATGAAAAATGTCATATCTGAAATAAGTGAAATAAGATGAAAAACGTGCAAAAGGTTTGTCTACGACATTGTTCGATGGAAAATCAAGCATGAAGATTATGTCCAGTGTCTGATGTTAAATCTGCTGTCCATGTTTATGTATTTTCATTATTATCCCCTCATCTTTAATTCTCATGATGCATTTTTTTAAATAAATTGTAACGTGAATAAGAAATGGTTTTTACTGTTTGAATATTTTATGTAGAGAAAAGTAGAAATTTTTACTGTTGAGTAAATTATTAGTATTTTGAAAGCTTAAAATGTTAAATGACTTCTTTGCGTAAGCTTTAAGTTAAAAATTATCGTTCGCATTCGACAGGGTGAATATGGTAACTTTGAAGGGGTATATCTTCTGAACAAAAAAAGGAAGTGTTCCATTTCACACATCGAAGTGAATGAGAAGTTATGAAGTTCCATAAATGTAAAAGTTCGTTTTTTGGCGAGCGCATTGAAATTGAACCGGCATGTTCCATTGCTAGTTCATTCAGTCAGTTGCCACCGAAATGACAGCAGCAACAAAAGCCGTTCTGTATAATCGAATTTACTAAAGAAGAATCTGTCAGTCACTATTGCAACTGTAACACCCGACAGGCTGAAAACCGTGTGGGACGAATTCTCGCACCGAATGGATGTTGTTCGTGTTTCTGCTGGTGGTCAAATTGAACATTTATAAAAATTTTACTATTAGTAATTTCACAATCTTCTTTTTTATGTCTTTTTAACAAATGCATGTATATTCTACACTTTTGTTAATAAAGCCCTTCAAACTTGGGATATTCATTTGCAATCACCATCTATTTTTAAGGTGTATTTTGAGGTGTTAACATAGACTCTTTTAGAACGCTTTAAAACACTCGGCTCCAATCATGCATACGGGTTCAAGTTAAACATTTTCAACAACAAAAAACAAGCATGGAGAAGCAGAAAAAATCGCTCAGGATGCTTAAGATTTATTGAAGCAAAATTTTTCAAGCCATGAAAGACTTTAAAGAAAAGTTGATTTAAAGTTTGTAGTAGAAGAACTTAGTGAAACTATTCCGTAATATTATACTATTAGAACGCAAAATAAAGTTATTTTGAATATTAATGAATATAAACAAGATTCTGATTTTGTACAAGAAATTTTATCAACCACCGATGTTCAAAGAAAAGAAAAAGATGCTGAGAAAAAGGATAACGTGAAGTTATAAATAAAAAAAGAAGTTAGAATTCGAAAAGAAGAAGTTAGAATTTGAAAAGGAGAAGTTAGAATTATAAAAGAAGAAGTTAGAATTAGAAAATAAGAATTTGAGTTAAAAAAAAAATAAACTGGACTACCTTCAATTAGAATTGCAAAAATCCATTCACAGGGGCAATTCAAGATCGGTACATTTCAATTGTTAATGAAAGTAATAATTTTAAACGGAAATTTACGCTACCTAATATAGAATTTCGTCAATTTGATGGCGATTTAAAAAGGGTGGCTACCATTCTGGAGTCAGTTTGAACAGATTAATACTAATTAGAATATTGTGCCCAAAAATAAATTCAAGTATTTGATTGAAGCAACAGTCGATGGATATTGAGCGCGGAAAGTTTTATATAGTTTTCCACTAACTGGCGCTAACTATGCGACAGCTATGGATAGTATTAAGGTTTTTTTCGATCGGGAAGATCTTTTGGTTAAAGTACAGGGTGATTATAAAAAAACTATCCCGACATTTGGGCCCCTAACTATCATACCATTCACAGAAACTGAATGAAATTTTGGCAAAAGGTATTTTGAGGTATGCGCTCAAGAATGATATGGAAAACAACAGTGTCACTCAAACAGTTACGGTTACAGTGTGAAATTTTCGAAAAAATCAAATGGCAACACCCAGTTTTTTGTATTGGAATGTGATCTCCATTGTGAAAAACCCTAAATAGCGTTGGAACGGCAACTGTAGCAAGAAAATCACCGGCGGTAGATAGGCTAAAAGTGAGGAAAACCAATAAGGACAGAGAAGCAGCATAAAATAAAACATTTTATTGTGTTTCACAAATTTTCCATATGACCTACTTCACACACGATGACACTTTGCATGCGGCTGCTGGTGGATAGCACTACAGCACGTATCATGGCAATAGAAATCTCTTGAATCGCAGTTCTGATGGCATCTTTCAAATCAGATGCAGTTTGGGGACGAAACTGATACACTTTGGATTTCAGATATCCCCACAGCCAGAAATCCATTGGTGTCAGATCAGGAGACCTTGGTGGCCACGGAAACGGTAAATGACGGGAGATAACTCTGTCACCAAACTGTTGAATTAAGACACGTTTGACTGAGTACCCGACATGTGGAGGAGCGCCATCTTGCATCCACACAACTTCAGATACAGCATTTTGCCGTTGCAAAGCGGGAATCGCGTAATGAGTTAACATGTCCAGATAGCGAGCACTCGTTACTGTACACGTTTGCAGATCACCGACAGTAACCTCTTCAAAAAAGTAAGGGCCGAGGGTGAACGTACTCGTTATACCACACCACACAGTCACTTTTTCCTCGTGTAATGGACGTGCATGCACATCATGTGGATTATTCTCTGTCCAGTGCACACAATTTTTCGATTTCACGTTACCAGTTAACGCGAAATGCGCCTCATCTGCCCACAGAATGCGTAAAGGCTAGCTGCTATCTTCATCGTACCGGATAAGGAATTGATTTGCAAAATCCAGCCGTAATTGATAGTCTCCCGCTTCCAACATCTGGACACGTTGGAATCGAAAAGGAAACATGTTTAGAACAGAGCGCAGAATCTTGCGTACAGTTGAATTCGGCAGATCCAGAACACGTGAAACACCGCGTGCAGTTGCGGGGCGAACTGTGCTTATCGTCTGATGGTCTTCTGCAACAGCTTCCAGAGGAACGGAAGGTGGTCCAGACCGAGGTCGATCGCATGTGCAACCAGTTTCTTCAAATTTATGAATCAAGTCCCGTACAGCTTTGACAGTGCACGGGCCTCGCCGTAATCCATGGTTTCTGCGGTAAACACGCAATGTCTCTGCGGCATTTTGTCCATTCAGGTAATAAATCTTTACGATTTTCCACGTTCTTTCCCTGAGAGCGGCATCTTGTTCGGAATGGCAGAAAGGAACATACGCGGCTCGCATTTCGCAGTGCCTTTTCCTCCACCTAGCGTGACGACGTCAGTCATGACTGTGTCTTACGTAAAACCCAAAATTTGCGTTTCTTGGTTTCTTCTTCTCGTTTTGTGGAGAACTAATCAGGCTGGGATATCAGCTAATGAAACGGTGTGACGTGTGACGTAAATGAAACAAAAATTAATGCTCTGGTGCACGACAAAGTCCTTTTTACTTTTCCCTTGCCTAGTTCCGGTAATTTTCATGCTACATTTGGCGTTCCAACGCTATTTAGGTTTTTCACAATGGAGATCACGTTCCAATACAAAAAACTGGGTGTTTCCATTTGATTTTTTCGAAAATTTCTCACTGTAACCGTAACTGTTTGAGTGACACTGTTGTTTTCCATATCATTTTTCAGCGCATACCTCAAAATACCTTTTGCCAAAATTTCATTCAGTTTCTGTGATTGGTATGATAGTTAGGGGCCCAAATGTCGGGATACTTTTTTCATAATCACCCTGTATAATGTCACAGAATTATTTAAAGTAATTATATCTGTACAATCAAAAGTAAAGTTTTCTCTTACATCCTTGCATGATAAACTAGAGTCGTATTTAAGAACTCTTGAGACGTTGGTAGTCACAACGGATAAAGCACTTCTGTATTATATCCAATGGTAGGATCTTGTTTTACTTTTAAAAGCGTGGAAGCCACACGCACTCAGAAAAAGTTTTGTTGAATCAACAAAAATTTGGTTGACCCAACATAACTTTTTGTTTAAATATAGGTCAATAGAAATTTTGTTTGAATGAACTTTTTTTTTTTTTTTTTTTTTTTTTTTTTGCAATTCCAAAAAACATTTTTGTATCGTCAGCAAAAAATGTTTTGTTAATTCAAGTAAAATGGTTCAAATTTACTTGAATTTTGCTAAAACAACCAAAATGTATTCAACAAAACAGGTTTTGTAGTTTTAATCAATTCCTTTTTCTGGGTGCGGCTTCTGCTATTTCTGACCCCAAAAAACGCCTGGATAATTTAATGAAGTTTATTAAAAATGACAATGAAGGAGAAGAAAGAATTAATTTGGCTGTGACAGGTTCTGACTTGGCAAAAAAAGATGACAGGAACTTTAGAAAAAAAGGAAAGTTAAACCAATGCTTCTATACATTTACCAACTGATGTTACTCTGTTAACAACTTCTTCAAAGAAAAACTTTAGAACAAATTTCGCTCTTTGGAATAGAAGACACCTGAGTTCAGAATGTTTTACAGCATGGAAGATGTGTTTTACTATGTGAAAATATACTGAAGGTCAAAAGGTGTTGTTTTTTATGTTTAGCATTACGCTACACAGCGAAACTATATAAAGCTATCCTAAAGTGTTTCATTTGTGATAAAAAAAATACGTCTGTGATAGTCAAACGCTCGATAAAAAATGAAAGAAACAAAAGAGAATGAAAACTCGTCTGGAAATGAAGTAAACGAGGCTAATTTCAATAGAAATCCCAAGGTTTTCTCCAGACGCTTAAGCAAAAATCAGTTCTGATGACAAAAATTTAGTATTTGCTTCTTCACGAAGAAAAAGTTTCTTATTCTCCTTTTGTTGGAGTCATAACAAAGGAATATAATCATAACTACTACAAGGAAAGATTAAACGATTTGAAATAAATTTTAAATGTAATTTTAAGGTTTTGGAATTTTATACTTGTACATTAATTAAGTAAGCAATTGAGGTGGATAAATAAATTACTTATGAAGATCACTTCACAAGCACATACATCATGACACATAACCGAACTACATATATAATGACTAATCGAATTAGAAACAGAACTTAGGAACATAGATGTCACTAGCGATTGGACACTTACAATTCTTATTTTTATGGTGCTGCTATCTACATCTTACTTTCTGAAATAAAACACCATATGAATAAAAAATATACCTGCGAAAATGTTATGCCTCTAGGGAAAGAATCAAAGAATTATCGGTAAAATACGTCACTCTGATGGATGTTGGTGCGAATCGTGAATATATTCAAGTATTGATTGGATCCCCTGTAACTGGAAAATTACTAACAAGTCGTAAAGAAATGTTGTCGTCTCGATTAATAGCACTGGAAATACATTTAGGATGAACTTTAATGGGAAAAGTGCCTCAAGATAATGTATTTAAGGAAAATTTAGCTTTTTCAGTAACATCTATATGTTCGTGAAAGAAGTAGAGAATACCGATTTATGGAAATTAGATTTACTTAGAATAAATGATCCAATTGAAAAACAATCTAAAATGGCGTTTGATCGCAAGGTAAAGGAGCATTTATTGTAGACCGTAAAAATGAATTAAGAATACACTGAGCTGCGCCGCCAGATGCATAGGGTCGCCCGTCAGACCCGTCAGGCACGTCAACCTCCATAAACAAGTTCTGTGGAACTTTTAACGCGGACTACCAAGAGATATAATGTATGCACTATGGCCGCCGGTGAGAGCATCACAACCTGCTGAACACTCCCATTTTCCCAAGTGCATGACGACAAAGGTTGTTGCGATAAGCATGGATGCTTACCCTCTTAAGTCACAACCACTTTTCACTTGGGAAGTACGTCGGAGTTTCACGGCATCTTCGTAACAGGAGATCAAAAGAGGAAACCGGGTCCGAATTCTTATGCTGAGCTTCCCCGATGACTCTTGCTTTATCGCCGCTTTCGATCATCGAACTGCTACAAAGGATACGACTGATTCGTCGGCGACGACGAAGGAGGAGGATCGTCTCGCTACCCCGGGAGTGCGAGGAAACGTATCCCTGGGCGCATAGACATGCCCTAGCTTAGGTTGTTTCCGTCCGACCTCCGACGGCTTTCCCTCCGAGTTTACGCTAATGACAGAATATCGACAGCGGTCGACTCCGTAGAAGACCACACAGAAACACATATAAAACACACATTAAAAATGTTAGTAAAAGGAAGGTTATGTTAGATGCCGCTTTCGGACTCTGAAGGACGAAGAAACTACCTTCAAAAGCGCAAATGAGGCGGTCCCGATCAGGGTTAGTAGCTTGAAAGCTATTTCTTAGACTTCTGGTGATCCAACCGTCGTGCACAGAAAACTCCGACTACGCATACACACGCTGGATTGGTTTTCGACTCGGGGTCCGAGTTTTAGTCTGATCGTCGCTGCGTTAGTCGGCGAGCCACCGATCCGATTACTCATAATCGGACAGTCCAGAGAAAGAACCAGTCCCCGTCCCAAGGAAGTGACCGAGTGGTTCCCCATCGGACACGAGTCGAGGGGTCGGGCTGGGCAACAGGGATTAGCCTATGGTGTGCTGTCCATCACCTAGCGGAGTCTGTAATCCGCATCACAGGCCTAGTCCCTTCGCCGCTGAGCACCAGCGTTTAAGGGGCAGGCCCAGAACTGTCCCATACGCTTGTCCGGCGCCTCCGGCAATTTTCAGGCGCCCCTGTACCACGGGTGCACAGCAGAGAGGTGGCGATTCGTCCAGTTAACCTACCCCCGTCATGTTGAAGAACATCTCGCAATACCGGGACTCCCAGTCATCTTCCCCACTGCAGGGACCGAGTCGGAACCACCCGGAGGGGCGCACAAAATGAATTAAGATAATTATGAAGTGTCTTTTCAATGGGTGGATAATACACCACGATTATCCGACCACTAAGTTTAGATAAGAAAATATTAAATAATGTTACAAACAAGTTGCTTGCCAATAACCTTTATCAAAAATATGAAAAAGTGCTTTTAGGGTGGCTTGTTGATAAAATTATTGAGCTAATTCCCGAGTCTGAAATGACTTTTTAAGGAAACTGTTTGCCTGTCACAAACCAGTGACAAAAAGAAAGCAATAAAACACCTATTCGTTCAGTGCCTTACGCATCAGGTAGAATATAGAGCCATCCATAGTAAAATCAATGTTTGCATTGAGGACGAAATCACATTGAATTAATTTCTGACATTCTTCTACGATTTAGAGAAAATAAATTTGTTGTTGTAAAGCATTTTTTAAAATAGATGTTCGTAAAGAAGATCGGGACTTTTTAAGTTTCTTGTGGTGGATTGATCCAGAAGAAAGTAATAGTAGAATGTTTGACTAGTATGTCAAACTAGTAGACTAGAATGTTTTGAGTCGTATTTGAAGTCAAAAGTTCCCCGTTCCTTTTAGATTCCATCATAGAAAATCACATTAGAAACGATAAAGAATGCGATAACAATCTGAAACAGTAATTCCCGAGAAGTTACATGTTGACAATGCCGTTGTAAATGTTTAAACGCAGAAAGAATAAGAAAGGTTTATTGCTGATTCCAAGTATCTTAACATGGCTAAAAGTGGATTTGATTTGAAATGATGGGAACAGACAGAAGAAATAATCAATATCGAAAATAAGCGAAAAAAACCGCTGTACTGGGATTACAATGCGGCAGATTTCTAGATGTTTCAAAGGTTTCTATAAGCTGTACAAAGAATATAAATTTTGAAAAATCACCAAACAATTCATGCTAATAGTTGCGCATAAAGTTTCTGATCCAATTGGTTTTACTTCTCCTGTTATGATTTGCCCCATGTTGATGTTACAGAAAACATGGTAAGAAGAATCACCGTATGCTGCTGTTTTATTTTTGATGAAAGCAAGAAAATATTACGTAGAATTAGATTTTTTCCGGTGAAATCCCCCATCGGTCCATTAAAATTTGCAACTATCCCAAAAATGGAACTTTTAGTTGCTTCGATGGGAGCCAGATTGGATAAATCAGTAACTAACGCATTGGGTTGTGAAGATACGGAAAGATATGTTTGGAGCAATTGCCCGACAGTGCTTGCATGCATATCCAGAAAAGAGAACTAGACTGTTTTTGTAAGAAACAGAATTCAAGAAATAAAAACTTTGAATGATACTACTTTATAAAAACATATACTTGCGGAAATTAATCAAGACATCTAGAGGCTGTAAAGCAAAACACTTGCTAATATTATAAATATATGAATTTCTCATATCAAAACAAAAACTAAGTAGAAATTGAAAATGAAAAAAATATGTGTGCAAATTTACTTGTAAATGTTGATGAAATGTCAGAGAAAATCTGGTACTACCAGAATTTTTTCAGTTACGAAAAAGTCGTGCTTCTGGTTGGTTGGATATTACGTTCCAGACATAATTCTTCTATTCCAAATAAACAAATTAGAGGAAAATTGACAAGTCATGAATTTAAGAGAGCAGAAAGGAAGGCAATTTGCTTTATATAATAGGAATGTTTTCCGATGAAGGCGATAAGAGATTGAAAACTCTTGGGACGTTTAAAGGGGAAGACACAATATGTGTAAAGACTAACATTTTGTATAGACAAAGAAATATGGATTTCTTTACAACTATGGTTGTTTCTACAAATCATGAAGTTATCAAACGATTAATTTTACATTTTCACCTGACAAATTGTCATGCAGATTATTTTAAAGTCCTCAGATTTTTTATTATTAAGGTCCTCAGATTATTTTAAATTTTCTCAGAGAACAATACTGGATTCAGAATGGAATAAAAACTGTGACCTCTGTTTTAACCAAATGTACCATTTGTAAAATATTTAATTCTAAGAATTTGGAATCTCCTCCTGTTTCTCTGTCAGAAAATCAAGTAAAAGATGCAGCAGTATTTCAAAGTACTGGCATTAATATGGCTGGCGCTCTATTTCTTTAAAATAACCAAACGAGTTAGGTTATCCTTCTTACATGCACTATCTACTAAGCTGTGCATGTGCATTTTGAACTTATTAATTTAGCATCTACAGAGTATTTTTTTATTTTTTTGATAGTTTTAAGAAGGTTTGTATCTTTCAGAAGAAGATGTTCTGTTATATAATGTGACAATGATTCTAATTTTGTTGGTGCAGTTAATTTTTTAAAAGGTTGAACTGAAGTCGCATCAATTCAATTGGAAATTCAACCTACCGACTGCTGCATAGAGGGGAGTAGGGTGAGAGAGGCTCATCAGACTGATGAAATATCTTAAAAGGAAACTTAGGTAAAGCCGGTTTTAACTATGAAGAGATGATAACTGTATTGGCTCACTGTGAAAGCACTATAAATTCTCGACCACTAACTCACATGTCAGAGAAAAAAAATCTATCAAACTCATATCACCTGGAATGTTTCTGAAAGATATTGATGAGTGTGGACGTTGATGCAGTCGAGAAAAATTCTCTCACTAGAAGTCTAAAATATAAGCAAAAACTGAAAAAAGGATCTAAAAAATCGATTTAGATCAGAATATTGGGGTTTTGTTATCTAACAACCAATTGGGAGATGATTTCAACGTTCAGTTGCTGTAGGAGTTATAGTCTTCGTGGGAGCAGATAAAAGGATTATCTCGCTATAAGTATATATTACAAAGCTCATTCGTGGCAAAGATTGAAAAGTTCGCCTTTTGAAGTTACAAGCGTCTCATTCGCAGATAATTCGGCCTGTTAAAGAATTTATCCTCTGGAAGTGTCATCGAGTGAATGTACAAAAATAATTTTTCCTAAATCAACTTTGAATGAAACTCAGGTTGAGCCTTCAAAATACGACTGGCTCACGAAGCTTAAAAAACTAGATCTGGTAGAATGATAAAAATGTCAGAAAGATTCAATTTATAGTGTTCTTGTAAATGTGTTTATTTAATGTGAAATTTTGATTATAAGACATAATCAAAAATTGGAAGGATGTTAAATCTGTTGACCATGTTTTATTTACTTTCACGTTTATCCTCTCATCTTTAATTCTTGTGATGCATTTACTTTATAAGATATAAAGTGAATATGAAATGTATTTCATTGTTTGAATATTTCTTCATAGAAAAAAATAGAAATTTCTATCGTTGAATAAATTATTAGTAATTTGAAAGCTTGACAGGTTAAATGACTTCTTTCCGTAAGCTTTGAGTTAAAATTCGCATCGGCATAATATTATGAAAGCTGAGATATTAAAATAAACTCTTTTTGAACGCTTTAAGTAACATTTTCAATAACTAAAACAAGCATGGAGAAGCAGAAAAGGATCGCTCAGGATGCTCACGACTTATATACATTAACTCATAATAAAATTAGCCTAAGTCCCTTTGACGATAAAATATACTTTTTAGAAGATGGAATATGCAGCTTAGCGTATGGACATGGACATTATGAAATTGATCAAGATTGTAATCAACAAGAAAATACGGATTTGTGTTAATAATGTAACATTAACATTTTGCTATTCTTCTGTAAGTGTATATTTCTTGTAAATATACCTTTCTTGTAAAATGTTTCTTCTAAAAGTTAATATTAAAAATGGGTACCTATTTAAAATCTTATACAGAAACCTTTCTAATAAACCATGAGATATTTATACTTATTTGAAACTTATTCTTACGCACGCATCCACTTACACACACATACAATATGAACACATGTGCATACATATCCAAATTTTTTAACTTGTAAATATTTTACCTAACATTTAAATTTCTTTTAAACTTTGAAATTATCATAAAAACTTTTTCATAACGTGTAAATTTTTTCGTTTTTAAATTTTTGAAAAACTTTTTTAAGGACGTATATTTTTTTAATAACTTGTAAATTTCTTTAAACTTATGAAATTTTTGTAAAACTTTTTAATAACGTGTAATTTTTTTTATTAACTTGTGAATTTTTTTTATTTGTTAATTTTTGAAAACTTTATTTAATGAAAGGTAATTTTTTTACAACTTGTGAATTTTTTAAAACTTTTTTTATTAACTTGTTTTTATTACAATTGAATCCATTTGGACACTACACTGTTAACTAGTATTTTAAAAACACAAATTGCACAAATTGTGCTTATTAGTTGCTAAAATCAGTGTAAAAATTGTTTAAAACTCATAAAAGAGCTAAAATCCTACATGTTTCGGCTTTAAACTTAAAGCCATCATCGGGGAAGAGGAACAACACAAACGACTACTGATATTTTAATTTTCGACACGAGAAAATTGAAATCAACAGTATGGAAAAATTTAAATAAAATAAGCGGGCGCTCTCTGTTGCCAAAGAGCGAAAAACAAAACAATGAATTAACAAGGGGTTAAAAATGTATCCCATAAACTAGGTATGTTGAAAGAAAAGTTATCATTACAAATACAATCTTTTCTAATTTTAATTTCCAATGATTCCCTAATGGCGGCTTTAAATGGGTTATTGAACCTATGGATAATTCTTGCTTTATCGAAATTAATTACAGTATCATTATTTTAGCGTAAAACCGGGAGAGTGCAGTGGATAACCTTCCAAATTTTATGCCGTTTTTATGCTCTTTTAACCTTTCCAAAAATTTTCTTTTAGTCATACCAATGTAAAAAATTATACTATTATTATTTAAGCTAATGGGGATTTCATAAACACCTGCGAATTGATCAGGGGGGATAGGATCTAATTTACATGAAACTAAGTCAACCAATTTTCTGGAAGGGACAGCAATAAGATGGATATTGTATTTACGGAGGGCCCTTTTAATCCTTTCAAATATAATTGGTATATATTGGAATTTCCGATAGTTTGGTTTATTATTGCTAGGGATAGGATGCTGAATTCAATGGCCATTGAATTTTTCTATAATTTTCTGTACGTGATGAGCGGGGAAACCATGGTCAATGGCGATATCTCTGATAAAATTAAGTTCATCTTGGATGAATTCACTTGAACAAACCAGAAAAGAACGCTTGATGAATGAATTGAAGGCAGCAATCTTATAAGTGAAAGTTGTAGAGGCATTAAATGGGATTATTGTGCTACTTCTCATCGGTTTACGATAGACTTTACGTTTTAGGTTGTTGTCATCTTTAATTAATTGAATATCCAGGAACGGCAGTGATGAATTTTCTTCTATTTCCAACGTAAACTGAATATTTTCATTTATTTCGTTTATTTTTGAGAGGAAAGATAGGAGTTCCTGCTTTCCATGATTCCATGTGACAAAGATATCGTCCACGTATCTTAGCCAAACTTCTGGTGTTAAATTCAAACTTTTAAAAATAAATTCCTCCATCGGTCTAAGTTTAAATTCAGCCAACAGACCGGAAATAGGAGATCCCGTAGGTGCTCCTTATTTTTGTCTGTAAAATTTCTTATTAAACATGAAAACGTTGTTATTAATGATAAGGTTAAGTCCTGACTTTAGAGATGTTTTTACGCTATCACTTAAATTATTTTGTTTATCAATTTCCAAATTAATATTTTGTACAACTTCATTTGTATCAATAGATGGGTAAAGAGACACAATATCTAAACTAGTTAGAATAGTTCCTTTAGAAATCTGAATATTTTCTATTTTATGGATAAAATCTTCTGTTGCAACAGATTTTATCCATAAAATAGAAAATATTCAGATTTCTAAAGGAACTATTCTAGCTAGTTTAGATATTGTGTCTCTTTACCCACCTATTGATACAAATGAAGTTGTACAAAATATTAATTTGGAAATTGATAAACAAAATAATTTAAGTGATAGCGTAAAAACATCTCTAAAGTCAGGACTTAACCTTATCATTAATAACAACGTTTTCATGTTTAATAAGAAATTTTACATACAAAATAAAGGAGCGCCTATGGGATCTCCTATTTCCGGTCTGTTGGCTGAATTTAAACTTAGACCGATGGAGGAATTTATTTTTAAAAGTTTGAATTTAACACCAGAAGTTTGGCTAAGATACGTGGACGATATCTTTATCACATGGAATCATGGAAAGCAGGAACTCCTATCTTTCCTCTAAAAAATAAACGAAATAAATGAAAATATTAAGTTTACGTTGGAAATAGAAGAAAATTCATCACTGCCGTTCCTGGATATTCAATTAATTAAAGATGACAACAACCTAAAACGTAAAGTCTATCGTAAATCGATGAGAAGTAACACAATAATCCCATTTAATGCCTCTACAACTTTCACTTATAAGATTGCTGCCTTCAATTCATTCATCAAGCGTTCTTTTCTGGTTTGTTCAAGTGAATTCATCCAAGATGAACTTAATTTTATCAGAGATATCGCCATTGACCATGGTTTCCCCGCTCATCACGTACAGAAAATTATAGAAAAATTCAATGGCCATTTAATTCAGCATCCTGTCCCTAGCAATAATAAACCAAACTATCGGAAATTCAAATATATACCTATTATATTTGAAAGGATTAAAAGGGCCCTCCGTAAATATAATATCCATCTTATTGCTGTCCCTCCCAGAAAATTGGTTGACTTAGTTTCATGTAAATTAGATCCTATCCCCCCTGATCAATTCGCAGGTGTTTATGAAATCCCCATTAGCTTAAATAATAATAGTATAATTTTTTACATTGGTATGACTAAAAGAAAATTTTTGGAAAGGTTAAAAGAGCATAAAAACGACATAAAATTTGGAAGGTTATCCACTGCACTCTCCCGGTTTTACGCTAAAAATAATGATACTGTAATTAATTTCGATAAAGCAAGAATTATCCATAGGTTCAATAACCCATTTAAAGCCGCCATTAGGGAATCATTGGAAATTAAAATTAGAAAAGATTGTATTTGTAATGATAACTTTTCTTTCAACATACCTAGTTTATGGGATACATTTTTAACCCCTTGTTAATTCATTGTTTTGTTTTTCGCTCTTTGGCAACAGAGAGCGCCCGCTTATTTTATTTAAATTTTTCCATACTGTTGATTTCAATTTTCTCGTGTCGAAAATTAAAAGATCAGTAGTCGTTTGTGTTGTTCCTCTTCCCCGATGATGGCTTTAAGTTTAAAGCCGAAACATGTAGGATTTTAGCTCTTTTATGAGTTTTAAACAATTTTTACACTGATTTTAGCAACTAATAAGCACAATTTGTGCAATTTGTGTTTTTAAAATATTGTTTTTATTAACTTTTTAAAATTTTTGTAAAACTTTTCTCAATAATGTGTATTTTTAAATAACATGTAAATTTTTAAACTTTTTTAATAACTTGTAAATTCTTTAAAACTCTTTTAATAACGTGTAAATTTTTTCTACTTTTTTAAAACTTAAAAAATATTTTTTTTAAACTTTTTAATTTTTTTTTATTTATATTTCTAAATTTCTAAATATTATACATGTATTCATATACTCATATGCAAATATACAAACACACACAAACACACACAGATATATATATATATACGTATACGTATACACATGCATACATATATATTTTTCTTCTACTTACAAATATATTTGTAAACATGTAAATAATTTTAACTTTGAGTAAGATTTATTAAGTTTTTTTACATTTTTAAAGCTTGTAAAATAAAATATTTTTAATTTAATTTTTTTTTAATTTGTTAATAACGTGTAAGTTTTGTAAAACTTTTTTTTAATAAGTTGCAATTATTTTTACTATTTTTATTAACTTGTAAATTATTTAAAACTTTTTAAAAACTTATAAACGTTATGTTTAACTACATACATCCACACATAGACATAAACATGCATACACATACAGACACACATATACTTATATACATGTATAGACAAAAAATCTGTTGATAACAAAAAAAAAACAGGCATAGCAATAAAATGAGATAAAAAAAAAAAACTAGTGCGAAGAAAATAAAGGTGGTACAGACCACTGATTGTACACCCTATACATTGCACCTGCGGTCGTTGAATTCCACTATCTTACTACTGCAGTTCAAATTCTTTAACCAACGATAAAGGTTCCCAAAAAATGATCAGTGGTAACCTTTTCGTTTAAAATAACAACAAAATATCAAATTTTATTATGTAAAATCAGGACTATATCGATATATTATACATCATATTGAGCGCGGGAGTTTTCTCTATCCAACGGTGTAAACCGGCAAAAAATCCGTCGGTAGTTTTTGAAATTTCCCCGGACATACAGACAAACACATATATGACCTCTTGTTTTATAGTATATAGGATAGAATAATAAATGTAAATTAATTCAAAAGTTTTCAAATATATTAAAATACTATAAATTGTTATCTGAAAGACAAAATTTTATGTTATTAAAAATTTAATAAAGTTTTTTAAAAAAATCTAAAGGCTAAATGAATTACAATCGTAAAATTATACAACTTTAATGTAGTTAAAAATTTAGACGATTGTTAAGAGAAACATATAAGAGAGGTAAGAAACATTAGATTTTATTTGTTAGGTAATAATTAGATTTACCTGTTTGACTAAGATATTATACTTAGAATTGATTCTATAACATGATTACAAAACAAAAATATACCGAAAGAAATATCATCTCCAAATTATTAAAAAAATCATCTCATTAAAAACATTACTGAGATCTATAAAGATATAAATGCATATGTAAATTGACAATAAAGTAAACTACAGTGGTGAGAAAAAAATTTAAACTCTAGATCTTACTGAGAGGAATACTTTCAGGTTAAGTATTAATAATAAATATTATATTATCTGATTAAGACATGTTTTATACCCATACTAAAATATTAAACTTATATTTTTTAAAAATGTTTAATACTAAAAACTGTTAATTAAGGGATACCAAAATTATATTTTTAAAATTAATAAAATAATGAAAAAAAAATAATAAAATAAATAAATGACAATAATACATTTATGCATTATTTAAGGTAGTTTAAAGTTTAGATTGAAAATTGAAAGAAAAAGAATTGCAAAGCAAACTTTAAATTACTGAATTAAAAAGATTGTTATTTGATAGCAATGTTATTATATACATACACATGTTTAAAGAAAATACATGCAATGTCTTCAACATATTAACAAAACACTGTTGCTTTTCTTTTAGGTATTTATTTCTTTGATAATAATATCGAAACTTAAATGTTATGATTAGAAGAATTCGGCAAGTTAAGAGGTATTCCAACAAATTAATCCATAATTAAAAAATTAACTGAATCAATCTGATATTTTAAAATAAAATATAAGCCAAATATTTTATAATATGTATCATTATTATTTCTACCACTGAATGAAAATATACTTGATTAATTTTAACAGAATTATTCTAATTGGTAAATAATTCATATGAGTTGTAATTTTCCAACTGACAAAGGGACAGCCAAACATGATGCGTACAGATTTTGATGATTTAAAAGCATGTTGTAGGGATCATACCCCTAACTATTCAGGTAAAAGGTTTCCTTCAAATGGGCTTTAGTTTTCGAGAAATTTCGGGTTAAAGTTCAGCAAACGTTTCAAATACCCATTAGTTCAAGGCAATGCAAGGTCTCCGTGGTGCAGAGCTAGCGTTCCGGATTTGAGTGCCAAAGGTGAGGGCCAGACTTGCCAAGTCTCCGGCTTTTTGAACACCAGTATTATCTTGGAGAAAATTTTGTTCTTTTAAATCGCCGAATATTCCGATTACATAAAACAACATTTTCTCTACTAAAATACTGGTGTCCAAAAAGCCGGAGACTTCTCTGGTGAGGGCTCTGTCCTCTCTTGTGACTTATACCTTTTTTAATAAAATTTATATATTTGTCGCGTTTCAAGCTTTATGCAGAATTATAAATTCTGCTTCTTTGAACTTTTTGATATTTTCCTCATAAATTCTATTTACATTTTCGATTTTTTGGTAAAAATTTACAATTTTTTTTTTTTTTTTTTTTTTTTTTTTTTGTGCAGTTTTGAAATTAATATTTCTATTGACGAAATTCCAAACTAATTTATGTCTAGATTTTGTTTATTTCTTTTTATTATTTACGCTTTATATTTCAATAACCGTTCTAAAATAATACTTTCTTTAACTTCATGAAATATTAAATGAAAATTTATATTTTCTTATAATTTGTACAAAATATTTTTTATCTCAAATATGCTAAAGATATGTATGATAAGATAATTCCAACAACATACAGTGTCTCACAAAAGTGATGGGACACTTGTGCTTTATAAAAAGAAACTGCAATAAAATAAATAAACAAACATGTGCAAAAATTTTTTGGGTGTGTTTCATATTTAGAGTTAGTAACAATTATTACATAACATACATTTTGTCAAAATATTAAAATATTAATTTAGTAAAAATACAATTGTTCAGAACGGAGCAAAAAATGGCTCACATAAGTGATGGGACACTTACTTTTCCATCAAATATTTATCCAAAAATTTTACTTTTTAAAAGGTTTTAATATTTTGTTGGATTTCCTTTTACTTTTAAAACATGATTTAATCTTTTTGGATGGATTCGACTAATTTTTTTGTGATTTCTGGAGTGATTTTACCCCATTCTTCTTGAAGCACCGATTTTAGTTGTTGTTTTGAAGAAATGGTGTGTTTGCGAATTCTTGATTCCAATTCTTGCCAAATATTCTCTATGGGATTTAAGTCTGGAGATTGTGGTGGTGTTTTTATTATTTCAGGACAGTTATATAGCAGCCAGAGTCTAACGTTCAGAGCAGTGTGCTTGGGGTCATTGTCCTGGTAGAATTTAAAATCGTTATGAAGGTTCAATTTTCGTGCTGAAGATTTCAAATTTTGCTTTAAAATATCAATATACTTGTACTGATCCATTATACTGTCAATAAAAACAAGATTACCAACTCCAGCGGACGACATACACCCCCATACCATAACTCCTCCTCCACCATGTTTTACTGTTGGTACCAAGTTCTGTTTGCGAAATTCTTCCCTGGGTTTTCTCCACACCAAGATTCTACCGTCAGAACCAAATATATTAAATTTACTCTCATCAGCAAATATAACTTTATTCCAGTAATCAGAATTCTTATTTATGTTGGATTTTGCGAAAGCTAGTCTGAGTTTTCTATTCTTTTCACTTACGAAGAATTTTTTCCTGGCTACTCTACCGTGATATCCAGCAGATCGAATTACCCTTCTAATAGTCTCAGGATTAACAATTATTCCATATAATGCTTGTAAATCAGCAGCAACTTTTGAAGCACTAATTCTTGGATTTTTTTTAATATTTCGAACGATAATTCGCTTTATTCCATTGGATAGCTTTGATGGTCGGCCAGGTCTTCTTTTATCCTGAATCATATGATTCTTTTTATATCGTTTAATGATATTGAAAACTGTTGAACGACTCAAGTTAACTGTTTCAGCAGTTTTTCTAATAGATTTTCCACGTTCAATATGCAAATGAATAACTAATTTTCGAATTTCAGGCGAAGTTTCTTTTCGTTTAGCATTCATGGCTACACAGAGCTAAAAAACACAAAAATTCCAAAACAAACTGGAGAGAAATACTGCAGACGATTTTATCAATTATTGCCAATTGCTTTTAAGTAAAAATAAAACCCCAAAAAATATTTTTATTGCTTATTTCAGGCGATTTTTGTTGCATATATAATGGTGTCCCATCACTTATGTGAGCTATTTTTTGCTCCGTTCTAAACATTTGTATTTTTATTAAATTAATATTTTAATATTTTGACAAAATGTATGTCATGTAATAATCTTTACTAAATTTAAGTATGAAACACACCCACAAAAAAATGTGTACATGTTTTTTTAATTTATTTGATTAGTTTCCTTTTGTAAAGCACAAGTGTCCCATCACTTATGTGAGACACTGTATATTGAAGGGAGTAATAAAATATTAAAGCAATAACGCTTATATCCAAGTTCTAGCCAGTTATATATTTTTTATGTTATTTTAAATACATTTAACTGTAAAGTTCAAACTCAACATCATTTTTGATTTGCACAAATAAAAAATAATATATTATAATTTTTTTTTTCATTCTAACAAGTCGATGCCATACAGAAAAATTCAACTAGAAATGAAAAATCGTTTGTAAATTACAATACATATAAAAAATATCAGAAAAAAAAATCGTCTGCAATGACTTTCACGGTAATATCAGAATAAATAAAATTTTCTTTTTATCCATTTCGTTTAGCTTCCTTTGCAGACAATTATCACGTTTGAATTTTTTTTTTCAAATGTGTTGCATTTTTTAATATATTTATCACAATTTAAGTATTTAAAGAATATATAATATGCTATTTATACATTCTTCCAATATTGTTAAAACAATTTACGTAAAAAAATATATTTAAAGGCGATTTTTAATGCGGAATTTGTTTAGAATATTTTTGCGATACGTATCACACAATTAGTCCCATATTTAATAAACTAAAAATGTCGATGTCGGTGATGATAAATGTTTTAGTATTTCAGCTGTTAACATATTTCAATATATTTAGAAAAAATCAAATATTAAAAGGATATATTATTTTGTTAATTTTTTCTTAATCATTTAAAATTTTTTAAATAGAAAATGCAAATTAAAAAAAAAAGGCATTATTTCATAAATACGATAAATAAATAAGTAAATATACATAAATATAAACAATAATCATTTTAAAAAGACGAGATATCAAGACATAAATTAGTTTGGATTTTCGTCAACAGAAATATTAGAATAAAAATTGCACAAAAACTATAAATTTTCACGAAAAATTCGAGAATTTAAATGGATTTTATTAGGAAAATATCAAAAAGTTCAAAGATGCAGAATTCATAATTCTGCATTAAACTTATAACGCGACAAATATGTAAAATTTATTTTAAAAAAGTAAAAGTCACATGAGAGGGCAGAAACCTCATCTCCGGCTCTCAAATCGCAAGCGCTAGCTCTACACCACGGAGACCTTGTTCAAGATTGCGAACTAATGGGTATTTGAAATGCATACTGAACTTTAACCCGAAATTTCTCGAAAACTAAATCCCATTTGAAGGAAACCTTTGACCTGAATAGTTAGAGGTATGACCCCTACAACATACTTTAAAATCATCAAAATCTGTGCGCATCATGTTTGGCGGTCCCCTTGTGAGTGAAAAGTTTCCAGCTCATGATTCGAACAAGGGACATCTTGGCTTAAGCTGCCAATGCTCTGCCAACTGAGCTATCTTGGACGAATCTGGTGAACACATTTCACCCAGTTGACCTTATTGATCATGGCATCTGGTCTGTTATCAGAAACAGTTGAACAGAATTAATCGCAGGTAATGTAACTCCAGTAAACGCTAGATACGTAAGTACACTTGATTAATTTTAACACAATAATTCTAATTGGTAAATAATTCATATGAGTAGCAATTTTCCATTTTCCAACTGATTGAACAAGTGTCCAAGCCATTATTTGAACCAGGTACCTCAAGACTTAAACTGCCAATGTTCTTGCAACTGAACAATCCTGGAAGAATCTGACGAACACATTTCATCCAGCTAATCTTATTCAGCTTGGCATCTTGTCTGTTATATGAAACAGCTCAATAAAATTACAATTGATTAATATTAGGACAATTATTCTAATTGGTAAATATTTCAAATGAGTTGTAATTTTCCAACTCAGTGAAAACAGTTTCCAACTGAGTGTTTGCCAGATTCATCCAGGATAGCTGAGTTGACAGAACATTGGTAGCTTAAGGTTGTTCGAATCCTGGTCTGGATACTTTTTCAACCAGTTGGAAAATTTTACAACTCATATAAATTATTTATCAGTTAGAAAAATTGTGTTAAAAATAATTAATTGTAATTTCGTATCTAGCTTTTACTGGATTTCATTATCTGCGATTTATTCTATTGAGCTGTTTCATATAACAGACCAGATACCATGATCAATAATGTTAACTGGGTGATATGTGTTCTCCGGATTAATCCAGGAGAGCTTAGTTGGTAGAGCATTGACAGCTTAATCAAAAAGGTTCCTCATTCGAATCCTGACCTGCATACTTTTTCACTCTGTTGAAAAAAATGCAACTCATGTGAAAATATACTGTTATGTTTTTGTTCCGTTTAGGTATAAAAATAGGAAGATTTGAAAAATTGTGCCGATAACAAATACTTAAAAGAACAGCAATGCACATTCCGAAACAATAATTATTCTTAAAAAAATATATTTATATTATACTTATAATTTTAATACTCTTTTAATACTTCTATAATTCCTATATATATTAAACCTATATTCATATAAAACAGATATTACAAAATGCTCACTTTAATGTATTAAACACGTGCTAAATTAAAGCTTATCTTCAATATTATCAAAAGCAGGCAATCATCGCAGAATACAATAATGTAAATACGTAATTGCACACAAAGATTTAAGATTTATCAAGATAAAACACTAACAATATTATGAAAGGTAAATAAATATACATAAAGCAGTAAAACAGTTGAGTACAGGGGCCTCCGTGGCCGTGTGGTTAAGGTATCATTCCACTAATCGCTTGTGAACGTAGGAATCAAGGCCGGCGGGATCGACTCCCGCCAGCTCCATTGCACGCATTTTTTGGAACTACCGGTTGTATCTCTCGGTTATTTCCTTGTGCTATCTCGTCTAGAAGATTTATGTAATTGTCAAAGTCATGTATGTGTTTCTGTGAATAAAAAATATGGATCATTCGAGACAAACAGCCTTGTAGATTTTAGGTCTCAGAGCAATCTCCGTCAATTGTAAAAAAAATGTCAGTTGAGTTCAACGATACAACACGCAGACATTCACACTTCATTGCTAGAAAATAATGCTATAATGGTAATGAAAGGAAGAAAACCATTTCATCTGGACAAGGGCGGTCTTTCGTTGGTGATTTCAGAGGGAGCCAGAAAATTTAGTTGAACAGTTTTAAAAGAATATTAAGTAGATGTCTTTTGTACCCAAAAATTTAGTTTAAATTCAACTCGAAAAATTTTGTCAAACTGAAACACGAACAGAATTCGACGCTAGGGATGCACCGATTATTCGGTATCTATTCGGTATTCGGCCTATTCGGCCATATTACCGAATATTCGGTTAGGCCGAATATCAGACTATTCGGTCTGCCGAATATTCGGTTTGGTCGAATAGCGAAATATTCGGCCAAACCGAATACTTAAAAAACCTCTTTTTAACACTTTCCAACCTAGTTGAAAAGTGTTTATGACTTCGGTTTTTCTGCCGTATGGCCGTCTGGCCGTCTGTCCGTGCTCTAACTCCCGTAAATATGCTCAGATTGTCCTGCAATTTTTATATGTTATTGTAGTTATCTATAGCATGTTCCCTATTTCAACTGAAATATGTAGTGCTTATAGTTTCCTTACAGGGATACTCAAAAGAATTCCATTACATTACGGTCTATGGGGAAAAATCATTTGCTGTTTATTTTAATGATGTTACACAATTTCAAACACATTGTAATTGATATATATCCCTAAGGTGCATTACAAGAAGCTTAAAATAGAATAGGGTGTGCATAGCAGTTATAGTTACTTTACAGGGACATTCAAAAGAATTTCGTTACATTACGGTGTATGGGGAAAAATCATTTGCAGTTTATTTTAATGATGTTACACAATTTCAAACACATTGTAATTGATATATATCACTAAGGTGCATTACAAGAAGCTTACAATAGAATAGGGTGTGCATAGCACTTATAGTTACTTTACAGGGACAGTCAAAAGAATTCCGTTACATGACGTCTATGGAGAAAAATCGTTTGCGGTTTAATTAAATAATGTTTCACTATTTTAAACACATTGAAATTTATATGTATCACTAAGGTGCATTACGAGAGGCTTACTACAGAATATTGTGTGTAAAGCAGTCATCGTTCATTTACAGGGACACACAAAAGAATTCTCTACTGTCTG
The DNA here is from genome assembly GCA_963931845.1 of Maratus michaelseni. Lineage (NCBI taxonomy): Eukaryota > Metazoa > Arthropoda > Arachnida > Araneae > Salticidae > Maratus > Maratus michaelseni. The sequence goes on from OZ007596.1 coordinate 69,810,408, forward strand.
TTAACAATAATTCCAGGAAGTGCGTTTTAAGTTGCTGAACGCGATTTTAAATTTAAGTTACTTTTAAATTACTTTTTGACTATTACTTGGTGTGTATAAATTCTGTAGATCATATACAGGGCAGCACAAATGTTCGCGAACGCATTTCGTTTATTGACAGAAACTCCAGAAGGAGAATTTTAAACTGTGCTACGCGTTTCCTAACTAAACTAAAATTTAGCATTCAATGTAGTATATATACAAATCTATACATATACAGGGTTGAATAAAAGTATTCGGATATTTTTCCGAATATTGTATATGTTGGAAATGTATGTTGGAAATTCCTGAAATTACGTTTTTAAATATGTTAAGCGTTTTCCAAATTGTTTTCTTTTAAATGTTATCTTTCAGCTTATTAAACGGTAATGATTTGTAAAAATTTTTTGGAAGCGTTGGAAAGTGTTACATAATCTATGCTTGAGGCATGATTTTTCGTTCTTGTTAAAAAAATATTTTTAAAAACCCACAATTTCTACTTTTAACTGTCAATTACTAAAGATATTCAACATAATTAGAAATAGAATCGTATTTCAATGAAGGAGAGTGCTTTTACGTTATTTATTCGCTGTTTGAAAAGTATCACTTAAGAAAATTAACCATTAATGCTAACCTTCATAGGAATTAATGATGTACAAATAATTGCAAGTTCCTGAATATTGTCTAGTAAATAATCTGTTTCTTGCTTTTTCGCAAACATCATGTTTCTAAACAAAATAAAAAAACTTTCACAGGTGATAATAGATATCAAGCCAGACAATTTTTTCCAGGAAACCAGGATCACAACACACTTATTCAATAAAAAAAAGTGCATCTCGCTTTAGGTCAAATTAGAATTTCCGTTTGTTACTTTAATAATATTGAAGATATTGTAACTATATTTTCAACATAGTTACTTTGATTTCTGTGAATCTAGAGAAGTACTGGATATTGCCACCATTCATATCTAAACAACACTGAGCTAGATAATCCTTTATGTAGCTGACAGTACTACTTATAACTGTGTCACTGGCCAAAATTCAGCCACTTGCAATAATATCAGATTTGTTACAAGCAAAATAAATATGATGCACATCTATCTAAAATAGCTTCATTGTTGTTAAAGATGTGACCGAAAATTCAGTTTCATTTTGTGGTGACATATACCCTGTGTTTTTGATTGAATGTATTGTATTTTTGATGAAATAAGTGGATTGAAATAATGTTTCTTGCTCAAAAAAATGTTTGCCTTGACCACATTATCTAAGCAGAAAGTTTGTTCCGAGATGTATGAACACCCTGTATGTTTACAACCTCTGAATATGATAGCTTATTCCTGACACCTACTCTCTGGTTCATTTAAAAACTTCCTTGCCAAATCAGAAGGAGCAGGCAAGTTATCCTTGCTGATTTGTCATCATTGTAATATATTGTATTGTTTTACTTTAATTCCTTCCTGATAAATAAACACTATATCAATGCAAAATGTTTCTAAATTCGCAAAAGATCTACGAAGTTTAAAGCTTTATTTAAAAAGTTTTAAGAGTATCCTCTTTTTAAGTTAAAACTCAAAACACAGATTTTTTTTGTATGTAAATATTACTTGTAAAATGGTCTAGTTTATAAAATGGTACTATCTGTGTTAAATATTATGTAAAATTGTTTTATAATTTAACTTTTAATACTTTTAAACTCTGAAATATAAAAATTTTCGGCCAGCCGAATATTCGGTATTCGGCCGTATAGTTACTATTCGGCTAGCCGAATATTCGGTATTCTGTTCACCTGTGGGCCGAATATTCGGTATTCGGTATTCGGCCAAAATCACTATTCGGTACATCCCTATTCGACACACTTCAACCCTAAACCGATCCTAACCCAAATTGAAAGAAAATGGAGTCCATATTTTAATAAAATTATGGAAAAGTTGTTTACATTTATATCTCAAAAATAAATTTTATCTTTTTTGTATAAACATGGACATTCATACATTCATAACTGTTCAAATATATTGTTCTTTTCAATTCAAAAGTATTAAGGACTTTCTTTTGAAAATTTGGGGTCAAACTGAAATCAACCCGAAAGGATCCAAACTCAATACGAAGCCGACCCGAACACAAAACATTTAAAGTGAATCCGATCTGTAACGAATAAATTAGCGTCAACCAGACCCAAATCACCCCTAACGGCGGGTTCGGGTAAAGTAGGGTTACCCAATCCAATGTAGCACTCTACTTCACATTCTCGTTGGTAAGGAGCTTTCCTTTAGTGAGGCTAATAAATTCATACTTACGATACGTCATGAGGACTGGAAGCATATAAACTGATACCACTGCACTGTGGAATATTTCTCCAATCTAACTGACCAAAAATCATTTTTGTAAATTAGAACACTTGAATGATAAATTTGATACAGGATCAAGATAACCAATTGGGGAATCCAGCGAAATCTTTTTTTTCCTTCCATAAACAAACCTTTTATCAGTCGCAACCAGAGCGTTGTATTCAGTTAAATGGACTTTTATAACTTTGATGAAAAAAAGCTTTAATTTGATGTTTTTAAATCGAAAGCTTGAAAATTTTAGTGTAAATTTAACATTACAGACAATTATTTGATTCTGAAAATTTTAAATCAATTTTGCAAAGTGACGTTTTGTTCTTCGAAAGTAGATATCTTTTTTAGGAAGAACATAAAATCTAATTGTTATAACTAGTGAAGAGTGTGACAGGTGTGCATAGTCTTTTAATGTATTAATTAGGACATAGTCAGTTTTACTGATTGTAAAAATGATTTAAAATTGTTTGAAAAGTTTCGAGTGAATTTAACATTACAGACAATTACATGTTTCTGAAAGTTTTAAAACATTTTGTTTTTCGAAAGTAAATATCTCTATCTCCAATGGTTGGAGTATCCTAGTTGAGATTTTTTCCAACCGAGAGAAAATATGCCGGGACCAGGACTCGAACTTGGGTAATTTGGCTTGCCGTACCAACGCTCTCCCTACTGAGTTATCCCGACGATATCCTGGTTGGCATATTTCACTCTTATCTGTTGGACAAAGCTGCGAACTGCGGCGCTAATTTCATTCATCTGAGCTATAACTATAGAATTTTACATGATGAATCTGAAACAGCACGGAAACTCCTGTATACCATGCAATTAGATCATAATGACCACTCCAACCATTGGATATAATTTACCTAGTTGAATATACTTTTCCTCTATTCATTATGGTAAATATCTTTATTTTGAGAAGTACATGAAATCTAATTGCTGTATTTAGTGAAGAGTGTGACAGGTGTGCATAGTCTTTGAATATGTTGATTAGGAGATAATCAGTTTTAATAATTGTAAAAATTACTTAAAATTGTTTGGAAATCAAATTTTTTGAAAAGTTTCGCGTGAATTTAACATTACAGACAATTACATGTTTCTGAAAGTTTTAAATCATTTTACAAAGTGACGTTTTGTTTTTTGAAAGTACATATCTTTGTTTTAGGAAGTACATGAAATCTAATTGATGTAACTAGTGAGGAGTGTGCATAGTCTTTTAACATGTTGATTAGGATATAATTCGTTTTAATAATTATAAAAATGATTTAAAATAAGGTATTTTATTTCATTATTTCTCTTTTCGTAATTCCTAAATTCGATGTTTCTAGTTATACTTCTCGATATTTCCCTGAGATTTTTTTAAAGTAATAAATCTAGACGTTAATGCTTGTGTTTTGTTGAAAGTGACCCCGCATATGCCCGCCTTTTAAAATGAAGAATATGCTATTATTGCTAATTCAAACTGTTATGTAATAATTCCAATTTACTAAGTCTTGCTTTTTAACACTTTCCAACCTAATTGAAAAGTGTTTATGACTTCGGTTTGTCTGGCCATCTGCCGTATGGCCGTCTGGAAGGTTTTTCGGATGTTCTTCGAAAATCATTTGTTTGCCACCTGATCAAAGTATTGTAACAGATGAAGAAGGTGTAATACAAAACAATTTATGCGACGATTTACCGTATGACATATCTGGTGAAGTACAACTTTCCGTAAATTCTAAATCAACAGACAATCATGAAATATTTGATGTAGTGTTTTAAAAAAGACAAAGTATTAAACGCAGACTTCATATTTTAGACGAAAGTTCAGACGTATCTTCAAATCAGAATATAGAAAAAACTTTTTTTAAAAAAAAGAAGAAAAATTAAAAACTAATTTTAGAAAACGACAAAAATGTTATATAATGGTCCATAAAAAATGTTCAATCATTTTCATGTAAAATAGTTGAACAAAAATTATGTAACAATGAATAATAAAGAGATGGATGATGAAAATGCAATCGGCAATTTCATTTTTTTTTGTATTATAAATGCTAATGCTGGACTAATTTTTATGAATGCTTCGTAAGATATCAGTTTCAGAATTATATTGTCCCTTTTATAGCTGAAGAACTGAGAAATAACTACCATAAAAACACGGAGGCATAAGTAAAATTTGCGAAAAAAATTATTCCCATTAGGCGCCATTGCTCCCATTTTGGGAATATGGTGTTTCTCCTAAATATTAGATTTTTTTGTTCAACAGCGGTTTAAAGACTTCCGATTCATAAAGAAAAAACATCTTTAGATAAAAAAGTAGATTAATATACAGGGTGTTTATAAAGTCCCGGATCCATTTTGATGTTTAATATCTCATAAAATAATAAAGATGGATTAAAATTAATAACATAAATTGTTAGATAGACCTAAAAAAGTTTCATGACCCTTGTCAATGAACTTCCACGTGTGCCTCCTTCGTTGCACGGAGAATATCAAGTCGATAGTCAATTTCACGCCAGGTAGCGGCAAGCATGTCGGCATCCACAGAGGCTATTGCGGTTGTAATTCTGGCTTTTAAGTCATCAATGTTCGACACTCTCCTCCTGTAAACATTGTCCTTTACAAATCCCCAAAGGAAAAAATCCAGCGGCGTTATATCAGGTGATCTGGGTGGCCAAGGAATTGGACCTCCTCGCCCAATCCATCTTCCTGGAAAATGGTCATTCAAAGAAGTACGAACGATGGTACCCCAATGAGGTGGTGCTTCTGCAATTTCTCTGTTTTTGCACTATCGATATTGTTTCTATGAACCACCATAAAATCTGTGCTTTCTCTTGTGGTGTATGCATTCTCCTTAATATCCGCTCGAATAAAACATCACATACAAAAGTAACATAGAACAAACACATCAAAAGTAAACATAACATTGCAATAGTTGCCAAAAACAAAAGAGAGAAAAATGCAATTAATAAGCAGACGATATTTAGAAAAGTACAGATATTTAGACTGGAAAATGAAATTATCTGAAATTAACCACACGCGCAGACGATATTTACAAAAGTAAAGATATTCAAACCTGAAAAGGAAAATATATGAGTTACTCCATCAATAAATGCCATAAGTTTGTTTATATCTTCATTATTTTATGAGTTATTAAACTTCAAAATGGGTCCGGGACTTTATAAACAGACTGTATATAGTGGCGCTCAGTGGGTTAAAGAAGACAGTAAAAAAATAATTATTAAATAATTAATAAGAAAAAAACAAATTATTAATTGAAATGTATTTTGCCTTATCTGAATGTTTATGGCAGTTTTTGAATAAATCTAATTATCTTATATGGATTTTTAAATTATTTTCTCAACGTATAATTGTAATTTAATAATATTGAATTGATAAAAGGTTAGTTTTTATATATTTCACCCAAGTTTTTTTATTTATATTTTATTTTCTCCTTTTTGTATTGCAGCAATTTCACAACCAATTGGCATATTTTACTGAGCATAATTATCTCTTTGGTTTATAGGCCTGAAGGCGACCGTATGAAAACCCATGTTATCAAATACAAGAAAAAAATATATACTTCATGTAAGAGTAGAAATAAGGGAAAAATAATGATCCATGGCTACCAAAAGTGAAGTGGTGCCTAAACCAAAAATTAATACCAATTCCGGTGTTGTCTTAGAGATTTATCCGAAGTTATGTAATACAAGAATAACAAAATATGAAAGATGCTGCCTTCATCTCGTATTACTATAATAATATCCTGATCTGCCTTGTTCCAACCGATACCAAACACGTGGCAGAAATATTTTAATCGTAATTATTTTTAAGGTATACGAATGTTATCGAATACAAGGATAATATGTAATATAAAATTAAATATAAATAGTCTTATTAAGGAAATTCGAGGGCTGGAAACATTCAGCTGTCGTTAGACCTTCGGCAGAACAATTTATAAAATGTGCGTTCATATAATTTTACACCCAGAAAAAGGAATTGATTAAGTTGAGTACATTTTGGTTGTTTTAGCAAAATTCAAGTAAAAATTGAACCATTTTACTTGAATTAACAAAAAAATTTTTGCTGACAATACAAACATTTTTTTGGAATTGTAAAAAAAAAAAAAAAAATTTATTCAAACAAAATTTCCCTTGACCTATATTTAAACAAAAAGTTTTGTTGGGTCAACCAAATTTTTATTGATTCAATAAAACTTTTTTCTGGGTGTATATCGATTTTATCGAAGAAAACAACGTAATTTGGAAAGTTTTGCGTCACTTTCCGAATACCATAGATGGTGTGGAATGCTTGAGAAACAAAACGCTGAGCACATTTTGATAGCTATCTAGATTGATTTTTCGCAACTTTCGAAAGGAGTCTGACCAATTGCAAGCCTGCTATTTGCAAAACTTTCGAAAAGATGAAAAACTTTGCAAAAGTGCACGTCCTAACAGCTTAATATCGTTTCGGAAATAGTTCAAAAATTTATCTGGACCCCTACAATACTTCCTTTATTTAAAGATTAATCGCAGTTTATCTCATTTGATTTTATAAAAAAACTAGCAAGCTACGCCCGCTGCGCTGGTCGGTTTCTACAAATGAACCTTGAATCAAACGAAATATATCGTTTAATTTGACCTTGTATTTAAAAGCAATTTGTATATTTACCTGGAATATCCTTCCACATTACTGAAAAATGACGTGATTGCACTATTATATTTTCTAATGTGCAATCAAAATTTTAGCTGTTAAGGACCAACTCTTTTATTTGGTCATTTACAGTTAAGGTTTGCTAAAGAATGATAAAACTATATGCAATATACTAAAACCATCACTAAAAATTGTCGAACTAACAATGCAACAAATTAACTAACAAAATTCATTCAGTAGAAGTTTTTATAAAGGCTAATCCTTGATATTCGGGTTCATCTGATTATAGAACTTTTCCACATAATTCTAAAACTAAGAGAACGATATAAAATATACTAAAACCATCCTTATAAATTATCTACTTAACAATGCAAGTCGCAAAAAATACGCCCAGTAAAAACTTTCAAAAAGGCTAATCTTTCCGAATCGGGTTCACCTGACTATATAACCTTCACACATAACTGTTTGACTAAGCAACGTAGAACAATATGTAGTACATTAAATCCATTCCCGAAATAGCATCTAACTAACAATACAACTCTCATCAAAATCCGCGAGGTAGAACTTTTTCAGAAGGCTAATCTTTCATAATCGGAATCCAATATTAAAAAGGCTAATATTTGATAAAAAAAATGGTCACCCGATTTTCGAATTTTTCCCTATAATTCTAGAACTAAGCAACGTAGAATGATATGTTATATAATAAAACTTTCCCTAAAAAATTATCTAACAGTGTAGGTTCCATCGAAATCCATTCGGCAAAATCTTTTAAAAAGGCTAATATTTCATAATCAGATTGATCTGATAATAGAACTTCCCAGAATAATTCTATAACTAAGCTACGTAGAGCGATATGTTATACAATAAAACCTTCCCTGAAAAATTATCTTACAGTTTAAGCTCTACGAAAATCCATTCAGCAGAAATCGAGTTATAAGCAGTGTATATATATGTATGTATATACATGTATTTGTGTAGATATATGTATATATATATATATACATGTATATATATTACTGGCGCCCGGCTAACCGAAAAGTACCAAAAAAAACTGCAAAAATGCAGTCGTACACTTAAAAAAAACACCTTTTGGCTTAAAATCTCTCATCAAAACTGTTTTTCTTTATTCGTTTCTTTTCTTTCTTTTTTTAAATAAAATTAGTAACAGTTTTTTCTTTTATTTTTCCAGATGTATAGATATTTCAATTCTTTCTGCAACAAAAAAAAGAAACCTTTTGGCTTAAAATCAAATTGTTTGGGGTCAAAAGTAAAATCAAAATCGCCAAAAACGAAAGATACATCGTCAAATATTGTTTCAATATAGAAATCTTGCCCCTTGAATAATTTTTTAAGCATTACGAACATTCCCAATCATGTTTAAATTAAATATTTTCGTTTTTATAATATTCTCTCATCAAAACTTTTTTTTTCTTTCTCTTTCTTTTTTTTCTTTCTTTTAAAAAAAAATAAAGTTAGTAACAGTTTTTCTTTTATTTTTCGACATGTATAGCCTTTTCATTTCTTTCTGCAACAGTAATGATCGCCAAAAAATTAGCAATACCTTTTCGGTCAAAATAACAGAACTTTCTATCATAATTCTATAACTAATATACATAGAACGCTGTGTTATATACTAAAACTTTCCATGAAAAATTATCTCTCGAACAGTGTAAGTTCCATCAAAATCCATTCGGCAGAACTCTAGTTATAAAGGAACGGAACGAAATTTCCGTTTGTGTTTTATATATATATATATAGTAGATAAAGTAATATATTTTCAAATTTTATATATTCCAAGTCACCATATATAAAACGTTTCATTATTTCGAAAAATAAGTATGTTAACACACTTTTTAAACTTTTCATTAGAAAACGAGATGCATTTTTTGTCTTTACTAGAAACAAAACACTTTTGCATTTTTATTAAATTGTTCAAAATATATAGAACATTTTCCTTAACATCGTAATGCTTTTCCATGGGACTTCAGTCAATTTTCACATTTTACCATTCACTGAAAAGCAAATGACGTATTTCAATAATTGATTTAAATCTTACATTATGCATGCAAAATTTCCCAATGGAAGGGAGGGCCTTAAATTAGACCGATTAGTTTGAAATTTAGCCAATACGTATGTCAGACATTCTAAATTATCTGCATATTTTTAATGGTATTTGGTGCGTCTGTTCATTAAATATAAAACATTTTATTTTTTTTATTTTTTCTCCAGTCGCCTAGTAACCAAAATCTTTTCTCGCTGTGGAATTGCAAGATTGTGTTCAGCATTAGATTTCTACAAATGTTCACACCATCAATGGTCTTAAGAAAGTTAAATCGATGAAATTTATTCAAAAGGATTGCACACTTTTTAAATTACTCTGGTGAAGGTCTAGCAATAGCACTGAGTCTTCTTATTCTCCAACATGATTTTCATCGGTCAGCGCGGAAGTATACAGCAGTGATAATTTTAGTTCGCATTCGTGGTGAAACATGCTATTTATCGCATCTCTTACAGGATTAGAGAAACATAAATTAGGATAATAGTAAATGAGAGCATTAGTATCTAACACTGACAACGCGGGCTATTTTTAACCTTTGCCTTGCATGCTTCTGATCATTGACGCAGAACTCTTATATAAGAAGCTCATTGAGCGATAGTTGAGCGTTGGCAGTCCTCGAGTTTCCGCAACAAGACTATTTAAACTTAATTTTTAAATATAAATTTTCCTCGTATTCGATAACGTAGGTAAACTTATACATAATTACGATAAAAATACATCTGCAAAGTGTTTAGCACCGGTTGCGACAAGGCAGACCAGGATATTATTATAGTACTAGATGTAAACAACATTTCCCATATTTCGTTATTCTTGTATTACATAACTTAGGATAAGCCTCTAAAAACACACCGAAAGTGGTATTAATTTTTAGCTAAAGTACCACTTTACTTTCGGCAGTCCTAAATCATTAGAATCCCCTGTTTTTTTTCTTAAATAAAATAATTTTTTTTATCGTATCTATACTATTATATAAAGAGAGAACGTTTGACTGACTGACTGATTCATCAACGACCAGCTGAAGCGACTAAATTCAGGATTACGAAATTTGGACAGTAGATTGTTGTTATGACTTAGGCAAGCAATAAGAAACGATTTTTGAAAATTCAGAAAGTTTTAGGTAAATTTGCCATATCTAAGCAGCAGTTTTAGGTAGGAGCTCGAAATTCAGGAAAACAAATCTACTAGAAAAATCGTTAAACATGAACTAATTATGGGGTACGTACTATTTTTGGGTACACGTATGGGGGGGGGGTAAAAAAAGAATGAATCTTGGAACAATACACTTGCAAAAATTAAGTGGCAACAATAGTTACAACAATAAAATACCATGGGAAATAACAAGGAAATAACAACAATGAAATACATAAAATACAGCTAAACCAATCTGCTAAAAAATAGTTAAACACCTACTTCAGCTAATTTTTAGACTTCATCGGCAATGAACCCGATTATGAAAGATACACGAATTAGACAACTATTGTTGATTTTTGATTAGATATTTTGAGTAAGACATTTTTCCAAGGAGTTCGGCACATTGCCCATACGAGTGAAACCGGGGTGGACCGCTAGTCTGATAACATAGGGATTTATACAGTTGCCTCTTGGAGTATTATTGCAACTCGTATACGGCTCTAAGTATAAAGGATATTTGGCGATTTGTCATTGGTGACGAACTGACGGAAAAAAATTTATCAATTTATTAATTTATAATTAAGTTCTTAAAATGTGAATGTTTTTTATTGTCATCGAAAACGCATAAATTTTACAATTCTAGCATATCAGGTGAGCGTAAAAGCAGTTAGTGAAAAATCTATTATAAATTCCATTTTTACATACATGAACCAAGTGAAGTTAAATAAAAAGTGTAAAAATTTGTGTTATACTGGATAAATCATAGTAAAAACCCACAGCTATGAATGAGAATGTGGTATTGCTTTTGGTAAGTGTAAATGTTAAATGTACGATTTCCCTGACAAAAAAGGAAAAAAAAAAGCAAAATATTCAACCACATAGTGTAGCATTTAGAGAAATTGTATTTCGTAAGGCATTATTTTACAATAGAAACTTACATTTTTATTCATAAAAACTAAATCTACAATAATTGCATGAAAATGACATCATCCACTAGAAGCTAGTCACAAAATTTTGTTTGTAAAGAAAAATAACTGGCATTTCAAAAAAAGTTGTATATTTAATTTTCTATATAAAATAAATCGAAATTTTTTTACCACTGTATCTAAAGTATTAGAACACTTCCCTTCAAAGTATTGATATAAGATATAGTTGTAGTCTACAAATGAAGTCGGAAATAAAACATAGCAACGGTTTGTTTAGACTCAGTTTGACGACGCACTAAAATCGTCTCATAGAATGATATATTTAGTCTTTTTTTATCCTTTTTTTCCTGGATGTTTTTCTTGAAATTGAAATATCTGTATTATAGTAAATGTTTTAACGTCAAATACATTTCTATGAAGGTATTGCGTCATTTTAACGCACTTACAGTTAAAGTTTTTAATTTTGTCAAAGCAAAATGTACATTTCTGCTCAGAATGACGTCAATTTTGATGCTAAAATACAGCAAGTTTAATCTGAATTTTTAAAAGCTTGTAAAAACAAAGTACACATGTTATCATTATTGTCCTGTTTTTTAGGTTTTGGCAACAAAAGCAAAAACGTCAGTGGAAAATTTAAAAAATATAGATTTCTATAATAATAAACTATAGCAGGCGGTTGAAGAAAGGACTAAAGAGTGGTCTGATATTTTGTCAAAGTTGACAGTAAATTTACTATTTTCCTTGTTTTACTCTTGCCTGTATAACAAGTTTCGCGCAAATTTGTTAAAAATTATAGTTTTTGATAAAGAACATTCAATCCAACAATGATTTTTATATAGACAGATTACTGAATCTTTAGCACCGTTATTTTATATATGTATACAAGGTCTGTATTTTAAGTAATGAGACATGGTCTGGAAAAATTTTTTTATTGATCCGATCGTTACAGCGGCTTAAAATTCTTCAAAGTAGTCTCCCCTTGCATCAATGCAGTGCTGCCAGCGGAATTTTCAAGCTTCGAACGCTCCCAAGAAGTCAGTTTCCGACATGTCCTTTAGAGTTTTGGTCACGGCCGCTTGGATAGCCTTAAAGTTAAACGACGGTCTGTGTCGAGGAGATTCTTCACTTTTGTCACATTTTCGTCGGTGGTAACTGTTGAAGGGCGTCCAATTCTCTCAAAGTCCTTGACCTTCTCCCGTCCCTTCCGAAATTCACTGTGCCAATGGAAAACCTGGGATTTTGATAGGGCTTCTTCCTTGTAGGCCTTCTCGATCAGAGAAAGCGTCTCAGTAGGTGATTCGCTCAAGCGAACCGCAAAATTTGATTACGCAAAATTTGTAACGTTGCTCGAGCGCACGTTCCAATTTCGTCGTTTTTCTCCGTGACTAAAATTCACATAAGTATTCCGCACCACTAGCGATACACACACCGTCACAGCTCAGAGCCAACTGACGCGCGGTGCATTGCTCAGATTAGATTCCTCACCACAATTGCTGCCTAAAAATATTGCATTGTAGTGACTGGCGCGTAACCCAGTGGCCAGTCTCAGTACTTAAAATATACACATTGTATATGTATTGTATATATATATATATATATATATCTTCAAATTGAGTATTTAGACGTTTTTTAGAAAATTAAACAATTTTATGTTATTTGAAAGTAAACATTAATCAGCTAAATATTAAATAATTTCAATTATACTAAATATCGCATTATCGGAGTTTGCAAAATATTAAATTTGCTTTAACCCCTGTCAGCCAAAACTTTAAATTAAAAAATTTGAGCTATAATTATCAATTGGTTTCCTTAAATAAAAATAAATCTCTAAAATTATCAAATTTATTCAAAAGCAATTTTTGCATATGATAACTGTTGCAACATACATTTTCATTCCAAAATAATGCATGCCAGTAAAATTATTTGAATATTATTTTTTTTTTCTCAATTGTTGCATTATGTAAGCAGTGAAAATTCTAAAATAAAATCCCGAAATCGGATTGTACTTTTGTTTCTAACAATTACTGAATGTTTGGTAAAAGAATGAATTTCCTCTCGTAAACACGAAAACCTTTTTGTTCTGTGGAAAAATAATTTATCCTTTTTGTGCCACAGAAAGCTGTAACTCTGCGAGCTGGGCCAGTTTAAAGCATGGTTACATGGTACACAACTCGCGCATCTAGGGCTTGAGATATGTATATATATACTTTTTAAATCCAGTCGAGTTTCATTTTTTACATAATCTCTGTTGAATGAGATGTGAATATTAAAGCATGAAAATAAATTTTTCTTCAAAAGTAGGATTTCTTTTGGAAACCACTATATCGATTCACGCTTAACGTTACTATCCAATTTTAACATTTTATAAAGCTCACAAAATGCGCGATGTAAAATGTATTTATTTCGTTTTGCGTGTTATTATTGATATATCCAATTTCTAGAAATTGGATTTATCACACAATCCAAAGATTAGATTAAAGATTAGATTAGATCTAAAGATTAGATTAGATCCAAAGATTAGCACAAAGATTAGTACAGTACGGAATATGCATTTATGATGTGCACTAAAACAAGCTTTCTGAAATATTGTGGAGTGCACAGCACTTATCATTCATTTAAAGATCACAAAAATGTATTCAGTTACAGTACTGTCTATAAACAATAAATGCTTCAACCATGTTTTCAGTTTTTGTATGCATTTTTAAGTTAAAATAATTTGTAGCGTACTACTTGGATTGTAAATTTCTCTAGATAATGTACAGGGCGACACAAAAGAGTTCGTAAGCATGACTAGTGTATGAGCGTGAATCACTTAAGGGTGTTTTTTTTTAATTGAGTTTTGCATTTTCCATGTAAACTATGTTTAGTATACTAGGAGAGGTTTGTAGTATATAAATAAATTCATATACAGGGAAAACAACTGGCTACATTACCGTATATGAATAGTTATTTCATAAAGCACGTTTTTAAATATTATGCGTTTTCTAAAATGTTTACTTAAAATATCCTCTTTCACCATACTAGACGGAAACGTTCAGTTACAGTGTACTGTAATTGTTGGACGGTGTTTCGTAATCAATGCTTGACGCGTGTTTTTAATTTCTTATTCTGATGCGTTATGGAATAGAGTTGCTAGGCAACTCGTAAAGTAGAAGAGAAAAATAAATACTTAAAGACAGTCAAAAGTTAAAATAATTGAATAATCAATTGAAAATAAGTATTAGTTAATAGTAAATTGAAAATTTAAAATATTTTATATTTTTCGAACAGATGCACAAAAAGTAAAAAATAGTTTAGAATCACTGATATGTGTATTCATAAAATTCGAAACCAATAGTACTAACATTTGACACGCATCCCATTGGGAATTTTTACATTCAGAAATGAACATTTAAAACAATTATTCATCTGCGTCATTTTATTTTCAATCAGTAGTAAAACTTTGAAATCGTCTCAGTTAATATCGAAAAGTAATATGATGAGAAAGGAAATTTTCTATATTTTTCAGTTGGATGAACAAAAACCAATACACCATGAAGATAATTCCCTATACCTCACCAATACATCTACAAAATATCAAGCTAATTGGATCACTTTTGCGAGAGTGATTGCGGGACAAACACACAAACCGACAAACAGAAAAAAAAAATCTTCTTTCTCTATAGAAAGGCATCACTAGACTTTAAGGCAATCAAAACACTTCATCCTTAGTGTATAGAAAATTCTTTACAATTGCAATTGTGATAAAAGGCGTAAAAGCAGAACAGAAAAGGTCATTAAAAAGTATTTTAATCATATGTAAAGAACGAGGTGAATATATTAATTTGATTCTGCTTTAATATAATAATGTCAGTAATAATAGAGTGCATATAGTGTATTGATTTTTAAACAGCTTCTTCAACATGCTCTTTCCTCTTTTTCAAGTTTTTAACTTTCTTTGAACTGATTTTTTTCTTTCTACGATTTAATAGTATTTCTACAACAAGAACCAAAAAAGACACAAAGTAACCGGTCAATAGAATTATGAATGCTGGAGCAAGATCCCCAAGGGATAATATTCGTGTAGTATTACGTTCTCCTAAGGTATTCGGTGGAACTTTCAATGCAGACAAAAACTCGCTATCTTGTTGATACTTGAAAAAAAGTCCTGAAGCCATTAGTCTATGCACAAATGTGTCTAACATTTTTTTACAACAGAAATTTTTCCGGACCATCATTGCAGGCATATCTTCAAGGAAATTGTCTCCTGGGACATAATTGTATCTAGCCATACTCTCAGTATTTTCTGTTGTCATCACAACGGCGAGTTTTTCTATATATTTTTTATAAAAAAGATCCTCTCTGAAACCTGGGCTCTGCAAATTATCCAAAATATCTTTTCCGATTATTCTTAGACTTTCAACATTCGACTGGAGCATTGTAGGAACAATATATGGATGACCCATGCAAACATATTTACCATTTTGTACAGCTGCGGCTAACTGCGACATTTCCTTAATTTTAGTGACAGGAGGAACAGTGAGAAATGAAAGAATTACGGAATTAAAAATAAAGCCAAGAAACATAGCTCCAATACCCCATGAGTAAACAAGCAATTTTTCTGCAATCCATGAATGTCCTACAACAGAACTTTGCCTTAAAAATACTGCGCAAACGTGAAACAATATTTTGCCAAATGAATATTTCCGCTTCAAAGACACGTAATGTACTAATATCATTGCAATTATAATTAATGAAATCGAGATCAAGAGCGACAACGAAAATGGTTGAAAAATACCAAAAATCTCTGGCTTGTATTTCGGTTTTTGGGTGAAAAATGTAAAAGTATCAAATTTAAATGGGTAACAATACTCATATCCATCTCTTTTAAATTCTATCATAGTGTCAGGTGGGAGACCAATATCAATTACTGACCGATTTAAAAGACCTTCTAATCCCACCAAAGTACCATTTGGAAGGATTCTACTTTCTTCAAAAGTAAGCATGTATGAAGCATAATCAAATTTACCAGAGTATCTTACAAGATAGTTTGCAAGTGTTAACAGTATTTGTCCCCAAAGATTTCGTTTATCCGATAAGTATCTTTGGAATGAAATGTAGTTTCCTATATCTGGGATATAAAAACCAATTTTTACAACTCGTAGATTTTCCATATTTTAATATGAAAACAACCTATTTGTTTTTATAAAATTTGTACCTAACAATATTTTTGCTAAATATTGTTCTTCTTTTAGTTCTGAATGAACTAAACAACTTTCAAATACAAATGGTATAGCTTAACATTTTAGCGATATGTATGTTTTTATAAAGTTTTTTTTTAATAAATCTAATTCCATTTGACTGAAAGAATTAAATTTTTTGAAGCGACGTATGCGTACTGTATTTTCTTTCTTATTCTATCAAGTTAGTACAATAACAAAACTTATACACGTATCAGTAAGATATATATTGAACAGAAATAATACCTAAAACCTGAGATGTGCTATGGCGATTTTTAAGATTTCATATCTTCGACGACATTAGAATCGCTCGTAAGATGTAGCATCACGAGCCGAATCAGTCCAAGTACAATTTGTGATAACAAAGAATTTAAAAAAAAAAGAAATAATATAAAGTCCTTGTATTTCAGTTTAGTTGGAGTGCTCGAGTCTCATGGCCACAGATGCACGAAACCACAAGGAAAATTGTGCTGTGTTTCCGTATGCACTTCAATACCTAAAGATAAAGATGTGCTATTCTGCAAATTTGCACAAAACACATCAGCATTTTAATCTATCGTTAAGACTTTTATTGATCAACTTTCTTTTAATATAATTAATCTGAAATAAAACATAAATTAGTAATAAAGCATAAAGAGTCTTTACTAACTTCCTATGAAATGTCCCTATTACACGAAATAATTTAAAGAGGCAAACATTACCGAAACACTAAAATCAAGGCTTCTGCTTCCATTGCGTGATGCTAGGGTTTCCACAAAAATATGAAATATGAATATAATTTTATTACTAACAGCCAATGAAATGTCCTTATTATACGGAATAATTTAAAGAATCGAACATTGCCGAAACACTAAAATGAAGGATTCTGCTTCCACTGCTTGATGCTACGGTTTCCACAAAAATATGAATGCAATTATCAACTTATATTCATAGCTCTAGCTAAGGTAATATTGCAATTAAATGTATAATAAAGCAAATCGCTAATATTCTATTGTATCGCCTGAATGTTAGAGCAACCGTGACGTCTCGTATAATTGTACCATAAGATCTACTTGCTCATAATGGTTACTGTGACTGGCAAAAACTATTCGTTTGTAATGAAATATCGATTTCTAAACTGAAAAATATGTAATCAGTTAAAATACTCGCATGTTATTTTTCGCAGATTTCCGATATATCGTAAAGGCTACACTAATTTTCCATTTATAAAATTGGTTAGATATTACATGATTACTCCATTACATGCAATGAAGCTGCTTCGGAAACATTGTTTTCGACTTCACTTATTAGAAATGATAAAAAAAAAAATTAAATTTTTTTCTCTAACTCACCCTTGTTTTAACATTATTTTCTTTGTTAAACTTTTCTTTATACTAAGGGTGCTGTTATATCAAAAATATGTACCAACAACAGTAAAATTATTTCCAGGAAATAACACAATTTTACGTTAAATTTTATATGAACGCTGAATAATTTACTAGATAATCTGCAAAAAATGTTTCAAATGTACTACTTTTTATATTTTATCAGAATATAATCATTATGATGCCAGGAATGTATCAATAAGTTGCTTAGTAAACAAAAGACACTTTTAAATGTCTTTTATAGATCAATAGCAATCACGTTGCTCACCATAGATTCATTTCAGATCGATGACACAGCAGATTGATCCCAGTGGCTGATTTAGACAGGCTGGGGGATGAATTTCTAGCTAAGACTAGTGAAAAGACATAGGACCAAACAGACAAATTTGACCTAAAGCGAGAACGTACCATCTATACATCATCAGTTGTATCGTTTAAAACTAGGTACACATTTAATTGTTGTTGTTCTATAGACCAATTGCATTCACATTACTTAACAACTCTCTTCAAACACAGATTTGATATAAAATAGCTTTTTAATACGTTATGATTTTTTATGCATTTCAAGAATTTTAAAAAATCCTGCTTCGTGCATTATTTATGAAACACTTTCCAACGCTTCCAGAAAATATATGTAAAAGGAAAAGTGCAGGGGGACCAGACATATCTGAGGAAAATGTTGTAAGAGTGAGAGACACTTTCCTAGGAAGAGCAAAGAAATCGACTGTTTGCGTCAGTCTAGAACTAGACATTACTGCATGACACTTTACAACGTTTTGACAGAAATTTACATACCGTCTTGACATTATACGTGTAACTAAAGGAAGTTATATCGAACAATATAAAAAAAATCAATATATTTCATTTGTAGTCATGTATTACTTATCATTCTGTGTGGTTTATTTATGAAAATATAGCATTTTGAAATCTGATGATTCATTTTGAATAACCCAATATATCACATCCTCTAGTTAGAGACACAAATAACATGTGTCCACAACAATCAAGACATCTGACGTAAATCATTTTATTAGGGTTTTTTTCTTTAGAAATAGTTGGTGCGTCCATAATGATAACTGCAGAAGATGAAGCTTCCGCTGACGGTGCAGCATCTGCATCACTTTTCCGTGCCTATTTCACTCTCATAAAGACGAGTATGTGTCAAAATATGGCGATTAAAAAATATTCCCTGTGTCATTTATTTGGTTGCCACTTTCATTTTCTAAGTCCCCACTATAACTTTCTTCTGTAGTCTTATATCAAGAACAGTTGGCATTTTAACGGAAAGATATAGCACTTGAATTGTTAGTTTAAGCTGTCTATTAAAATTTTAATAGTTAAAAATAATATATATGAAAGGATAAAAAGTTTAACCCTTTTAAAATGCAAAAATAAAATTTAAAATTTAAAAACACCAAAACATTTTTTCTAACTTTATAAATCCGTATTTAAATACAGTTTGCCCCTGATATCTTGGTTTTCCAACCGATCAATTATTACTTTCATCCATCAATTTCAATCTCGCTTTAAGAATAATGCTACTATCACGAGTTCTCTCATATCAAAGTCAATATCAGATATTTCATCCGAAACACGTTTTTCAAGAGGAACACTCTCGGAATCGTCCCGTGTGATAAATTGCCTCCCGTAATTTCGCCAAGCGCTAACTTCCTGCTGTTTGTATCCTCTACGATAGATATCAGCTCGAAATCCACCAATCAGGGCTCTCTAAAAATTCCAAGATGTCTACCATCAGTAAGTCAACATGTTATGTTTAGCATGGTTGCAAATATTTAAACCAAAATTACAGAAAAATTAAAAAAAAAAAAAAAAAAACAATTTCTTTGGTAACACAGGGACCAATTATACACGAAAAGAACTTTAAAAATGTGCAGTTATTTTGAAATTAAAGAATTACGTATGCACCGATTGTCCCTTCGGAATTCGTTATTTACCGCTGCCGATAAGAACTTTATTTACTAATCTAAGGTTATTTATTACGAGTATTTTATTTTAATTCCTTATATTATTTGCTATATGTTATGATTGTACTGTCGTAGTCACTTATTTACTTCTCAAAATCTACTCGTTTAACTACATTCTGCAGCTGTATTTGGCGTTATTTCATACTTGTTGCCAAGTTATGTTGCCAAATATAAAAATGCAATCAAACATGCATCAAGGTATTTTATTGCAATACAAATTATTCTAGCCTTCTTTTGGCATGCAGCGTTCAGGGTAAATTTTGTAGCGGATGGGTGGACAGAAAATTTTCTTATAGTTTTAGAAAAATAAAATTTAATAAATGAAAATTTAATCTAGCAGCTATTTATAGTTAATTATATTTTACCTTTTAATATTTTTCTTTTAAAACAATCTTGATAATCTTTTTTTAAAGCTATGCAATTATTATACAGACATACATATTTATTCGTAGATCGGTGGAATAGTAAAAATCTATTCACCGTCGCCCGGTCATCCAAGGCTGTCTGTTAGATGGCTGATGACTTTTTCTCCAATATGGTTTATTAGTGAGAAATTGCAGACTCAGAATCGGCCGGAGTGGCTCAGTGGTTACAGCAACAGCCCGGAACGCTGTCGACCCAGGTTCGATTCCTGGCTCTGGCAAATGTTTCACTTCATGTTGGGTTATTGTATTTAATGTATGTTGGTGAGAATGCCCTTTTCAAACTATTTTAACTTTTTAATTATTGAATTTCAACCATCCTAAAATTTTGTCTTCCTCCTCCTAGCGGTGCATAAAATTCAAACCTTTATATGTTTTTCAATTTGTTAAGCAAATTGTGCCCTTTTTTACTTTGTATTAAAAATAAATAATGCATACCCCCCCCCCCCCGTCCAGTTAAAGTATTTTGCTTCCCTTAAAAAAAAAAAAAAAAAAAAAAAAGGGGAAAAGAAAAATTTAAATTTACACATTTTCGAAAACAAAAATGAATTGTAACGTAAAACTTTCCTAACAGAAATAGATTTCTAAAATTTTCGAATAAGAGAACCCAAAATTAAAGCTCATTTTGCAAAATAGTTTTTAAGTTATGCTTAAAAAAGCACTTGTCTTGTAATCTGTTTTACGACGAGCAAACATTTATTTAACACTAGCAAAACCCGCGGCTTTGCTCGCGTAATTCTTGAAAAATGCCAAGTGGTATTCGTTGTCCTTTTTCATTAGAGGAAATTTACACATATAACACAGATATTACAAATTAAGCCACACTAATGTCGAAAAAAAATCGAAATTTTAGAACGATTTTCACTTTTACCCCCCCCCCCCCACCAGTGTGGTAGTGTCACCGATATAAAATATAGCCTATGTTACAGCAGGGACAGTTACCATCACTTTTGAAAATGGTTCTGTAGTTCAAGAGATTCCATAGAAAATGTAATTTAGAATGCTTTTAAACCGCTTTTCGCTCATCTCACCCTTTTAAATTTCGTATTATTTAGAATTTGTTCTTCGAGAGCATTTACTTATTATAAATAACTACCATGCCAAATTTCAAGTTTCTAGTTCCTTCAGTATAAAAAAAAATCGAAATTTTAGAACGTTTTTCACTCTTGCACCACCCTGTGATAGTGGCACCGACATAAAATATAGCCTATATTACAGCAGGGATTGTCACCATTAATTTGTTACCATAACTTATTAAAAGGGTTCGGTAGTTCCAGAGACTCGACAGAAATTGTAATTTTGAATGTTTTTAGAACGCTTTTCGCTCATGTCGCAGTTTTAAATTTAGAATTTTTTAGAATTTGCTCTTAGAGAGCATTTACATTGTATAAGTAACTACCATGCTAAATTTCATGTTTCTAACATCTTCAGTATATAAAAAAAATTAAATTTTAGAACGTTTTTCGCTCTTGCACTCTCCTGGGGGTAGTGGTACCGATATAAAACATAGTCTATGTTATAGCAGGGACTGTTACCATCAATTTGCCACCATTATTTTTGAAAATGGTTCTGTAGTTCCAGAGATTATATAGAAATTGTAATTCAGAATGTTTTTAGACCGCTTTTCGTTCATCTCACCCTTTTAAATTTCGATTTTTTTTTTTTAGAATTTGTTCTTAGAGGGCATTTACATCTTATAAATAACTACAATGCCAAATATCAATTTCTAGCTCCTTCAATATAAAAAAAATCGAAATTTTAGAACGTTTTTCGCTTCTGCACCTCCTGTGGTAGTGGCACCGACATAAAACATAGTCTATGTTAGAGCAGGGACTGTTACCATCATTTTGCCACCATCACGTCTGAAAAAGGTTCTGTAGTTTCAGAGATACCATAGAAATTGTAATTTAGAATGTTTTTAGACCGCTTTTCGTTCATCTCACCCTTTTAAATTTCGATTTTTTTTTTAGAATTTGTTCTTAGAGAACATTTACATCTTATAAGTAACTACCATGCTAAATTTCATGTTTCTAACACCTTCAGTATAAAGAAAAGCAAAATGTTAGAATGTTTTCGCCTTTGCACCCGGCATTTTCCCGGTCCCACATGCTAAAAATACTTGCGGCCGGCGTCCTGCTCGACCTCCTCCCGAAAATTCCATCTCCAAAGGGCTAGGCTCAATAATCTAAAATATGAGCCCTTGACATCCAGCTGCTCCTGGATCTGACTGGCAAAAGGAACATGTAACTAAAAAGAAAATAGAGGAAGATTCCAGGAATATCCTGAAAAGTAACGTAATGAATACGAGTGAATCTACGAATCTTTACATATATATATATACCATCATCAACAACAACAACCATTTTCAATCCACTGCTGGATGTAGGTATCCCCCAGATGCTTCCATTGTTTCCTGTCTAGTGCTTTAGTCATGCAATTAACACCGGCTACTCCATCTTACTTGAAGTCGTCTTCTGGGTCGTTTTACATCTCCGGGATACCAATGTAGGGTATTTGTGCTCCATCTATTAGGTAGCTTTCAATACAAAAAAGTATAAAGCTACCTATTGCAGCCGTTCGGAGGAAAGCAGTTCCGGAAAATTTCGATATATTTTCACCGATCATGACCCCCCAGACACCAAAACCACCCACCGTTCAAATGTTGATTTATATATATAGATATGTCCATATATATATATATAATATATATATATATATATATATATATATATATATATATATATATATATATATATATATATATCTGACCTATGTCATACGATAACGCTCGTATTTATAAATCGATTTTAATGAAACTAATTGTGTGTATTAAGCTCACCAATGTCTCGACCGAGTTCGTTGGCCAGCTTGGTCCGCCATTTTATTTCAAGATGGCGGCCATTTAAAAATTTAAAACTAAAATAAATATACAAAAAAGTTAAAAATTCAAATTTATGGCTGAGATAGAGCAGTTTGAAATTCTAGGGTAGCTGACATTTTGAAACAAAACAGTACATTAACGCGATTACTCGCAAATTATTTTCTTTCATTGTTGTAATAATTTTCCCAATCATACGCATAAAACTATATATTCATATCCGTTAGCGCCAAAATGTGCGAGATTGGCGACGTAATTGGCGACAAAATTGGCAAAATTGGCGACACTTGGCGAAATATCGCCGAATTTGGCGACCAAAATAAGTCTTCATAAATGAAGCCAATTTGGCTATTGCTCAATAATTTGGCGAATTTCTTATTCAAATTCAGTATTAACGAATCTTTTGTAAACGTTTCTTTGCATTTTAGCTTGCTGTTACGAGTAACATTAGCTAAAATTTTAAGACGAAGATATAGGAAAGCTACCTTTTCCTCCCAGTACTGGCCGGAAGGAGTTTTGTCTTGTCTTCTTGTAATGTGCCCAGCCCATTTCCATTTTAGCCGTTAAATTCTCTCAATAATGTCAAAAACTTTCGTCCGACTTCCTATCCAGACGAATATACATATATCTACCCTATATATATAAAATCCTAATGAAACAAATTTGTGAAACGATTTTATGAAACGAATTTATGAAACGAATTTATGAAACGATTTTATGAAACGACTGATTAAACGACTGATTATGTTTCGGGGCTATTTTTAATAAAATATTAAACGCTTGATGGTGAAATTAATACCAATTGTCCATAAAAATCCGCGGATGTCAAAACTGGTAATAGAATTTTGAAATTGGATTTAGTTTTCGAGATATTAATTTTTTTCTAATTTTAATGACATTTCTGTAATGATGGCAACTAATTACTCTGTTTTTTTGGGACAAAAAAGGGAAACAAATGAATAGGATCCCGATAGGGATTATTGATTTCTTTTTATTTGTCATTTTCAAATTGAAATTGAATTTATCTTTTATTTCAATCGATAATGAAGACAAGATTGTGATTAAATTATGTTTTTCAGGAAAATTTGAAAAAAAAAATCACATTTCTATCGTTAGGATTCAATTGTCTGTTAGCATTTAATTTAATTTATAAACTGAAAATATTTTGAATAAATTCGTCCAAATGACGTCATTTATGTAAACGCAAAAGAAAGGAGCAAAAAAATATTTATACAATTTGTTTAGCGTAAAATGTCATTTATCCTGTTTTATATATAATTAGAAGTAATTTGTATAGAAAAACAATAATAATATACGTATAATTAAAATACGCATATAAACAAAAAAATCGTCGAATTTGTTTCCATGGCTGTTTATGTCATTTGGCACCAAATCTCACTTTCTGATGCCCGAATTGCGCCAAGCTTTTTAAAAAAGCGTCAAGACCCCTATAATAGAAAAGCACCAAAAGCTCATTGGGTTTGTTTTCATAACTTTTGGCAACAAATCTATGTAGTATATTAACGAATCTATCCCTTTTCGAAGCTCGAATTACGCCAAACCTAAAAGCAAAGGATCCTATACTGGAAAAGTACCCGATTTTCGTATGGACAATATTCAAGTGACATAAGAAGGTGTAAAATTATCGCGGATAGCAAATTTGTTTAAATATGTCATCAATTGATGCCGAATAAATGCATGCATGCATGTACAAAATATTTAGGTAATTTTGTATGATAAATAATTATTAAAAATTTTTTATATACATATTAATTAAAATAAATAATTTTCATATTTAAAATAACATGAAAATGTGCATGATGGTGCACTAAAATAGAGAGAAAATTAAAACCTGTTACTGAAAATGTCTTTAACAGTACTTTTCAATACCGTAGTTCTTAATGTTATTCACAAGCAGATGGAATTTTTCTCATCCTTAAACACAAAGGAAGAATGGAATACAGATCGTTGTTATAAAAAACATAAATGTGTATGTTCTATAATAAAATAAACGTGTGTGTTTTATATACAAATTTTATGTTTTTATAATAAATTTTGTATGTTTTATAATAAAATGTTATGTGTTCTATATTAATACGAGCAGGGAAGATCGAGCCATGCTCGGTCAAAATTAAATTGGAGTTCAAATATCATGACCCATGACCAAAATGACCCACTAATTGAATTTTCTCGAACATGTGACTTAGCCCAACAGTCTTCTCGTGCCCGTAAACCATAGGATGCAAAATTTAGTGTAAATAGTCTGAGCCGTTTTTAAGATAAAATAGCTTGACCCATAATGACCCATGATCAAAATGACCCACTAATCAAAATTTCCCGAACATGTGACCTAGCTTACTAGTCTTCTTGTTCCCTAAACCTGTAGGGTGCTAAATTTATTTCAAATCCTCTGAACCGTTTTTAAGATAAAATAGCTTGACCCATAATAACCCATGACCAAAATGACCCACTAATTGAGTTTTCTCGAACATGTGACCTAGCCCAACAGTCTTCTCGTGCCCGAAAACCATAGGATGCAAAATTTAGTGTAAATAGTCTGAGTCGTTTTTAAGATAAAAAATAGCTTGACATGTAATGACCCATGACCAAAATGACCCACTAATCAAAATTTCTCGAATATGTGACCTAGCCAAATAGTCTTCTTGTTCCCGAAACCTGTAGGATGCTAAATTTATTTCAAATCCTCTGAACCGTTTTTAAGATGAAAAAGCTTGACACATAATGACCCATTACCAAAATGACCCACTAATTGAATTTTCTCGAACATGTGACCTAGCCCAACAGTCTTCTCGTTCTCGAAAACCATTGGATGCAAAAATTAGTGTAAATTGAGCCGCTTTTTATATCTTGACCCACAATGACCCAGAAATGAGCCACTAATCGAATTTTCTCGGACATGTGACCTAGACCAATGATTTTCGCGTGCCCGAAACTCGTAGGATACAAAATTTAATCAAAATCGTTAGAGCCGTTTTTTAGATAAAATTAAATTTGACCCGCTTTGACCCAAAAATGACCCACTATTCGAAAGTTCTCGAACATGTGACCCAGCCCAATAGTCTTCTCGTGCCCGAAAATAGTCGGATGCAAAATTTCGTCAAAATCGTTTGAACCGTTTTTTAGATAGAATTATCTTGACCATGACGCAAAATGACCCAAAATGACCCACAAATTGAATTTTCTCGAATATGTGACGGCTTTTAGGTAAGCTATTTACAATAGTAATTTTATTTTTAGCTGTATGTTATTTCCGCCGTCATGAATATGATACATTATATTCTGATCAGTTACTATATCTATGAATATAATAACATACATATCTATATCTAAATCTATTTTATATTATACAGTACAAACGTTTCTGCAGTTGTATTTAATATTACAACTATAAAATATTAACTACAGAGTTACAAAATACAAAGAAAAATAAAGGGTTACTGTAATTAGTATTATAGACGCCATTGCTGGCGCGATGTATTTACCTGGTATGGATCTTAAAAGTCAGTATACATTAAGCATAAATAAAATTGGCGACAGCAGCAGCAAGACATCTTGCTACTGCTTCCATAAGAGACCCACGTCTTTTTGCGCCTGACGAAGAAAGACTCAGATCTTTCGAAAGGCCTAGCGAATTTTAATGTTTTAGATGGTGTTTTAAGAAGATATTTTAGTACTTATTAAGCATAAATGCCGAAAACAGTGAGTTACGCAGTAATAAAAACTCTTGAACTGTATATCAAGAAATCAGAGCAAAGGAAAAACAAAATCGGAGAGAGACGGGACATAGTCAAAGTGTACTTTTCTATCTACTTTTCACATTAGACTGATTCAGTGGTACTTTGAAATACTAAAATAGTACATTTCTGCTTAAAGACGGGCTTCTATGAGTACGATTTTTGTTATTAATTATGTGATTGATTTAATAATTACATTTTTATCATTTGTGTTTCAAGTGTTGAGGCTAATGAATCAAAAGTTTCATTTCAAGTAACGACATATTTATTATATCATCAATATCGCTACAGTTTTAAATCAAAAGTTCATAAAGTAATGTTTGAAATACTAAAAGTTGAATTTTAGAATCGTTTCTAGTAATTATATTTTAAATATTCAAAGAAGACTTTCAGTAGTTATTACGAGATTATTTGGTTTATTTTTATGTTCGTTTCACAATAATTTCTTTTATAGGTAACGTTTTTCCAAAATGTCGGAACAAAATCAACTGTCCATTTACATGTTCCAGAAACGCAAAGAAACTATTGATCCTGATAGAAACGCCAAAAATGTTTTAACAGACCATGATTGCATACATATGTCTAATTGAAATGCTGTTACTGACAATTCTATCGCTATTGCTAGTTACAGAGCTGAGGAAGTGCTTCAGTATAATACTTTGATACAGAAAATATTTCAGATATTAGTGACATGAGAGAAAAGGACAAAATAGATGATGATTTGAAATGTAGATTGTTAGATACGCTTTGGAGACATGAAAAATCTTTTTATAACTAGGACTTCCCTCAAAGGGATTAGTCTGAGTGAGTGATATTGCTGAGAACATAGGGTTAACAATTACAATATACAGAAAAAGAGCAAATTAAATGATAGAGTTACAAAATATCATATATACATTCATATGCACTGTTAAAAAAATAGAAAAGAAGTACCGTTCATCAGATGTGTTGTCATAACTTTTTTTAACATGTGGCAAAGAATCTCATTTTCTTAAGCGCGTATTGCGCAAATCTTGAAGAAAAAAAAAACACGCCGGATCTTTTAAAACGCCAAGCTTTTTAAAGTTACGTAATTGGATTTGCAGCCAATAGATTATTCTATCAAGCGTGGCTTAACGTAAATTTAATTTCACCAGAGGGCCCGTGCGAAGATTTCGCACTGAAATCTAATATTTTTTAATTACTTCTCTATTATCCTGTCGACCACTTTTCATAACAAAAAACTACCGCCAAACTGTCAGATTAAACGCCAAAAATGCAGTCCCATTGACTTAATGTCAGAAACATTATGCGTGTTTGTTACGTCATCATGTGGTTTTTAATTCGACATTTGCGTGTATTTTTCATTATGTTTTGTGATTTATTAGTTATTTTATTAATTAAAATAACAATTGTGTCCTTAAATTCTTATATTTTATTTATTTATTTATTTTGATATTCCAATGGCAACGTTCTCCCGTTTATTTGGCGATAGTTTTTTGTTATGAAAAGTGGTCGACGAAATAATTGTCTGAGTGCAACGAAGACTCATACACAGCGCAGTATTACTTTGCCCCATATATAGCTACGATGGATATTAAAACCTTTCGTCAAGCATAACTCAAAAAATATTTAACGGATTTCGTTCAAATTTTTACAACAGGTACCTATAAAGGTGACAACGACGTCTATTTACTACCAAGAATAAATGCCGTACCGTTTGGAAATTATATTAAAAAAATAGATAAAAAAGCACAATTAAAGTACATACGTCACGAACATTTTGTGCGTACGTCATTTTCACCGGCGGGAGATTTTCGAAGACAATCGGAATTGAAAAATTCATGGAGTACATGGAGCAAAAAAATATGTACGCACTAATATTCAGCACAATAAAATATATTTCAATTTAGTAGAAATCGAAAATTAATCTGGATTTTTTTCTGTTTGAAAGAAAAACCCCGCAATAACTTGGCAGACATGGTATTAGAGATTTGGCGCAAATCTCAGCAATAGCAGCTTTTTTTATTTCGCGTGTGTAAATTAAAAAAAAAAATTATTTGGCGTTTAAATAAAAGGTTATTTCTTTTTTTCTCTTTTTAGCATTTTAAATGGGATTAATGAAAGGCATGTATTTTAAATTAAATGAGTGAAAGGTTTATATTTAAATGAAAAGAAAAAATGTTATAGGAACAATATTTGGCGATTTATCAACTGCGCCAGGATAACATAAAAGTACCAATATATCAAACGGTATGTAGTATGTGAAATGAAACAATTATATTATAATCACCCATCGTACAAGAGAAAAAACTAATATTCTGCATTCAGAGGGAAAAATCCATCTCCTGTGCCGTAAGATTTGGCGAGTTCTTTTTTGGTGATAAGTTTTTCGATGTGATTGTTGGGATCTGCAGGATTTGGCTTACTTTTTCTAAATCTTATTTTTTTTGCAGATGTAGTATGATGTAAATATATTTTTTTGCAGATATTTTTCTATTTTGTATATTTGGCATTCTATTTTGTATATTTTCTATTTGGCATTTGGAAAAGAGATTTTTACCTTCTTATCTGTGCCTTCGGAAATATTAAAAAATAAAAAAAGATTTACATATATCAAGCGTATAATGTTATGTTTTGCATTTTTATACGGACCACTTCTCCATTTTTAGATTTTAAATGCTATTTATTATTTACTAGCCGTTTATTAATTTTTACAATTTACCCCCCTGACTATAACAATTATTTATCACAAAAATGCCTCTTCGGTTTGTTAAATAAGTTTGTTCGTGTATTTTCATTACTTATTAAAATATCGAATATGGTGATAAAATTTTATTTTAGCATCGTGCTTAAATTTATAAGATGGTGCAAAAACATGCTTTAATAAACGTATGCTTGTAAATATTTGAAAAACATGTTTTACCGCTCTCTTGAAAAATTTTGTAAGATGCTAAAACTACCTTTTGGCACCATTTTAAATTTTTTTCGCCAACCGACATAGGATACGAAACTTTTCCCCATTCAGATACACAGGCAAGGCTGGTCTCAAACAAGAGTAAAGCTAGCAACAATATTGTTTTAACTCTATAAGAGTTACAATAATGATATTAAATGCTCCGATTGGCTTTGGGCCCAATTACGAAAGTTTCTTTTAAAAAAAACTGTAGAAGAAGTCTTTTACATTTGTTTAAAATGAAGCTCGCTCTACAAGGTATTAGTTAATAATACAAACAACACTAATGGCATGGAGGCAAAAGTTTTAATTTAAATGTATATATTTGAAACCCTTCCCTCCCCCCTATCACCCCCAAAAAAAAGAAAGGAAAAGAAAGTTACAGTAATGAATTTAAAATGGCTTTAAGCCACGCTTTCTGACATAAGCAATTGGCTGCAAACGCGATAACGAAACTTTCACTTAACTTAATAACATGTAGCTAATATAGCCCTCAGGGTACTTTGCAGTTATACAGACCTTGTGGTTTTTTTAAAAAGCTCGAGACAATTCAGGTTTAAGAAGTTGATATTTACTGTCAAATGATATAAACAACTATGAACACAAAATTGATGAATTATTATTCAGGTTTATGTATGTATTTTTAAAAAAAATTGCATCTGATTACACTTACTAGATAAATTACTTCTGTTTGCATTTAATAACTGATAAACGGCTTCTGTATATTAAATGAATTGTTTAAATATTGGGAAGAGGTGGCGAGAGGTAGAAAGACGAGTAAACAAACGGGTAGGGAGACGGGTAGGGAGACGAGTAGCGACATAGGTAGGCTGACGGGTAGCGAAACGAATAGAGAGACGGCTAGAGAGAAAGGTAAAAAGAGGGTTGACAGAGGGGTAGCGAGATGGGTCACGAGACGGGTAGAGACACCGGTAGACAGGAATGTAGCGAGAAAGGTTGCGAGACGCGTAGCGTGGTAGATAAAGAGATGAGTAGAGAGATGAGTACAGAGACGAGTTGACTGACGGGTAATGAGATTGGTAGCGAGTCGGGTACAAAAACAGACGGATAGTGAGACGGGTATACAGACGAGTAGAGAGACAGTAGATGGGTACGGAGATGGGTAAGAAGATGGGTAGAGAGGCGTATAGCCAGACGGGTAGAGACAGATAGACAAGTTGTGAGACAAATAGACCAATGGGTAGCGAAATGGATAGAGACACGGCTAGACGTACAAGTAATTAGACGGATAGACATACGGTTAGAGAGATTGGCGGGTAGCGATACCAGTAGAGAAATATAGAGACAGGTAGCGAGACGTGTAGAGAGATAGACAATCGGTTAGAGAGACGGGCAGAAGAACGGATAGGAAAACAGACAGATTGTGGAGAGACAGACAGACAGGCAAAAGAAAAGTATGCGGATTGGCGCAGTAAAAGCGCAGTGGTCAGAACCCCCTAGAGAATAATCAAGAAGTATCTGTTAAGCTTAACTTTGAAATATATATAATTTTTCAATTTTGCCGATATGGAGAATTAATGTAAAAGTTATTTTACAGAAGTCATCGAAAGATTTTTTGTATACTTTAATAGTAATTTAGACTATAGTTTTGCAATCTGGTTTGTAGCAAAGTATGCTATCAATGTGGTTTGAAGTGTAAGAGTTTCTATAAACAGTTATACAAGTAATCATATATATTATATCTCCTGTAAACAGCCCTTTTTCTCAGAAAATACGAAACGCAGAACGACGAATGAGATGGCATATGAAAGGATTTTGAACTGGCTTCTGACATAGCACACTTAACAATTCGTTAAAACATGTTTTTGATTAAAATTTGCTGAAAATTTAAAATTAAATCGCATTGTTTTCATAAAAGAAATGAAAGGTTTTCTTTAAAGTATCGTTGCCACAAAAATAAAATACCACATTATATGATGCTCAGCAATTATTATAAAAAACACCGCACGGGTTTATTTTATATTTATGATTAAAAAGCGAAATTGAAATTGAAATGTTTATATTTATATTTCTATGTCCCATGTTTTCCAGAAGCGGATGACGTCATCCTCTATTGCAGTTACAATACGATTGTTATTTTTTTTCTCGCGCGTGCATTTTGCAATCTTGGATCAGTTTTTACTATAACTTTGATGGAATAAATTAGATGATATTCTAGCTTGACTAAAAACTAAATGTTGTTTGCAGATATTTTTATCCTTACTTTTTCTTTAGGTGTTTAAACCTGCATCTAAGAAATATTACATATTGATAAAAAATGGTACTTCTCTATTATCCCGTCGACCACTTTTCATAACAAAAAACTATCGCCAAATAATCGGGAGAACGTTGCCATTGGAATATCAAAATAAATAAATAAATAAAATATAAGAATTTAAGGACACAATTGTTATTTTAATGAATGAAATAACTAATAAATTAAACATAATGAAAAATACACGCAAATGTCGCGTTAAAAACCACTTGAAGACGTAACAAACACGTATAATTCTTCTGATATCAAGTAAATGGGACTGCATTTTTGGCGTTTAATCTTACAGTTTGGCGATAGTTTTTTGTTATGAAAAGTGGTCGACGGGATAATAGGTCGAGGGTACCTAAAAATTATTAGATTTCAGTGCAAACTCCTCGCACTGAACCCCTCTGGTAGATATATAATCAAGGAAGAAAAATTTTTAATTCACACACAAAAAAAGGTGCAACAATGAAATTAAATTTGCGTTAAGCCACGCTTGATAGAATAAACTATTGGCTGCAAATCCAATTACGTAACTTTAAAAGATCTTTAAAAACGTTTTAAAAGATCCGGCGTTTTCTTTTCTTTTTTTTTTTTCAAGTTTTGCGCAATACGCGCTTAAGAAAATTAGATTCTTTGCCACATGTTAAAAAAAAATTATGACAACACATCTGATGAACGGTACTTCTTTTTTATTTTTTTAACAGTGTATATGAATTTATATATGATATTTTGTAATTCTATCATTTAATTTGCTTTTTTTTCTTTATATTGTAATTATTAACCCTATGTTATCAGCAATATCACTCAGACTAATCCCTTTGAGGGAAGTCCTAGTAGAAAAGTATCATTTTTTATCAATATGTAATATTTATTAGAATGCAGGTTTAAGCTTCTAAAGAAAAAGTAAGGATAAAAATATCTGCAAACAACATTTAGTTTTTAGTCAAGCCACAATATCATCTAATTTATTCCATCAAAGTTAGAATAAAAACTGATCCAAGATTGCAAAAGGCACGCGCGAGGAAAAAAAAATAACAATCGTATTTTGACTACATTAGAGGATGACGTCATCCACTTCGGGAAAAACATGGGACATAGAAATATAAATATAAACATTTCAATTTCAATTTCGCTTTTTAATCATAAATATAAAATAAACCCGTGCAGTGTTTTTATAATAATTGCTGAGCATCATATAATATGGTATTTTATTTTTGTGGCAACAATAATTTGAGGAAAACCTTTCATTTCTTTTATGAAAACAATGCCGATTTAATTTTTAATTTTCAGCAAATTTTAATCAAAAACATGTTTGAACGAATTGTTAAGTGAGCTATGTCAGAAGCCTGTTCAAAATCCTTTCATATGCTGTCTCATTCGTCGTTCTGCGTTTCGTATTTTCTTAGAAAAAGGAATGTTGACAGGAGAAATAATATATATGATGATTGTTGCACATTTTTTTGTGTGTGAATTAAAATTTTTTTTCCTTAATAATATATCTATTATTTGTATAAATGTTTATAGAAACTCTTACACTTCAAAACCACATTGATAGCATGCGTTGCTACAAACCAGATTGCAAAACTATAGTCTAAATTACTATTAAAGTATACAAAAAATCTTTCGATGACTTCTATAAAATACGACTCGCTACCAATCTAATTACCCGTCAGTCAACTCGTGTCTGTACTCATCTCTCTACTCGTCTCTTTATCTACCACGCTACGCGTCTTGCAACTTTTCTCGCTACATTCCTGTCTACCGTTGTCGCTACCCGTCTCGGGACCCATCTCGCTACCCCTCTGTCAACCCTCTTTTTACCTTTCTCTTTAGCCGTCTGTCTATTCGTTTCGCTACCCGTCAGCCTACCTATGTCGCTACTCGTCTCTCTACCCGTCTGTCTACCCGTTTGTTTACTCGTCTTTCTACCTCTCGCCACCTCTTCCCAATATTTAAACTATTCATTTAATATACAGAAGCCTTTTAGCAGTTATTAAATGCAAACAGAAGTAATTTATCTAATAAGTGTAATCAGATGCAATTTTTTTTAAATACAAACATAAACCTGAATAATAATTCATCAGTTTTGTGTTCATAGTTGTTTATATCATTTGACAGTAAATCTCAACTTCTTAAACCTGAATTGTCTCAAACTTCTTAAAAAAACCACAAGGTCTGTATAAATGCAAAGTACCCTGAAGGCTATATTAGCTACATGTTATTAAGTTAAGTAAAAGTTTCGTAATCTCGTTTGTAGCCAATTGCTTATGTCAGAAAGCGTGCCTTAACGCCATTTTAAATTCATTACTGTAACTTTCTTTTTTTTTTTTTTTTTTTTTTTTGGGGGGGGGGGGAGGGTTTCAAATATATACATTTAAATTAAAACTTTTGCCTCCATGCCATTAGTGTTGTTTGTATTATTAACCTGGTAGACCGAGATTCATTTGATACAAATGTAAAAGACTTCTTCTACAGTTTTTTAGGAGAAACTTTCGTAATTGGGCCCAAAGCCAATCGGAGCATTTAATATCATTATTGTAACTCTTTTGAGTTAAAACAATATTGTTGCTAGCTTTACTCTTGTTTGAGACCAACCTTGCCTGTGTATCTGAATGGGGAAAAGTTTTGTATCTTATGTCGGTTGGCGAAAAATATTTTTAATGGAGCCAAAAGGTAGTTTTAGCATCTTACAAAATTTTTCAAGAGAGCGGTAAAACATGTTTTTCAGATATTTACAAACATGCGTTTATTAAAGCATATTTTTGCACCGACTTAAAAATTTAAGCACGATGCTAAAATAAAATTTTATCGCCATATTCGATATTTTAATAAGTAATGAAAATACATAAACAAACTTATTTAACAAACCTAAGAGGCATTTTTGTGATAAATAATTGTTATTGTCAGGGAGGTAAATTGTAAACAATTAATAAACGGCTAGTAAATAATAAATAGCATTTAAAAGCTAAAAATGGAGAAGTGGTCCGTATAAAAATGCAAAACATAACATTATACGCTTGATATATGTAAATCTTTTTTTATTTTTTAATATTTCCGAAGGCACAGATAAAAAGGTAAAAATCTCTTTTCCAAATGCCAAATAGAAAATATACAAAATAGAATGCCAAATATACAAAATAGAAAAATATCTGCAAAAAAATATATTTACATAATACTGCATCTGCAAAAAAAATAAGATTTTGAAAAAGTAAGCCAAATCCTGCAGATCCCAACAATCACATCGAAAAACTTATCACCAAAAAAGAACTCGCCAAATCTTACGTCACAGGAGATGGATTTTTCCCTCTGAATGCAGAATATTAGTTTTTTTCTTGTACGATGGGTGATTATAATTTAATTGTTTTAGTTCACATACTACATACCGTTTGATATATTGGTACTTTTATGTTATCCTGGCGCAGTTGATAAATCGCCAAATATTGTTCCTATAAAATTTTCATATTGAATTCATTTCATCTAAATATAAACCTTTCAATAGAGCCTTAAGGTTTAAATATAAACCTTTCAATGAGAAATAATGCCATAAATCGAAACCTTTTATTTAAACACCAAAGAATTTTTTTTTTTTAAATTTACACACGCGAAATAAAAAAAGCTGCTATTGCTGAGATTTGCGCCAAATCTCTAACACCAAGTCTACCAAGTTATTGCGGGGTTTTTCTTTCAAACAGAAAAAAATTCAGATTAATTTTCAATTTCTACTAAATTGAAATATATTTTATTGTGCTGAATATTAATGCGTGCATATTTTTTTTGCTTCATGTTGTACTCCATGAACTTTTCAATTCCGATTTTCTACGAAAATCTCCCGCCGGTGAAAATGACGTACGCACAAAATTTCGTGACGTATGTACTTTAATTGTGCTTTTTATCAATTTTTTTAATATAATTCCCAAAAGGTTTGACATTTATTCATGGTAATAAATAGACGTCGTTGTCACCTTTATAGGTACCTGCTGTAAAAATTTGAACGAAATCCGTTAAATATTTTTTGATTTATGCTTGACGAAAGGTTTTAATATCCATCGTAGCTATATATGGGGCAAAGTAATACTGCGCTGTGTATGAGTCTTCGTTGCACTCAGACAACTAGGACTTCCCTCAAAGGGATTAGTCTGAGTGATATTTCTCAGAACATAGGGTTAACAATTACGATATAAAGAAGGTACAATATGTGAAAAAGAGCAAATTAAATGATAGAATTACAAAATATCCTATATAAATTCATATATACTGTTATGTTTTCACACACACACACACACACACACACACATATATATATATATATATAATTTGGCAAATAATCTCATTTTCTTACGGTGGAATAGCTTAAAACCTTAAAAAACAAACAAACAAACAAACAACAACAACAACAAAAAAGCCGGATTTTTTTTTAAAACGCCAAGCTTTTTAAAGTCACGTAATCAGATTTGCAGCCGAGAGCGCATTTTAGCAAGCGTTGTTTAACGCAAATTTAATTTCATTGTTGAAACATTTTCTTTGTGACAAATATTTACATTTGAATTTAAAAATTTTCCTCCTTGTTTATTTGTATAACTATTTATAGAAACTCGTACACTTCAAACCACATTGATAACATGCTTTACTACAAACCTGATTACGAAACTGTAGCCTAAATTCCTACTAAAGTAATATAAATTATCTTTCGATAAAAATCAAATTGAAAAAATACATATATTTCAAAGATAATACTTCTTGATTATTTTTTAGGCGACTCTACCCCCTGCGCTTTTACTGCTTCAAACCTCAGACTTTTCTTCTGCCTGTCTGTCTGTCTCTCTCTACAATCTGTTTGTTTCCCTATCCGTTTTTCTACCCATCTCCATACCCGATTGACTGTCTCTCTACACGTCTCGCTACATGTCGTACATTTCCCTACTGGTCTCTCTACCCATCTATCTGTTTATCTAACCGTCTGTCTAACTACTTTTATGTCTAGCCGTATCTCTATACTGTGTTTCTCTCTGTACCCATCTGTCTACTGCCTCTCTACTCGTCTTTCCACCGTATCTTTCAGCGTCTCGCTACCCATCTGTCTATCCGTCTCTCTCTGGCGGGTCCTTTTCCATGGTCCTTACCCGACTCCTTTGGTGGAGGAGGTGACCGGGAGTGGAACAGTGCGCGGACGCTCCATGGTTTGCGTTCGTAGCGAGACGGGGACAGGTGACGACCGGTCTGGGTTCCTCATCGTGGTCCGCCTGTGGAAGGGACTTCTGAAAGCCGAAGACACTGCGCTACAACCCACATGGGTTCCGACCCAATGAGGACTGTGGGCCGTGGGTCTTCCCCTCGTAAGCGCAGGTTCTCTGCGACGCGAGGATTGGCCAATGCTCGGAGCCTCCTCCGTAGGTGGTGGAAAGATTTCCCGCAAGACCGTTCCCAGAGACTACGAGGGTCTCTGGTTCAGCGGTTGGAGCCAATGCCAGCCGGATCTCTCCAAAAACTTGACCGAGGAATTGATGGAAGCAAGGATCGATCTCTGTAGAGCAAGATGGTGGAGACTCTGTAGTTCGCCGAGCGTCGGGAGATATGGCGTGCAGCAACTATCTGCGACGTAACGGCGGTAGAGGTGAAATTAGCCGTCTAAGACGACCACCACGTCATCCTCTGAAGCTGGAGAGTTGTGAGCCGTCCCCAATGGTCAATGTAGGGAGTGCCCGAATCGAAGAGACGGTCACTATCCAAACGCGTGTGTGGCAGCACGCCAGGGACGCGAACGTTCTCTGAGGCGGATGAGTAGTAGCCCGCTCTCCTCCATGTGATTACGGGGAACCGGGTCTGAGGCTGCCGACTAACGCGGCATCGATCAGCCAAAACTCGAGACCTCGGTCCGAAACCCCAGTCCGGCACGTCTCTCGTGCAGCCAGGAGTTTCCACATCTGGCGGGCGGACAAGTGGCGTGCTCTAACTAACTCTTCACTAACCTCGATCGGGCCCGTCTCTTTGGCGCGCTTAGAGGGAGTTTCTACGTCCTCAAGAGTCCGTTAGTTGTTTCTTAGGGTCCTTCCGTTTTTTGAGAGATACGCTATGTGGATGATCTCGTAGACTGGGGGTCGCTTGGTTACCGTCTAGTTCTGCCTAGGGGGTTCAACCTCGCGCCAGTCTACGTAGGGACAGCCTATCCGAATCCCTCCTATGGTTAAAGACCTAATTTCCTCGTGGTCCTGGGCCGGAGAGAGGCACCTTCTGCTCTTTTTAGTGTGAATAACATGTTAACCTCACGGCCGAAGAGACCAGTTGCTTGCCCCTCTATGCATGCCAATGTTCGGAAGCTGTGGGAAAGCAAGAGCCGTCGAAGTAACTCGACATATGACCTAGGGACCGTCTCCCCTTATGGGGTTTCGCGAATGAAGTCGTCGGGGGTTCTTTGGCAGTTCATCAGGTATTCGTTCCACGCGGAAGTTTCCCATGAGCGGGATTACTGGCGCAGTGACCAATGGGGTCGATACCTGGTAAAGTGGCTTGGGGGTCCGCATTGGGGAGTGGCCCTAGGCCGATCGCAGCGCCAAGGTGAGACAAAGCTTCTGGTGCGATATATGTCCTTCAGGGACATGGGCGCGATGGTCGTAATCGTGACGTCGGCTACCCCCGTGGGCCCTGGCGGCGCAAGTTAGTTTATCCGTCTCTCTAACGGTCTCGCTTTCCGTTTCACTACCCGTCTCTCGACACGTCTGTCTTTCTATATACCCCCTCTCTCTACCTGTCTGTCAACTCGTCGCTGTACTCATATCTGTACTCGTCTCTCTACCACGCTACCCGTCTTGCAACCTTTCCCTCTACATGCCTGTCTACCGGTCTGTCTACCGGTCTGTCTACTCGTGTCGCTACCCGTCTCCCTACCTATCTCGCTACCCCTCTGTCAAACCTCTTTTGTCGCAGTATCCATCTGTCTATTCGTTTCGCTACCCGTTAGCTTATCTATGTCGCTATCCGTCTCTCTACCCGTCTCCCTACCTTTCTCGCTAACCCTCTGTCAACCCTCTTTTGTCTCAGTACCCGTCTGTCTATTCGTTTCACAACCCGTTAGCTTATCTATGTCGCTATCCGTCTCTCTACCCGTCTCATTACCCGTTTCTCTACCCATCTCACTACCCGTCTATCTACCCGTTCGTTTACACGTCTCTGTACCTCTCGCCACCTTCCCAATATTTAAACAATTTAGTATACAGAAGCCGTTCATCTGTTATTAAATGCAAACAGGAGTAATTTATCTAATAAGTGTAATCAGATGCAATTTTTTTAAATACATATATATACCAGCATAATAATTCATCAGGTTTATTTTCATTGTAGTTTATGTTATTTGGCAGTAAAGCTGAACTTCTTAAAACCGAACTGCGTTAAGCTTTTTAAAAAAGCCCCAAGGTCCGTATAACTGGGAAGGAAAAGTACTCTAAGGGCTATTATATACATGTAATAAGTTAAGTGAAATTTTCGTAATCGAGTTCGCAGCCAATTGCTTAAGTCAGAAAGCGTGGCTTAACGCCATTGTAAATTCATTTCTGTAACTTTCTTTTTTTTGGGGGGGGAGGGGGTGTGGGGGGGAAGGGTTCCAAATATTTACACTTAAATTCAAAGTTTTATTCCCATGTTAATATTAGTGTTGTTTGTATTATTATGAACGAGTTTCATTCGAAACAAATGTAAAAAACGTCTTCCACAGTTTTTTTTTTCTAGGAGACATTTCCGTAAACGGGCCCAAAGCTAATCGGAGAATTTAATATCATTATTGTTTGTAACTCTTATAGAGTTAAAACAATATTGTTGCTAGCATTACTCTTGTTTGAGACCAACCTTGTTTGTGTATCTGAATGGGGAACAGGTCCGTATCATGTGCTGGTTGGCGCGATTGGCGAAAAAATTAAAAATGGTGCTAAAAGGCAGTTTTAGCATCTTACCAAATTTTCCTAGAGAGAGGAAAAATATGTTTTTCAAGTATTTGCAAATATACATTTATTAAACCATGTTTTTGAGTCATCTTAAAAATATAAGTACGATGCTAAAATAAAATTTTATTGCCATTTTCGATATTTTAATGAAAATACATAACAAACATATTTAACAAAACTAAGAGACATTTTTGTGATAAATAATTGTTATTGTCAGGGGCGGAGCATATTGTAAACAATTAATAAGCGAATTAAAAGATTACCGAAAATAACTTGTGGGAATCTCAGGGAAGAAATATCTGATATAAATAACTTTTAAAATCTTAAAATGGAGAACTGGTCCGTATAAAAATGCAAAACATAATACGCCTGATATAGGTATTTTTTAATTTTTTGATATTTCCGAAAGCACAGATAAAAGGGTGAAACTCCCGGCGCAGATGTCATATACTCCCCACGTTAGCGCGATTTTCCCCCTGCCAATTTGGCAAAAACTGTTTGTTGTGTTTATTTATTTTTATTTTTTATTTTAATTCTATAGATTATTTTTATATGTGTATCAATATTTATTGATATCAAACTATTATTTATTTATTTTTATTTCCTTTTTTAAAATATTAGAAGTTACATTTATTACGTTATTTTATTTTTATATTGAAATAAAAAATCACGTGTTATTATTGCCTGATATTTGTTACTAAAATTCAAAAACAAAGTTTTCGCCAAATTCGTGGGGAAAAAAATCGCGCCAACGTGGTGCGTATATGACATCTGTCATTTCACTTATGTATTGGTATTTTTATGTTAACTTGGCGCAGTTGATAACTCGCCAAATATTGTTCTCATAACATATTTATACTTCATTAATTTCATTTAACTATAAACCTTTCACTCATTTCATTTGAAATACATACATTAAAAATACATGTCTTCCACTAATTCCATTTAAAATACTAAAAAGGAAAAGAAAATAAGAAGAAATAATGCCGCAAATAAAAATATTTTATTTAAACACCATAGAATTGTTTCCTATTTACACACGCGATATAAAAAGCTGCCAATGTGGAGATTTGCGCCAAATCTCTAATACAAAGTTATTGCGAATTTTTTTTTCAAACAGAAAAAATTCCAGATTAATTTTCCATTTTTATTAAATGGAAATATGTTTTATTGTACTGATATTGCATTGTATTGTGCGTGCATATTTTTTTGCTCTATGTTACTCCATGAACTTTTAAAATCTTATTATTTACGAAAATCTCCACCGGTGAAAATGACGTATGTACTAAATTTTCGTGATGTATGTACTTTAATTGTGCTTTTTTATTTATTTTTTAATATAATTTCCAAACGGTTGGACATTTATTCTTGGTAATAAATAGACGTCGTTGTCACCTTTATAGGTACCTGCTGTAAAAATTTGAACGAAATCCGTTAAATATTTTTTGAGTTATGCTTGACGAAAGGTTTTAATATCCATCGTAGCTATATATGGGGCAAAGTAATACTGCGCTGTGTATGATTCTTCGTTGCATTCAGACAATAAATAATAATCTGGTCACTTTTTATACGATAATGCAGTATTTTATTTCTGTGGCAACACTGATTTCAGAAAACCTTTCATTTCATTTAAGAAATCAATGTCGATTTAATTTTGTATTAACAGCAATTTTTAATCGAAAAACATGATTTAAAAAAAATGTAAGTGGGCTATGTCAGAAGCTGTTCAAAAACCTTTCGTATGGTATCTCATTCGTTGTTCTGCATTTCATATTTTCCGAGAAAAAGGGATGTTGACAGGAGAAATAATATATAAGGATCTGGTCACTTTTTATATATTTTCATCCTTATTATGTAGACAAGTTTTTAGAAGTACAATTGCAGTAAAACGTGAGAAAGTAAGAGAAAGAGTATAAATATTTTAGTCATATGTAGTGAACGAATGCTATTATCTTTCTGATTTAACCCTGGAGAAGTCGCGCATACCTAGGTTATGATTGGTTTTTACTTTGTCACCAATAAATGAAAATAGTAATCGTCACCTTATTTAGTCGGAGGCAATTGTTGCAACTTCTGCGATAAATTAAGGTGAAGATTATCTGTCGAAAAATAATGCTGACAGTTGTAAAAACCGTACGCATCCTGGGTATATCATACCCGGTACAACTGCTCCCGGGTTAATATAATAATGTCAGTAATAATAATGTGATATTGCTGTTTACACGGCTACTTCAATGCGTCCTTTTCTCTTTTTCAAGTTTTTAATTTTCTTTAAACTTTCTTTTTTCTTTATACGATTTAATAATATTTCTACAACAAGAACCAAAATAGATACAAAGTAACCGGTCAATAGAATTATGAATGCCGGAGCAACATCTATAAGGGTTAATTTTCGTTTACTATTATCGTCTTTTGGATAATTTGGTGGAAATTGCAATTTATGCAAAAAATAACTATCACTGCAATATTTGAAAAAAAGTCCTGAAGCCATAAGTCTGTGCACAAATATATCCAGCATCTTTTTACAACAGAAATCTTTACGGACCATCATTGCAGACATATATTCATTGAAATTGTCTTCTGAGACGAAATTGTAACTAGCAAAAACCCCAGTGTCTTCTGTTGGCATCACGATAGCGTAATTGGGACTATGTTTTTTAAAAAAGGTATCCATTCTCATTTCTGAGCTCAGCAAGTTATCGAAAATATCTTCTCCAATTATTCTTAGACTTTCCACATTTGACTGGAGCATTGCAATAATAACACCTGTTTTAGGATCAGCCATGCAATGATAATCACCATTTTTGACAGCTGTGGCTAATTGTGACACATCTTTAATTTTGGAGATAGGAGGAATAGTGAGAAATGAAAGAACTACGGAATCAAAAGCTAAGCAAAGAAACATAGCTCCAATAACCCATGAGTAGACAACAATTTTTTCTGCAATCGATGAATGCCCTAAAATCGAGCTTTGCCGTAAAACTACTGCGTAAACATGAAACGAAATTTTATCAAATGAATATTTCCGCTTCAAAATGACGTAATGTATTAATATCAGTGCAATTATAGCTAACAAAATTGAGATCCAAAGCGTAAAGGAAAACGATTCGAAAATACCAAAAACACGTGGCTTGTATACCGGTATTGGGGTAAAAAATGAAAAAGAATCAAGTTTAAATGGGTAGCAATACTCAAATCCATCTCTTTTCTCTTTCATCATATCGTTAGGTGGTAAACCAATATCAATTTCTGATCGATTTAAAAGTCCTTCTAGACCGATCCACGTACCATTTGGGAAGAGTCTGCTTTCATCAAAAGTAAGAATGTATGAAGCATCATCAAATTTTTCTGAATTCATTACAAGATAGTTTGTCAGTGTTGATAGTATAGTCACCCACAAGTCTCTTTTGTCTGATACGTAGATTTTGCCTGATATGTTGCTGTAAAAATATTTAATGTCTGAGATGCGAAAACCAATTTTTACAGTTTGCTGATTCTCCATATTTTTTTCACTTAATATTAAGAAATATTTTTTTGTTTTCTCATAAAATCTGTGCCAAAAATATTTGTAATTATATATTGTTCTTTTTTAAGTTGTGAACGAAATACAGCAACTTTCAATTAAAAATAATATAGCTTATCACTCTAGCAATAAGCATGTTTTTATGAAATAACTTTTGTTTTATAAATCTGATTTCGTTTGACTGAAAATATTGAATTCACTGACGCTAGGTATGCAGGAGAGCATTTTCTTTCATATTTCATCATGTAGTGCAAGAACAAGAAATCAGGTAAAAAGTAGTGGGAGTAAAAGTATTATAAGTATTGAGTAAGCATGAGTAAAGTATTTATAGAATTGTGAAAAGTCGCTCAATTTGCGACTTTTATAAACAAGATTTATTT
Organism: Maratus michaelseni; assembly: GCA_963931845.1. Taxonomy (NCBI): domain Eukaryota; kingdom Metazoa; phylum Arthropoda; class Arachnida; order Araneae; family Salticidae; genus Maratus; species Maratus michaelseni. Next base: position 69,854,161 of record OZ007596.1, read on the forward strand.
AAATAAGCAAATTTAAAACATACAAATTTCTTTGGGTGATTCGGGAAAATCTATTTAAGCAACCAGTTTCCTTTCTGTGGAATGTGATTTGGATTTTCGACAAATCACTTTAAATGCAACTTCAGAAAAGTACTTAAAAACACAATCGATCTATGCCCTTACGACCTGATATGTTCACAACATTGGAATCATTAGTACAGTCCAATAAGATTTCGAGTCAAGAGAAGGAGGATTCCAAGTATACTTTGGGATTAAAATATGTATATATTAAAACTAACAAAGTTAAAAAATCCAAGTCCCTGCAATTCGACTTAGTTGGTGTGTACGCATGTTTCATGTGCAGAGCAATAGGATACCATAAGAGCATATGTGATGTATTCTCACATTCCTAAAGACAAAAAGGTGCTGTGTCTATTTTTTAAATACATTTTTTTGGATTTTCTCCGAACTGACAAATATTGACATAACCTATCTGCGTTTTTATATGCAGATAAGACTTTTATTAATCAACTTTGTGTTGCCACAGATCGCCATAAGATCAATTTATTTATAATGGTCATTGCGGCTGGCACAAAGTATTATTTTGTAATGAAATATCGATTTCTATTTTTAAAAACATGTAATCAATCAGAAAACGCACATAATATAATATGTTGGCTTTTTATTTTCACCAGATTTCCAGTTTGTCTTAAAACAGACAATTTTTACTACATTAATTCGCCATTTATAAAACAAACCAGAAATTATGTGATTTCTCCATTACATAAAATGTGGCTGTTTGGGAAACATTTATTTCCACTTCAGTTATTATGTATGATTAAATTCCTTATCCTTTTTTTTCCTTACTCGTTTCACTATAATTTTATTTGTTTAAACTTCCTTTATACCAAGGATGAAAATATGTCAAAAGTCTGTACCAGTAACATCATTTCCCGTCAATAAAGCAATTTTATAGTAAGTTTTACATGAATAGTTTACTAAATAATCAGTAAAAGTTGTTTCAAAAAATAAAACAGTACTTTTCAAAGTTTATATGATTATAATTGCATTGATTTGATAAAACTTACGTACACGTTTAAATGTTATTTCTTCATAGATCAATTATTATCCCGTTACTTAGCAACTATTTTTCAAAAACAGTTTTGAAATAAAATAGATAATCAGTTCGTTTATGTAAATTTGTCATGCATTTTAAGAATAATTAGAAAAAATGCATGAGTCACGCATGAATTATGAAGCACGTTCCAACACTTCTTGAAAATTGTTTCATTTATTGATATATTGAAAGAAGATATTTAAATAAAATATTTAAAAAACCCATAGGCACACTGTTAAAAATCCTGTTTTAACAATCGCCGCACTCTGTCAGTAAAGTATTTGAATCCTTTTGTGTATATGATTTATAAATTTTTACACACAACACAAAGCGTGCTAAAAAATAATTTAGCTAGACAGTGATAACACAGTTGAAATGCACTTTCAGTGCTTTCTATCCATCCACGATAATGTATTCGAATTATTTCATTGCAGCTCTGTATACGATCTACAAATTTTAAAAGCACCACATTTTATACTAAAATTTAACTCAGCTATAAAACGCACTACACAACTGAAAACGTGGTTCTAGTAATTGGCCGGGATCCAGATAGATTTTGCGCTGTTTGCGAAACGAGATTGACCAATCAGAAGCCTGCATTTTTGCGAAACATTCGCTGTTTATTAGTAAACAAATTTTGACAGGTGTCAAGGCGGGGCTTATTTCCCTAACTGCGAAAATTTCGCAGAAATGCAATAGTTATAAACTCCGCCTTTCGCACTAAGCTGAAAAATACACCTGGAGTGTACGTCAAACTGCCGTATTCAGTTTTTCTGATTCAATTTTCAAGTAATATTTAATTTTTAATAATTTATTTTAATTATTATGGGTAGATCAGTGCGCTGATAACTTTTTCAAATTGAAGCAGTCCCAATTTTTGGATTAAAAACTAAAATATACAGTTTAATGCATAAAACGGTTATTTTAGCATGTTTTCTCTATAAATGTACTCTCTTTTTACAAGGCCGTGTAATTGTTTTCGGAAGCAAATTAGTAAAAAATAGATAAAAATAAATTAAAAATAAAAATATTTACTATCTAAAACTGATGATTCATCCCTTTCTTAGTAGAAATATTTCCCAGACGTAACGCGCCACCAACCTAAAGCAACTGAAAATTGTATCATCTCTCCATGTGTTATTTGAGCTCAGCAATTTTCTTCTTGAGTGACAGTTGAAGGAGGAGTTTAAAGTTAATTTTCGCAATTAACTTTTCTCGATCAGTAAAATAGAGAAAACTTCGCAGCTAGTTTTTCGCTATCTCGCATGAAATTCTGCGAGTACTCGGAGGTGCCGCAAATAGCGTAAGCGCAAAGTTCGCAGCGATATTTTCGCAATCTCGACTGAAACTCTGAGAGAGTTTGTATTTGATCGATGTTGCATTTGTGCGTTTCAGTGTAACCAGGGCCGTGCGAAGAGAGGGGCGAAGGGGGCCTCCGCTCCGGGCGCGGAAATTGAGGGGGGCGCCAAATTTATACAGCCAATCACAGTTTTATTTATTAATTTTTTGGCCGTCGATCATTTTCCGAGGAATTTCAGTTTCTCTCTTCGTCATTCTCTTGTTTTCTGTCGCAAAATATCGTGATTTCTCTAGGAAATAAGTTCAATTGCTTATGTTATTTAGTTGTTTGGAATTTCTGAATTAAAATTATCTTTTAAATTTCCAAAATAAACGCGAAATATTTATTTAATAGAACTTATTTCTGTTTCTGCACTTTGTCAATTTCTTTGACACCTGTCACAAAGAGAAATGAGGGGGGGGGGGGGGGCTCCAAACTGAAATTCTGCCCGGGCCCAGTTTTCTCTTCGCACGGTCCTGAGTGTAACAACTATAGCAGAATATTTTATTGTTCGTCGATTACAACGACGTAAAGCCCGCATCTTATGGCGTTTAATATAACATCAGGCTAACCTTTTCATCTCAGTTTAGTAGATTTTAGAAACCGTTTCTTACTATCTAAAGAGGACACCAGATTGTTAATACGAGCAAATCTTGTGTGTATATGTGTGTGGTTATATATATATGCAAATTTTATCTTAAAAACGGCTCTAACGATTTCGAAGTAATTTTGTATCCTACCGTTTTGGGGCACCAGAAAACCTTTGGGCTAGGTCACATGTTCGAGAAAATTCGATTAGTGGGTCACCATGGGTCAGGGTCAAGCTAATTGTATGTAAAAAACGGTTCAAACGATTTTGACTAAATTTTGTATCCTACCATTTTCGGGCATGAGAAGACTATTGGGCTGGGTCAGATGTTCGGGAACTTTAGATTAGTGGATCATTTTTGGGTCAACGCGGATCAAGTAAAATTTATCTAAAAAACGGCTCTAACGATTTTGATTAAATTTTGTATTCTACGAGTTTCGGGCACGAGAAAATCATTGGGCTAGGTCACATGTCCGAGAAAATTCGATTAGTGGGTCATTTTTGGGTCACTGTGGGTCAAGCTAATTTTATCTAAAAAACGGCAATTTAGACTAAATTTTGCATCCTATGGTTTTCGGACAGGATAAGGCTGTTGGGCTAAAGTCACATGTTCGAGAAAATTCGCGCTTAGTGGGTCATTTTGGTCATGGGTCAAGCTATTTTTATCTTAAAAACGGCTCAGAGGATTTGAACTAAATTTAGTATTCTACAGTTTTAGGGAACGAGAAGACAATTGGGCTAGGTTACATATTCGAAAAATGTCGATTAGTGGAACATGGTCATGGGTCATTATGGGTCAATCTATTTTTATCTTAAAAACGGCTCACACTATTTGAACTAAATTTTGTATCCTACGGTTTTGTGGCACGAGAAAACCTGGGCTAGGTCACATGCTCGAGAAAATCTGATTAGTGGGTCAAGCTAATTTTACCTAAAAAACGGTTCAAACGATTTTGACTAAATTTTGTATTCCACCATTTTCGGGCACGAGAAGACTATTGGGCTGGGTCACATGTTCGAGAAGTGGATCACCGCGGGTCAAGTTAATTTTATCTAAAAAACAGCTCGAACGATTTTGATTTTGGGCTAGATCACACGTCCGAGAAAATTCGATTATTAGGTCAAGCTACTTTTATCTTAAAAACGGCCCAGAGGATTTGAACTAAATTTAGTATCAGGGCCGTGCGCGGAAATTGAGGGGCGCCAAATTTATACTACCAACCACGGTTTAATTTATTTATTTATTCATTTTTTGGTCATCGATCATTTTCTGGGGAATTTTTTTTCTCTTTTCATCATTCTTTTTTTTGTGTCTCAAAAAATCATTATCTCTCCAACAAGTAAGTGCAATTTTCTCTTATGCTATTTAGTTGTTTGCAATTTCTGAATTAAAATTAAACCTTTTAAAGTACCAACATAAACGCGAAATGTTTATTCAATAGAATTTATTTCTGTTTCTGTACTCTATCAGTTTTGTGTTACCTGTCACAAAAAGAAGGGGAGGGGGAGGGCCAAATTGAAACTTTGCCCCGGCCGCAGTTTTCTCTTTGCACGGTCCTGTTTAGTATCCTGCAGTTTTAGGGAACGAGAAGACTATTGGACTAGGTCACATGTTCGAGAAATTTCGATTAGTGGGTCAAGCTAATTTTATCTATAAAACAGCTCAGACTATTTAGACTAAACTTTGCATCCTATGGTTTTCGGGCACGAGAAGACTGTTGGGCTAGGTCACGTGTTCGAGAACTTTCGATTAGTGGGTCATTTTTGGATCAACGCGGGTCAAGTTAATTTTATCTAAAAAACGGTTCTAACGATTTTGATTAAATTTTGTATCTGACGAGTTTCGGGCACGAGAAAATTATTGGGCTAAATCACATGTCCGAGAATATTCGATTAGTGGGTCATTTTTGGGCCACTGTGGGTCAAGCTAATTTTATTTAAAAAACGGCTCAGACTATTTAGACTAAATTTCGTATCCTATGGTTTTCGGGCAAGAGAAGACTGTTGGGCTAGGTCACATGTTCGAGAAAATTTGATTAGTGGATCATTTTGGTCATGGTCATTATGGGTCAAGCTATTTTTATCTTAAAGACGGCTCAGAGGATTTGAACTAAATTTAGTATCCTACAGTTTCAAGGAACGAGAAGACTATTGTGCTAGGTTACATGTTCCTGAAATTCCGATTAGTGGGTCATGGGTCATTATGGGTCAAGCTATTTTTATCTTAAAAACGGCTCAGACGATTTGAACTAAATTTTGTATCCTATGGTTTTTGGGCACGAGAAAATCATTGAGCTAGGTCACATGCTCGGGAAAATCCGATTAGTGGGTCATTTTTGGGTCAAGCTAATTTTATCTAAAAAACGGCTCAGACTATTTTGAATAAATTTCATATCCTACGGGTTTCGGGTACGAGAAGACAATTGGGCTTGGTCACATGTTCGAGAAAATTTGATTAATGGGTTATTTTGGTCATGATATTTGAACTCAAAGCTAATTTTGATCGAGCATAGTTCGGTCTTCCCTGCTCGTTCGATATTTATTCTAGAAAAGAATAACACTTTTTGCATACTTTTTTAATTTTTAAATAAGAAAAGAGTAAACATAAATTTGTCTTAGAGATTTACATAAGTATTTATTTAAAAAAAATAAAATAATAATTTTTAGATGAAAATAGTTATTAGGGTTTCTTAAAAAGCGTCTTAGGGTCACTTAAAAAGTGAAAACGGAACCATTATAAGATCATTCGTGTGTCTGTTTGTCATAGTCGTTTTTCTGGTAAACTGTAGAATGTGGAAAGTTCAAAAAGTTATGAAGCCTACTGACCAGTGTTGAATTCAGAGGTTGGCCCGGGGGAATGCCGGAAGATTTGAGATCTTATGCTTTTAATGATTAAAAAGTGCAATCTCACCCCCCCCCCCCCCTCCCGGAGTCACAGAAATCCCTCCCGCAGAAAAGCGTCTGAATTCAGCACAGCACTGCTATTGACCCACATATTTTAAGATTAGCCATTAACAAATATGTTTAGGAAAATTTTAGGAAAGATAATTAAATTACTTGATTTTTTTTTTTTTTTTTTTTTTTTTTTTTTTTTTTTTTATAATATTGTGTGAAGATCTTGCAACACCGAACTCAAAAATACATTTGTTTTAATTTTAGATATTATATTTTCAGAGATATCGTCGAAAATGTACTGCAAAAATATGTCCCCCCACCCCTCTATTTCCGAATCTACTGAAAATAAAATTGTGAAAAAATTGGGGGTAGTAGTAGTTTTTGAACATTGCAGGAAAACTATATAGTCCAGTCAAATTAGCCCATTTTTGAGCAGTTTGCCATAATAAATGCTAAGGAGATAAAAATTGGTCCAGTTGTTCATTGATGGCTACTGATGACTATGTAAAAAGTCTTGATGGATAGGGGGGGAGGGGGGGGCTAAACAGAGTATTTTTTTTTTTAGTTTTTTACAAATATCTCAGAAATTGTTTTTCATGAAAAAACTACTCCAACATAAATTAAAGAACATAAAATTATCTACAAATGGCAGGTATATACAGTGTAACCTCGATTATCAGTCAGAAGACCGGAGCTTTGACGGATTTTCCCCCCAAAAATCACTTAATTTCAAATTAATTTATTTAATGTCGTCATAATAAATTCTAAAGGGATAAAAAATGGTCCAGTTGTTCATTGATGGCTACTGATGACTATGTAAAAAGTCCCCATGGATAGGAGGTGAGCGGGGGGAGGGGGGGGGCTAAACAAAGTACTTTTTTCATTTTTTACAAATATCTGTGAAATTGTTGTTTTTCATGAAAATACTCCAACATAAATCAAAGAACATAAAATTATCTACAAATGACAGGTATATACAGTGGAACCTCGATTATCCGTCAGTCAGAAGACCGGAGCTTTGACGGATTTTCCCCCCAAAAATCACTTAATTTCAAATTAATTTATTTAATGTCGCCATAATAAATTCTAAAGGGATAAAAATTGGTCCAGTTGTTCATTGATGGCTACTGATGACTATGTAAAAAGTCCCCATGGATAGAAGGTGAACGGGGGTGGCTAAATAAAGTATTTTTTTTAGTTTTTTACAAATATCTCAGAAACTGATGGTTTTCATGAAAAAATTACTCAGACATAAATTAACTCACACACTCACTCATCTGCCATGGTGACTGCCTGAATGCTACACCTATAGCTATATATACAGATCAACAGGATGAGGACGACATTGAGATTACGGATACAGTCATGCTGAGAACGCCTTCTAATGAGCCGTCCACTTCAGCTGATGATGATGTGTAAAGAAAAAAAGAATATTTTGACTTAGTAAGTATTTGCTTAATGATAAATTAGTACTTTCATTGTTCCCTATTATGTTTTGTCACATTTACAAAATTTCACGTGAAATTTTATGTTATTTAATTTATGTTAATTTGACGGACTTTCCGCAAAAAAATCACTTTAATTTCAAATTTATTTACTTAATGTCGCCATAATAAATGCTACAGAGTTAAAAATTGATACAGTTGTTTATTGATGGCTACTGATGACTATGTAAAAAGTCCTGATGGATAGAAGGTGAGCGAGGGTAGGGCGTGGGGCAAAATAAAGAACTTTTTTAGTTTTTTACAAATATCTCAGAAATTAAGTAGTAATTTTTTCATGAAAACCAACAGTTTCTGAGATATTTGTAAAAAACTAAAAAAATTCTTTATTTCCCCCCCCCTCCCCTCTTATCCATCAGGACTTTTTACATAGTCATCAGTAACTATCAATGAACAACTGTACCAATTTTTATCTCTGTAGCATTTATTATGGCGACATTAGGTAAATAAATTTGAAATTAAAGGGATTTTTTTGCGGAAAATCCGTCAAAACTCCGGTCTCCTGAGTGACGGATAATCGAGGTTCCACTGTATATACCTGTCATTTGCAGAGAATTTTATGTTATTTAATTTATGTCAAAGTAATTTTTTCATGAAAACCAACAATTTCTGAGATATTTGTAAAAAACTAAAAAAATTACTTTATTTTGCCCCCCTCCCCTCCTATCCATCAGGACTTTTTACATAGTCATCAGTAGCCATCAATGAACAACTGTACCAATTTTTATCTCTGTAGCATTTATTATGGCGACATTAGGTAAATAAATTTGAAATTAAATTGATTTTTTTGCGGAAAATCCGTCAAAACTCCGGTCTCCTGAGTGACGGATAATCGAGGTTCCACTGTATATACCTGTCATTTGCAGAGAATTTTATGTTATTTAATTTATGTCAAAGTAATTTTTTCATGAAAACCAACAATTTCTGAGATATTTGTAAAAAACTAAAAAAATTACTTTATTTTGCCCCCCTCCCCTCCTATCCATCAGAACTTTTTACATAGTCATCAATGAACAATTTTACCAATTTTTATCTCGGTAGCATTTATTATGGCGACATTAAGTAAATAAATTTGAAATTAAAGTGATTTTTTTGCAGAAAATCCGTCAAAGCTGCGGTCTTCTGACTGACGGATAATCGAGGTTCCACTGTATATACCTGTCATTTGTAGATAATTTTATGTTCTTTAATTTACGTCAGAGTAGTTTTTTCATGAAAAACAACAATTTCTGAGATATTTGTAAAAAACAAAAAAAAATACTTTGTTTAGCCCCTGCTCACCTCCTATCCATGGGGACTTTTTACATAGTCATCAGTAGCCATCAATGAACAACTGGACCAATTTTTATCTCCTTAGCATTTATTATGGCAAAAAAACCTAATTTGACTGGACTAATAACGATTTTCCTAAGTCAGATAGTTTTTGAGAAAAACACTTTTTCAGTTACACACAAACTTTACTTTTTGGGCTGTCCGCAGGGGAGTTGAATGGCGCTCAAGGTACTGATCGATGCAGATTCATCCAAGGATAGTTGATAATGATTTTCAAAAAATAAATAAAAAAATCGGTAATTAGCCGAGATATTAATTAAATTACTTGCCTTTAAAAAAATTGGGGTAGTAGGAGTTTACTAATTAATAAATTCAATGTATGGAACACTTTGAGCGCGAGTTATACTTGCACTTGACCGATTTATTTTTATGTATACCTTCTGTCGCTACGATGAGAATCATATTTTCAAAAGTTTCTCTTAAAATCTCAAAAACTGTTTAAAGAATATATAATTGAAAATATTATGCAGTTTCATAACTTTATACTTCATGAAAATATAGAAATATCAATTTAAATATGGTAGATCTTTAAAAATTCATTTTCAGATAAATGCATTAAAATCCTGAAAGAAGGCGCAGCAACTATAGACAGTACATCATAAAGACCGTTATATCTTTTGACCTAAATGTGATTTGCCTCATTTTACTCTAATGCCTGAAGAGCAGTGCTATTCAACGCAGGGTCTGAAGGTGGAGTCCTGCATGAGTCGTCGGGTTGTGCCCGACTCGAACCCGGAAATTATGCTTAAAGTCAAACCCAAACCCAATGTGAAAAAAATTATGTATATTTTAATACAATTATGGAAATGTGGTTTATAATTATATCTCTAATATCAATTTTATTTATTTTTTAATAAACATGAACACATATACACTCCAAATGTATAGTCTTATTAAAAAATATTCAGCACTTTCTTTTGAAATACATTCATGGTATAAAACTTTCCCCGGAATCCAACCCGAAAATATCAAAACTAAATCTGAAAAAGACTTACACATGAAACGTTTAAAGTGAACCCAACTCACACCGAAATAAATAGCACAAACCTGAACCTCGGGTTGGGTCGGGTCAGGGAAAATTGAGTAACTCGAGCCGTGCACTACTCTATCCAAATGACGGCCTTTGAAGGCTTTCTTAGTACCTCTTAGAATATTTTCAAATGCTTGCTTTAAAAAAATGTATTTTTTTCTAAGTTATTTTGTTTTAAAATAATTAATATTTGTATACCTTTTTAAGACTTTCTAACATCAATAATAGTCAACATAATATAGCTGAAAAGTGTTTACGACTTCGGTTTAACTGTCGGCGCTCTAATTCCCATAAACACAGTCGGATTGTCATGTAATTTATATATGTTATTGAGCTTTACTGTACCATTATCTCTGTTGAAAATGAAGTGTGCCATATTTATAGTCCAGTTATAGGGACTAGAGTCCTGCATCGGATCGGATAACCTGATTTTATTCGACCCAATCTGTAGGTCAGGTTGATGCTAATTTTTACTGCAATTCTTTCGGTTTCGGCTTAGGAATTGATTCTCTCAGTCAGGTTTACGTTGACCCAATTTTTCGAAAAAATCTAGAATATTTTTTCCAATAAAAAATACTATGTATTTGAACATTAATGAGTACATATATATATGTTCATTTTTCCACATAAAAGATAAAATTGACATTAGTTATAACTGTAGAGTATTTTCCTTAATTATTTTAAAATATGGATTTATTTTCTTTTATTTCAGTGTCAAGTTTCGGGTTGAAGATATATTTTTTTCGGGTTCACTTGAAATAGAATTTTTGGGTCCAGATATAACCCGACCCAAGCAAGACTCTAAAAATAGACACAAAATAATTCCGTTATATTATAGTCTACGGGGAAAAATAGCTTGCAGTGCATTTTAATGATGTTACACCATTTCAAACAACACGAAATTGATATGTATTTCTGAGGTGCACCGAAACATGCTTTCTACAGAATATATAGTGGAAAGCATTTATCATGCATTTACAGGATCATACTAAAGAATTCTGTTACATAATTAATGGTCCACGGACAAAAAACATTTGTGCTGTATTTTAATGATGTTACACTATTGAAAACATAAAACACAGAAAAAGTATATTAGAAGATGCTTACTGTGAAATATAGTATGCATAGCATTTATCGTTCATTCTTTTTGTGTCCCTGTAAATCTATACTACTAAAAGAAAGTTTCGCTTTGCATGTGTGTGTCCGATGGCTAGGAAAATCTAGCACAGCTAGAAGTAAAAAGAATTAGGTGAGGATAGTACAAAACCTGTCCTGGTGCACCTGAGAATCAGAATTGTAATATTTTGAAAATTAGCATAGATATTAAATAAAAACTCATCAAAATCGCAAAAATGAGATCAGGATTTAGAGAAATAAGATCGCTACAGTATTGTAAAAAACCTCTATTGTATAGGAAACCAGGGTCAAATATTCATTTATTATTCAAAGTTACAGGGCATCTCATGCCAATCTGAAATCACATTTTCATTCATAACTTTAACAAGATATTTTAAAAAAATTCGCAAAAGACTCATCTTTGTATGAATTTATAGGTACCAACCTCTCATTAATATTCCGTAACATGCGGGTTAATTTGACCCACGTTTAACACGCTACGCACCAGAAATTGTTTTAAGAAATGAAATTAAATAAATTCCATGTAGAAACCTGAAATTGAATAAATAAAGATATTTTTTCTGGTTTGAAGCGTTGTTAAACTGGTCAAATTAACACGCATATTACGGATTATTAATGATATGTTGGCACCTATGTGAATTGTAAAGATTCCGTTAAAATATCTTCATACTACTGTTGTTAAACTGGTCAAATTAACCCGCATATTACGGAATATTAATGATATGTTGGCACCTATGTGAATTGTAAAGATTCCGTTAAAATATCTTCATACTACTGTTGTTAAACTGGTCAAATTAACCCGCATATTACGGAATATTAATGATATGTTGGCACCTATGTGAATTGTAAAGATTCCGTTAAATTATCTTCATACTACTGTTGTTAAACTGGTCAAATTAACCCGCATATTACGGAATATTAATGATATGTTGGCACCTATGTGAATTGTAAAGATTCCGTTAAAATATCTTCATACTACTGTTGTTAAACTGGTCAAATTAACCCGCATATTACGGAATATTAATGATATGTTGGCACCTATGTGAATTGTAAAGATTCCGTTAAAATATCTTCATACTACTGTTGTTAAACTGGTCAAATTAACCCGCATATTACGGAATATTAATGATATGTTGGCACCTATGTGAATTGTAAAGATTCCGTTAAATTATCTTCATACTACTGTTGTTAAACTGGTCAAATTAACCCGCATATTACGGATTATTAATGATATGTTGGCACCTATGTGAATTGTAAAGATTCCGTTAAAATATCTTCATACTACTGTTGTTAAACTGGTCAAATTAACCGCATATTACGGAATATTAATGATATGTTGGCACCTATGTGAATTGTAAAGATTCCGTTAAAATATCTTCATACTACTGTTGTTAAACTGGTCAAATTAACCCGCATATTACGGAATATTAATGATATGTTGGCACCTATGTGAATTGTAAAGATTCCGTTAAAATATCTTCATACTACTGTTGTTAAACTGGTCAAATTAACCCGCATATTACGGAATATTAATGATATGTTGGCACCTATGTGAATTGTAAAGATTCCGTTAAATTATCTTCATACTACTGTTGTTAAACTGGTCAAATTAACCCGCATATTACGGAATATTAATGATATGTTGGCACCTATGTGAATTGTAAAGATTCCGTTAAAATATCTTCATACTACTGTTGTTAAACTGGTCAAATTAACCCGCATATTACGGAATATTAATGATATGTTGGCACCTATGTGAATTGTAAAGATTCCGTTAAAATATCTTCATACTACTGTTGTTAAACTGGTCAAATTAACCCGCATATTACGGAATATTAATGATATGTTGGCACCTATGTGAATTGTAAAGATTCCGTTAAAATATCTTCATACTACTGTTGTTAAACTGGTCAAATTAACCCGCATATTACGGAATATTAATGATATGTTGGCACCTATGTGAATTGTAAAGATTCCGTTAAATTATCTTCATACTACTGTTGTTAAACTGGTCAAATTAACCCGCATATTACGGAATATTAATGATATGTTGGCACCTATGTGAATTGTAAAGATTCCGTTAAAATATCTTCATACTACTGTTGTTAAACTGGTCAAATTAACCCGCATATTACGGAATATTAATGATATGTTGGCACCTATGTGAATTGTAAAGATTCCGTTAAAATATCTTCATACTACTGTTGTTAAACTGGTCAAATTAACCCGCATATTACGGAATATTAATGATATGTTGGCACCTATGTGAATTGTAAAGATTCCGTTAAAATATCTTCATACTACTGTTGTTAAACTGGTCAAATTAACCCGCATATTACGGAATATTAATGATATGTTGGCACCTATGTGAATTGTAAAGATTCCGTTAAAATATCTTCATACTACTGTTGTTAAACTGGTCAAAGTAACCCGCATATTACGGAATATTAATGATATGTTGGCACCTATGTGAATTGTAAAGATTCCGTTAAAATATCTTCATACTACTGTTGTTAAACTGGTCAAATTAACCCGCATATTACGGAATATTAATGATATGTTGGCACCTATGTGAATTGTAAAGATTCCGTTAAAATATCTTCATACTACTGTTGTTAAACTGGTCAAATTAACCCGCATATTACGGAATATTAATGATATGTTGGCACCTATGTGAATTGTAAAGATTCCGTTAAAATATCTTCATACTACTGTTGTTAAACTGGTCAAATTAACCCGCATATTACGGAATATTAATGATATGTTGGCACCTATGTGAATTGTAAAGATTCCGTTAAAATATCTTCATACTACTGTTGTTAAACTGGTCAAATTAACCCGCATATTACGGAATATTAATGATATGTTGGCACCTATGTGAATTGTAAAGATTCCGTTAAAATATCTTCATACTACTGTTGTTAAACTGGTCAAATTAACCCGCATATTACGGAATATTAATGATATGTTGGCACCTATGTGAATTGTAAAGATTCCGTTAAAATATCTTCATACTACTGTTATGAACGAAAACACAACTTCGGATTGGATAAAAATTAATCATTTGTAGTTGAGTACTTCTCCATAATGTTTTTTTTTCTAACTGTGACTTATATCCATAACTTATTTTATAATGTTCCGAACTTCTCCAAACTAGTTTCATTTTGCCAAATTAGCATAATAATCAGCACTCACAGCTTCAGGGTATATTTCTATAAAAGAGCTACCAGAATTTTCTAATAATAATCTTACTGAAATTGGAAATTAAGTTCCTAGCTTAACGAAATGAAACAATCTTTTAAAATGTTTAGTGGTCCTCCTAATTAGTCATTTAACGAAGGGTACTGAAAAATCTGCTCCCCCTACATGTTTTTTCCTCTAACTGTATCCAGTTTCCGTATTTCAGCAACTAACTTTCTAATTTCAATACAACTAATTCCAAACATTATAATTAACTTAAAAATCACCCTTTATAACATTAAAGTAAACTTATGATAATCACCCTTTATAACATTAAAGTAAACTTATGATAATCACCCTCTATAGCATTAAAGTAAACTTATGATAATCACCCTTTATAACATTAAAGTAAACTTATGATAATCACCCTCTATAGCATTAAAGTAAACTTATCAGATGTATATACCACTCTTTCCAAATAATAATTTCAGATTTTTTTAAAAATTTCATTTCAAAGTATCTCGAGTTCTATGGGACCGATTACAAGTGGGTTTGGCTCATTCAACTTCATGTCGATAGCCTAGCATATTTTAGCTCCATCTACCACCGCCACGGGGCACATTCTTATCTTGCCTTTGACTCATTCGACTTGATTTCGATCGCCTAAGAGATTTTAGTTCCACTTTCCTCTGCCAGTAGACGCATGCAAAATGTTAAGTAATATTTTAATAAATACTAGAATCCGTCAGGCCGAAATGTCGGAGCATTGAGTGGGATAAACATAAAATATAACATTAACATTATATAATATATATTTTTTATTTTTATATTTACTGTTTAATAGTATAAAAGAAAATTTACAATAACAGCTGTTGAATCTTCAAGTGTTTATTCGGTCAACAGTTGCCTCAGATGCTGCTCAAATGCTAATCTATCAGCAATCTTCTAATTTGGTCTAGCCTATCCTTTGCGAAAGGCACTTCAATCAGAACATCCTCTAAACGTCGAACCCTGCTAAACGCGACATAAGTTGCTCCAAGTGACAACTCCTTTTCACCAATGTCCACAGCTATTTTTGACAAAGTTAAACCTTGGGATTTGTGTATGGTGACAGCGTATGAAACTGTTAAAGGTAACTGAGTACGGGAGCATGAGACATTGTTTTCTTTCCAAGACTTTGTAATAGGTGTGACAGGAAAAAGTCTTTCAGTGAGAAATTGTCCCCGATAATCATCAAAATGAACCATTACTGCCTGTGGCAAGCCTGGAGGCCGTAATCCTGGTCCGTAGACAATATATTTTACCGTACCAAGTGCACCGTTGACCAATCCTCCGTCTGTCCACAGATTGGTACGCAACATAATTCTGCATCCAATTGCTAAAAAAAGTTCAGCCTGAAGTCCAGACGCGTGCTCATCTTCACTCCATCTTGCTATTTGATTATTGTGGTCTGCTAATATTCTTGCCACTGGCCATTTTGATTTACGAAGTACTTCTTGATTATGTTCTTCAGCTTGCTGGTTTGTGGGAAAAAGGCGTATGGCATCTTGAAATCTTTCAAGTTCAGCCGGAGGCTGTATAGCTTTACGTCGTTGCATAAGGGATGCGTATTGGTCGCCTGTAACTTCGCCTGCGGAAAGCGAATCAAGATTCTCTCTAAACTGTATTTGCTGATCGTCGCTTTGTCTCATTGACTTTGTTAAGGTGAAACATTTTTCAAACATCTTAAGAACTGTTTGTCCACGTAAAGCCAAAATGTCTTTTATAGAATGTCTCCTATATAGAGGTGTGTCTTTTACAGGCTGTAGCTGCCTAATATCTCTAATCAGGTAAACAAATAAGCCTCCAAAAGGTTCAATGCTGTCTGGTTTACCTTCGCGACATCTTTGCTCAAGTGCAGCCATCAGACGGCATCCGATCATTGAAAATTCGTCAATAATGAGAAATGAAACTGGATTCATGCTGAGCTGTAGATTTCTTGCTGCTTCACTTCCTAAATCAGCAAACGCTTTAAAACATGTTGGTACTTTTAGTGCAGAGTGAATTGTTTTGCCCTCGACATTAATTGCAGCAGCACCTGTTGGAGCCAAAACCATAATAGCTTCCGGTCCTAACTGCTCGGTAACTCTTTTACGAATTTCTTTTATTACCGTACTTTTTCCAGCTCCAGCTTTCCCAATAATAAAAGTATGTTTAGGGCAATTTATAAATCTTGATTGCAAAGACGAAAGCTGTTGCGTGCATAAGTGAAGTATTTTTTGCTGCTCATCTGTAAATCTGATCTCAGACGTATCGTAATTTTGATGCACTGTAAGTTGTTGTTCTTTACAGTAATTTAAAAATGAAGTAAAATTGCGATCAGGGTACTTGTAACTCTCACTTTTCCACTCACATGCATGATCAATCACGCGTTGCCCCAAAGTATCCTCGTTTGTCTGCACAGGAACTATGGCAGCTGCTGCCATATATGTATCAATCTCGCGGTATTCTTCTTGCAGGATTTCTGTGTCATGAGTACTGCTAACAGCAGGAAAATTTATTTCTTCGTGTGCATCAATATTTAGATCATTGAATGCTTCCTCCCATGAGTGATATGCAGACGGCAGGCTTTCTTGCAATAAAGAGTCAGAATTACCTCTCCAAGGATAATTGAGTAATACTTGTTGCCTATAGTATTCTTCGGCTAGAGTTGTGTCGTGGTTGAGTGATGTAAGAGGAAAAACTCTGACAACTGCATCTTTTCTTCTTTGGTGATAATCGACTCCTCTTACTGAGAAAGATTTTGCAAACTTAAGAAGCGTACAGGAAATAAGTTTCTCCGGCCGCGCGCAATATTTCTGAAGCATGCTTTTTGATGGTCTTTCGTCGCTTGAAAAGTTGATTTCTTCCGAGTTCTTATCATGAAGCCGTATTGTAACTACTTCCCAACTACTGTGGTACATTGGCCATCCCATTAATATGTGTACTACCTCTTGGGCTGAGTAATCCCTTTCAGAAACAGAAGACAAAATAAGTTTTTGGACTGCTTGAACCGCTGGATTTGTTTCGTTCATCTTATTTAAAATCTCAGATAACAATTCCTTGGATTTTACGAGGACGTCCTTGTCAGGATTAACAGCACTGCATAGTTTTTCAAAATATGCTGTTACGGCTGCTACATTTTCAGCGTTAGTCATGTCTAGTGTTTCCATGTTTGGCGCCCCTCTTAACCACAACAATCCATGCATGTGAGGACTTCCACGCCACTGCCATTCGAAACGAACCCAGTAGTCGTCTATTAAAAATAACGGCGTCAAGATTTTTCTCAAAAATATATCACAACGTTTTTGAAAGAGCCAACCATTCAACAGAGGGTTGTCGTGCATTAATTGTCTGCGTTCTGTATCAGTCAGCTCATTTGGATCTTTGTTAGGCTCTAAAAGTCTGAAAAGATCAGGCCAGTGATAATCAGCTGCAGACAGTGTAAAAAAAAATTGTTGGTGCTCCAATTTGTCCTACCATGGAAAGAAGTTCCCCACAACGTGCACGCCAGTATCATTTTGTGGATCTTAATTTGCTAGCATAAATCATAATGTGTTTTGCCATTTCTGGTTGCCTATTCAGAATATCACGCATCTGCTCTACCGTCTTATTGCTGAACCTATTTCGCTGAACGAAAAAACGCCCTTTAGCCAAAGACTGCCACCGAAGAATTGAATTCATGGCAAAGTAGCGAAATCGGGGGTCTTTAGCAAATCGCCCATTTTCATACTTCATTAGGAACTTAAAATACTCATCAGGAGAGACTGCTTTTTGACGAGGTTGTCGTAAGTCAGCTGTACCATGTGGAAAAAGATGAAGAAAAGCACGTGCTATGTAACCCTCTTCTTGAAATTCGTTGATAGGCTGTGAATTTAATGAAGGGTGAGGCACACGAATTGCGAAATTTATTAAGTTGTTTTGATCTACCGGTTCAAGTAGTGGTCTAAATGACTCGCGCCTTATTTCCTCGTTCAAAGTATCAATATCCTCAGTAATATCGGTTGCTGTTGGTAACATTTGAGATACGTCACCATTCTCAGGTAATGTAGCGATCAAATCTTCATCAATTGTGATATTTGAATAATAAGGATTGTGAGCTTTAAGCCATCTGAGTGCTTCTAGAAGGCGTTGTGAGCGAATAGAAAACTCTGCACATCCTGATAAAGTATCTTTTGTCACTAACACAATTGAAGTCATATCTGAAGGATTGACAGGCAGGCGCGAAATAAAACTCTCAATATTTTGTTTAAAGCTGATTACATTTCCGCTGTATCCATACTGTGAGCCTCATATACGGTAAAGAGAAACCACTGGATGTATTTGAGTGATCATCATTTGTTCAATGTAGCTCAGATCTTTGAGACAAATAGGAACTGGACCTGGTTCCATCGAATTAGTGGCAGAAAACTTGAAAGCACCGTCTCTACACTTGCATGTCTGGCAGAGCCCAGCAGTATTTAATATGATATCAGGGAAAGCTCTGTGACACGTATTACAGGACACATAGGTGATTTGCGATACCTCTCTATCAAACCTGATTGCTTCATTCATTTGAGTTGTCAGTATACCGGTACTCGGCAAAAAATCTGAAGGTAACTGACTTGTGCGACTTCTCCGCATTGAATTACGATTCGCAATTCTTCTCATTTCAGCTGATTGCTTTCTCTTAACTGGCATCCTTGCAAATTCTATATAATAAAAACATATAATCCGTTCATATATAAAATTTTTTTCAATATATATATATATTTTTTTTTATCCTGGATTGGCTGGACTATATCAAAATAAACAGATTTACTCTCATACTTCTTTTATACAATAAGCTTGAATGAAAAGAAAAAAATATATTTTGAAATTGAAACAAAAAGTTTAATTACACCAATTGCTGAGTTCGATTTAAAAAAAACTAAATTCATGTCCTTAATACGATTTAAACTTCATTGCACGTGTTTTAAGATAAAAATGTATGGGGTCCTTATTTCAGAAAAGTAAAATATATGTAAAATATATAAAAGTAAAATATATGGGACCGAGATTAAGAGCTTTTACTAAAAGGTTGTTTCCGAGTATATTGTTATTTAAATAAGTTTCTCATGATAAAAAATGGCAACAATATAAATCATTTCAATTTTCTTTTTATTTAATTCAAAAGTTTTTCATGATAAAAAATGGCAACAATATAAATTATTTCAATTTTCTTTTTATTTAATTCAAACAATCGCAATGTTATCTCTATGGGGAAATGGAAAATTCTAGAGCAGACGATTCCGGGCGTTAGAGTTGACGAATATTTCTGTTTTTCAATCCCCGGCGAGATTTTGCCACTACCGACTTCCAGTCCAATTTTGGTATCAATGCGGCAAATATTTTGGCCGCTATCGTGTACACAAAAGTGTAATTTTTCATGGGAAGCCGGAGCTTTGCTCCGACAATAAATTATTAAAAAATAAATATGAATTTTAAATTTTATCAATGAGTAATAATATGGATCATAATTACACTACTTTGTTGATGAATAAATAAGCCTTGTTTTAAAAATCATTAAAAAAATAATTTCATACAAAATAAGGTTAAAGATATAAAATCATATAAATTTGAGGTTTGTTTTAATTTATTATCACGGGCCCAGGTAACGCCAGGTGGGTCAGCTAGTGAAAAATAAATGCTATTAGTTGTGGTATGCATTTTTAAGGTCAACTAACTATCTGCATATTACATGATAGGTGTATAACACAGGTAAAGTGATGTGTATAAATTTTATGTATCCTATAAATGGCTACAAAAAAAACCTCGTAAATATTACTGTTTAATTGCTGTGGAATTAACTGTGGAATTGCTTAAGGATGTTTTTCACTTGTGTTATGCATTTTTCTGTTGAATCATTTTCAGAATAGTAAGAGATGTTTGTACAATGTAAAAATTCATATACAGGACACGCAAAAAACTATATACATTGTCATCTATGGATAGTAATTGCTGGAATTTCATTTTTAGTTGTATTATGAATTTTTTACCCGAATTAAAGTTTAGCTTAATATGTGATGTATATAAAAATCTGTAAATAATATACAGGGCTGTACGAAAGAATTCAAGTGCATTTCTGCTTATTACTGGAGATTGCTTAAGGTGAATTTTTAACTGTGTAATGCATTTTCTAACTGAAAATGTTTTCCCCATACAATGTAGTATATGTACAAATCTACATATCATATACAGAGCTGCAGAAAAGAATTTGACTATTTTTCGCCGTTATGGACAGAAAATTTTGAAATCAGGTTTTTAAATGTTTTTTACATTTTCTGAAATATCTACTTACATATCTTCTTTGTCTTTATTGGATGGTAGAGTTTGTTTTGTAATGATATTCTGGATAGAGGTATGCACAGGCTCGGATGGAGAATCTTACTTTTTTCTGCAGACTCGGTCCAGGCTAGATGTTTTATCCAGCCTTGACCCCTGCAGACTTCTACATACTCTCCTCCGAGTAAATATGTGTGTGTTGGGCTGCCATTTTATTGATTAATTTTTGTAAAAGTTAATGTGATGTTCTATATTTGTTTATCGAAATCGTTATACATTTAATTTGGTTTAATAAATTAGAGATATTTTTAAACATCTATTATTGTCTCTCTAGAGCTCTACATTACATTTATGATTTTCTTACTGAATCTTCATTTCAATGTAATTGTCTAAATCATTTTTTTTTAAATCAGTGTTTCTTTAATCATATTGTTGTTATTCAGTATTCCATGAATTTCGAACATCATCTGAAAATAAAATCTATTCATAATTAAGTGTGCTTTTTGAATAATTGTAATAGTAGGATAAAATTGCTTCAAATATATCAGCACGTTTTCTAGAAATTCAGTCGGCCCGGGCCGAACATTTTACTTTTATATCGAATCGAGCCGGACCAATAATTTTTTTCTACAAATCGGACCTCTAAACTTTGGCCCATCCTATAATTCTGGATGTGCTGGAAAGTGTTTCATAATCTATAAAACTTAAAATAAGTGCCTAATGCATGGTTTTTATTTTAATAGCAGGTGGCATTAACACTTTTGACTTCTTCCCCTACAAACATTTTTGAGTTAGAGGTAAAACTTGATGCTAAATTTACCATAATTTATGTTTTTCTGCAATTTATTTTTACATGAGAGAAGGCTAATTGGAAATGCTGATATAGCCTTAAAAAAAGATATGATCTTTTCCCCCTCAGAAATAAAGGTGTTTATTGTAAATTCATACACACATTGTTGACTTGCTAATATGTAGCACAACTGGAATGGTAGGAAATAATTTTCCACTTTGTAATAACTTTCATAAACATGTCACAAACTATTTACATGGACGTACACAAGAAAAGGCTGCAGACTCACCCTCCTCTGCTGTAGATCTTTGAAAAAAGTATTGAGAGAAAATAAATATAAAAGCTGTTTGTGATGGAATTAATTACTGCATGATTGCAATTTGATTGTTTTAGTATTTTAAAGGTTTCTATTTTATTTCATTACAAGTTTAAGCCATTATTTTATTTCAACTTTAAATTTTTCATTCACTATTCAGTCACTAATGCTACTTAACATAACTACTGAATGTGTCCAATTTTCTACTGTCTTTGAGTTTTCTCAGCTACATTCTCTTTCTTTTAAGTAGGGCTTAATTTCTAACAAAAAGAAATACTGGAGTTTTTTAATATTCTGTGATACCAACAACTGTAGTGTACCCCTCCCTTCCTGCCCCTTCTTCTGCATATTTGTATGTCATTACTTTATTTGCAAATTTAAAGCATTTTTTTCTTCAGCAAAAGAAAAGTCTTAATATTTATTTGAATATATTCTCTATGCTTATGAGCATAGTTGTAACTATTATGTTTTTTTTTATTATAATTTTTTTTTCTGATTAGTAATCTTCACCTTATTTAACCGCAGAAATATGCTATTAAATAAGATGAAGATTACTATTTGGAAATAGTTCGGTAGCTATGCATTATATATATATATATATATAATAAAATCTAATAAATGAACCGATAGCAAAAACATTTATAAGGGCAATTTTTAGAAAATCATTCTTGAAGGATTTTTTTTAATATCAAACCAGTAAATCATAACATACAATGATATGTTTCTGTGGCCTTTGGTGCACAATATTTATAAGCTCTCGTGAATTCTGGCTAGTATTTAAATATTCACTAAAAATGAAGAAGTACTGGAGCTGTACTCTGGTGCAAATTAAGCACTGCTTTTAAGTATATGAATTTGGGAGAACAGGGGACCTTAGCAGAACATAGAGCCCATTCTATCCTTCTAGATATTTTCCCACTTATTTTGGAGGGAAATAAAGCTCCTTGTGCAAATGGACTTGACAAAATAAGGTAATACAGTAAAGTCAATGAAAATGGAATTTGTCTATAGTGAAATCTCGTCTTAAGTGGAAAAATTGCTTGGTCCCAGTGAAAAGGAATACTATTTATTATAAATGGTGGTGCACTTGGAAAGACGAAATCCTGTCTGAAATGCAATTTCCTTTCGGCCTCTTGCGTTTCCATGTTAGCATGTTTTACTGTCCTTTTGAAAATATAATTAAATACTTTTTCCTCTGGGCCAGAACTAACTTTTTTTGGGGGGTCTGAAGATAAGTACTTTCCATTTCTGCAGATTTGTGAAGAGGAGTGATATTAGCGCAGGGAGTATGGGTTTAAAAAAGGCCTTAGGAAGTTTAGAAAATACTCTTCAGTGCTCTTCAAATATTTCAAAAGACAAAATTATTCTTCCAGCTTCATGGCTTTCATACAATCCATATTTCATGCACTGAAATTTAAACATTTTATTTCTCCTCTAGAGATGTAACCTATATGTTATATAAGGAATTTCAGTATAATTATAATGATTATAAACTTTAAGAGGTGGTAAAGCACACTACAACAGATAATTTTTTTTACAGGAAATCGAAGATCACAATCGATTTATTCAGTCAAAACTACAGGGTGCTTCACTTCAATCTAAGTTGGGATTTTTGGTAATAACTTTAACAATAAAGAAAATATTTTAATGTTATTTAGAACAAAATTAACTTGTGTGCAAAATGCTATAATAATTAAAAGTGCTAGAAGTGCACAATATATCAGTTCTGTCATTGTAACGTCAACTTCAATCCTAAAAGTGGATTGTCTAATATAATGCTGATTGGATGCAGATGGTGGTCACTTTCAGCCCATCTTGTGATATTGTCTCATTTAATGTGGTAGAAGTGGCAACCTTTTGCATCCAATGAGAGCTAAATTAGATCATCACTTTTCAGAAAACAATTGAAATTACATGTGCACTGAACGAATTACTGTGTACGTCTACCATTCTTCCTGATTTTGTCATATTTTGCACACAACAAATTAATTCGGTTGTAAATAGTTAAAATATTTTCATTATTGTTACAGTTATGAGCAAAAATTCTGAACTCAGATTGAAGCAAAGCACTATGTAATTTTGACTGAATGAGTAGATTGTGATGCTGGTTTCCTATAAATAAAATTATTTGGTTCATTGTACTCTACCATCTCTTAAAGATTATACAGAGTGTTTCAGTATAAAACTTACAAAGTGTTTTGTCAAGAAGTTGCTAAATTTTTAAATCAGATTTATTCTTTACCAAATTAAAGAATGATTGGTACTTCTCTATTATCCTGTTGACCACTTTTCATAACAAAAAACTATCCAAACTGTAACGCCAAATAAACGGGAGAACGTTGCCACTGGAATATCAAAATAAATAAAATATAAGAATTTAAGGACACAATTGTTATTTTAATTAATGAAATAACTAATAAATCAGTAAAACATAATGAATACACGTAAATGTCGAATTAGAAACCACTTGATGACATAACAAACACATAGAATGCTTCTGACATCAAGTAAATGGGACTGCATTTTTGGCGTTTAATCTTACATTTTGGCGATAGTTTTTTGTTATGAAAAGTGGTTGACTGGATAATAGAGAAGTATCGAATTATTTCTAAACTTTTTCTTTTGGAAGGGAAGGGGGGGGGGTGTTCTTTTCTATGGTAGATGAAAAGGGCAAAACATGCAAAATGCATAAGTAAAATAAAACAAAAACATCAGTAAATAAAATTTAAATATATTGTATTAAATTTATAAATAAATTTTGTCAACAACACACATAAAAAGGCAGGCACAATGAAATAATTCTCCTCCAATAAAGATTAAGAAATGAAGAAATAATAGATAGAAAATTATCATAGAGAACTTTGCACTTAGGTCAAAACTCTTTAATATTACCAGACCATATTTTACATTAAATATACTCAAGACGCATTTAATGTTAAAATCATAACACGTTGAAATATTTTTTTAATTTAGCCACTTTTTAACATAAGTGAATAGAATCAATCAATCAGGTTTCAGTATGAGAAATTTTGAAAATATAGGGGTCATTCCATGTCAAATCAACCAAATATTTTCAACATTCAACCTGACCATTTCAGATTTTAATGAAACCTGCAGGAATCATTCTCCCTGATGATAGAAATGAGAATATACTTTTATATTTTTTTATCTCAGTAAATTTTCATACAATTAATTTTTTAAATTTCAAAAAATCATCATTTTTTGGCTTGTATAAATGTTTTCAATTTTCAATTTCTCAAGTTATATCCGGCGTAGAGAGTTGTTTGACCTCTCATTTTAAAGAGAATTTCATAAGGTTTAATTTGATATGCAAGCTGACAGTGCGTGATTTTAAAAAAGTTAATTTTATTTAATTAAAAAAAATTTAAAATAGTGTTTTTTAAAAATTTTGAAAAAATATATGTTTTTTGTAATATTATAATCTTTAAATTCTGAAAGTTTTAGAGTGGGATCTCAATGGGATCAGCAGTTATAAAAAAAATGTTTAAAATGAATAAAACAATGATCTCTTTAGCATAATCATAAAGTTGGAGAGGTGCCAACTTTAAACATCAGCCACAATTGGTGTTTAACATTAATTTTTTTAACGTAACTGCTGATCCCATTGAGATCCCATTCTAAAACTTTCAGAATATAAAGTTTATAATATTACAAAAAACACATATATATTTTTTTTAACTTGAGAAATATAAATGAGAACATTTATACAAGACAAAAAATGATGATTTTTCGAAATTAAAAAAATTAATTGTATGAAAATTTACTGAGATTAAAAAAATTATAAAAGTATATTCTCATTTGTATCATCAGGGAGAATGATTCCTGTAAGTTTCATCAAAATCTAAAATGGTCAGGTTGATTTGACATGGTATGCAATGACCCTAGATAAAAAACAGTTGTAAACAGAAATGAAAATGATATATGAAAATATTAGGTGAAACAAAAACATTAAAACTGATGGTTATTTTGAAGGCAAAAAATAAATAAAAGTTTTATAAAGTTGTTGATAGACTATATTGTGCTGTCCTCAAAAACATTTTCTGAAATTTTCTCTATATCAATCTAAAAAAGAATGCAAAAAAAGTAAACATTGCTAAATTTTTACAGCTTGTTCTAAGATTTTAAAGTTGAGCATTTTTCATTGTATCACTTTATTATAAAGTGGCAGCCAACTGAGCGAGTATATATAAAAAAAAAAAAAAAAAAAAAAAAAAAAAAAAAACATCCAAAAAATATCCTGTGTTATCTGAAAAAAAAAAAAAAATCTCCAATCTTACAAAATATACAAAACACAATATATCTTGATAAATATTTATTTATATCATTAGAACATGCATATATATAAAAACAGTGGATAGTACTTTTCTATTCCAAATGTATAGCAAGAAAACACAAATAGAAGAAAGTAGAATTAATATGTGTACTATCCATAAATGAGAGGGTGAAAAAGTTGAAAAAAATAATAAATAAAACATAGTATGTAGTCGATTCTAAACACCAATAACTTGCATCAAAAAAGCAATTTCATCAAAGAAGTCGTCTATAGTACAAGCAATGTCTCCACAAAACCTACTCGACATGTGCTTTCTCTTCTGCATCAGAATATGCAACCTAGAAAAAAAATTAAAAGAAAAACTCATTTTTTTAAATGAAAAAATAAACTGAAAAACAGAATTCCCTATATTATAACTTATGAGCATGAACACATACACCAAATTATAATAATAATAAAAATGTAATTTTAATAAGAAAATTTATGTGCATTATTACACAGTGACACTAATATTAGTTTAAAATGAAGATTTCTTTTAACTAAAATTAATTGCCATCAGACCCTCTTTTGGATATTATTGATATTTCAGATCATCTTAAATCAGGGTTTAAAAAAAAAAAGAAATAAAACCCAAAGAAACCAATGTTTTAAAAAAACATTTAGTTCTTAGTTCTTAAAAATTTTGGGGAGTTCCTCAATATAAACTAACATGTGCTGCAATTTTTTTAAAAAGCCTGTCTGAATTTCTAGCTTGAATGTAATAAGCATAAAAGTAAAAATAGTTTGTTAAAAAACACTCTTTAATAAGCATCCAATGTTTGTCTTAATAATCATGCCTAATTTCATGGTTGCAATATATGTTTGTCCCCCCAAAAATCTGTTAATATGTTAATTTGGCACTTTTTAGGATTTAAAACTTATTTTAGTTGAGTTAGAGTTGAAATCCCCAATGAATGAGTTTAGTTGGTTTAGAGTTGAAATCCCCATTCCTCAGAACTGACAAATGATAAATGAGATAGGCTGTGCCGCCCGGTGCATCTCGCCTGCCGAGCCCAAGTCCTCAGGGACTTATAATGCGCATGACCGGATTTGGCTCTTCGTTGAGAAGTGTCCTTTCACTCAACAGAATATGCCCATTTGTCATTCATAATTTTTATTTAATTTTAATTGCTAGACAATGCAATCATTATATAATTATAAATATGCACTTGTAATGGATATAAATTTTTAATCACAGAAAAAAAAAAAATGTAAGAACAACATTCTAAAGAAAAAGAGAATCAGCTTAACAAAGTAATCAAAAATAATGTAAATATATAACAAAGAGCTTCATTAATGAAAAATATTTTATATAGCACACAAATATCAGTTTTTCATTGGTGTTCCAACATTCAAAAGCACAATTGATGCAAAAATCTTTATATCTCTCGTTCACTATTATATGAAATTATTTAGATTTTTTCCCTTTTAAATGACTCCTTATTAGTCTTAATGATAATTTGCTAGCAAAATCACTTTTCAATATATGCTAATGTCATAGGACACGTTAAACCCATGTTTACTAATTTTAAATGATGGTTAAGTAATTTTAAGTTTTAATTCTATTGGTAACATTTGCTCTTACTTCTAAAATGATTATTTACCCCCCCCCCCCCCCACACACACACAGAAAAAACATTTGGCACATATTATGACAAAATTGAAATCTTTATTGTCAATCTTCAGATATTTGGCAGGGTGGAGAATGCACTATGCGGTCCCTGTTTTTTTAATTAAAAAATATTACACAATTCCTTCCCTTACTTCTAGTAATGAGTTGGAGTAAGTTTAATAATTCAAATTTGTGACATAAAAATTATATAACTGTTCAGCATTTTGTAGGCAATAGTCAAATTTTCTAATAAATATTTCCTCTAAATGTAAACATACCTTGTGTTTCTTTCCCAATCTGTTTAAGAATTTCATGAAACAGAGAATAAATCTAAATAAACAAAGTATTTTAAAAGCTTACATACAATATAATATTTTGATTTATTAGAAATCTGAGCTCCTTTTTGACCATAAATAGCTGACAATTTACTCAGTGTAAATTACACTAAAAAAAAAAATAAAATTTGTTTAAAAATGATTTATTTTAAGAATTTCAAAATGGACTTTAGAAAAAAATACATCTTAATTGTGAAATATATAAGAATAATGTATAGATTGCTTGTTATATTTTGCTGTCAGACAAAAATAAATTAGTTATTTGTGTCCAAGATTGTAAACTGCAGGTGATGCCTTGGAAGAGAGAGGCAGGGGGGAAAGGAATAAAACGAAGCAGCAAATATTGTATAGGAGAGAGAAATTTAGAATTTCTTTTTAGTCTTGTAACGTTACTACTTTACAATCAATACTTTACATTGATAGATTAGCTATTTATGGAACATATGTGTTCACTCACACAAAGATGTTTGGCAACTTTTTGATTGGCGCAATTTCCAAACCCGCACCAAACAAATAACTTAATACAATAACCAGGTTACCATTAAAGGAAAAAATCCTCAAAATTTGGCGATATTTTTCCTTTTTTATAAAGGATTAATAAAAAAAAAAAAAAAAAAAAAAAAAAAAAAATCGGTGCATGAATGTAAGACATTATAGCCTTTTTTATAAATATAATTAATTAGAGCATTTGAAAAGTAGGTATTACAATTTTTGTAACATTTGCCAAATGAATATAAAGATAAAACTACAAAAATAGAACAGTATCACTTAAATTCTATAGTGCTGATCAAGAATCGGTGTTTTAAAGGAAAATATTTGCAAGAGGCAAATACTTTTGCCTCCCTCTTGCAGTGACTTTTCAATTCTGCCCCCCCCTCCCCCTCTCTTAAAAAACTTTTTCAGGCTTTATGTTTGAACCTGGATTTTTAAATGCCGAAGCAATAATCATATGTGACAATATTAACTTAGAACAAATGTTGAAAGATATAAACTATCTAATTCATTAGAAAAAAATATTTTCTGATTTGTTTGTTGTTCAGTTTAAACTTTTTAAAACCATTAGGTACTTCTCTATTATCCCGTCGAACACTTTTCATAACAAAAAACTATCGCCAAACTGTAACGCCAAATAAACCGGAGAACGTTGCCATTGGAATATCAAAATAAATAAAATATAAGAATTTAGGGACACAATCGTTATTTTAATTAATGAAATAACTAATAAATCAGTGAAACATAATGAAAAATACATGCAAATGTCGAACTAAAAATCACTGGATGACATAACAAACACGTATAATGCTTCTGACATCAAGTAAATGGGACTGCATTTTAGGCATTTAATCTTAGTTTGGCGATAGTTTTTTGTTACAAAAAGTGGTTGAAGGGATAATAGACAAGTGCCGAAAAATTTTAGGGAATGAAAAAGCAGATAAGCTTACATTTATATTAAATTTTTTCAATTAAAAAAAAAGTATTTTGCATTTAACATTTTGTTGCTATAAAAAACAAAAATTTTCTTGATACTTGATACTGAATCACTTGTGTTTTGATGAATACATTCAAGCAAATTGTTTCTGTTTTCAATTAGTTGATCTTCAATTTTTGTTATGTAGGTAAAAAAAAAAAATAATGTTTTATTAAGTTTTCATGTTATGTACTAAAACTATGCATGTTTTAGTTTCTAATTTATGCTAAACTAAAAATATTTATAATCAGCAGTAATTGAACTATTTTTAAAATATCAGATACATAAAAATACAAGATATTTTTTAAAAAATCATGATATCTACGAACCCTGGCACATAGCTATGCAAGTAAGATGAAACAATCTATCACTTTATCATTGGTGTAAAATATTTTAATTATGGGCGAGAGCAAAAAGTTTTAAAACAGAACATTAACATTAGCTTCATTCTTTACCATTATAAATAGCTGCCATAAAATAGGAGAGGTATCCTCTTCCTTCTTCCACGGCCAAACGACAACCCAATCCAAACAAGCAAAGCATTAATTTAAAAAGTAAATTCTCATGAATATCTTTGACATTATATGAAGATCAAAATTACATTTTTCTCGATATCTATATTAAAGATGAAATGAGTATGGGATGCCGTGCATTTAACACCCCTGTCTCTCGATATGTTGTTGAATTAACTACATAACTGGACAAACCCTTTTAGTAATTCACATTTAACAAAGCCATTCAGAAATATTGATACCTTTATAAGAACAACGTTCTTGTATCAAATTTAACTTTTTAACTGACTAACATATATGAATTACACAGTCAGATTTATGCAATATAGGGTAGATGTGCCAGTAATGGACACCCTTAAGGAATTTCTTTAAAAATTGTTTTTTAATTAATAGTTTTATTTATTATATTCCAGTTTTTTCAATATTATATTAATCTATCAACAATATTTAACCATTCTCATAGTCTTATTTCCCAGTATGAATCAAAATTTAATTGTAAATAACAAAAATATATCAAAACACTTAAAATGCCAGCAATGGACACCTTTTGTTCCAGTAGTGGACACCCCATAAAAAGTAATAAATATAATTATTTTTATGACTTTATTTACAACCAGAATTTAATGAAAGCATACTAATGAAATAAAATAGTTATTTTCAAATAAATTTAACAATTCTGGATACCAGTAATTAATAAAATATTTGTGATAATCATTCACTGTTTGCATCAATTATTGTAATTATCAGAAGATCGATATTTTAATTATTATAGATAGATAGTTTAAAATACTAAATATCAGACAGCTATCAAATTATTGAGACAGTGGGGGATTTAAAAGGTAATAATTAGAAGAAGAAAAAAGGTTTTGGAGTATTAGTGTATAGTTTCATCTCACTATTTTTAACAATTAAACTTCCAGAGACTACTTCATATATTACTTGAAATAATTAATGGTACTTCTCTATTATCCTGTCGACCACTTTTAATAACAAAAAAACTATTGCCAAACTGTAACGCCAAATAAACGGGAGGACGTTGCCATTGGAATATCAAAATAAATAAATAAATAAAATATAAGAATTTAAGGACATCAAGTAAATGGGACTGCATTTTTGGCGTTTAATCTTACAGTTTGGCGATAGTTTTTTGTTATGGATAATAGAAGTACCTAATTAATATTACAAATATGAAAACTGTGAGTAGGACCTTTTAAATACTAAATAAAATTATTTCAAAATAAAATTGTGCAACTGATTTTTTAGGCCACTGATTTACTTGTTTCATGATTACTATAACTTTCATTAATATTACAATTTTTTTTTTCTCTAAGAGATGAATAAGCAAACAATTAAGACAGAAAATAGATTTTTAACAACTCCTGTAACTTAATTGTTTTTATTTAAATGGAGATGGATTAAGCCCTATGAGCCCTTCTTTGACTGTGCCCTTAAACAATATTTTCTGCTTCCTGAATTTTGATTGCCAGATTATAAAATATGCAAAGCAGAGTTATATACATAAAAAAAAAGAATAAAATATTGAAATTTTATTAACCACATAAAATAACTTAAAAGAAGTACCTTAAAAATAAATTAAATCTTATAAATTGCTATTAGTATATAAAATTCAAAGTTTTCTATTACTACCAAAACAAAAAGCTTCAAATGTTGCAAGAAAATAAAGAATATATAAATTTATTAAATGAAGCCAGCTCTTAGCATGTTCATTAAGATTTTCACTGAAAAACATTGGAACTTCGAAACATTATTTTCTGCTTCCTGATTGGTTTGATTAAAAGTGTCAACAATAACCCTGATTATAAAACATGCAAAAGGGAGCTATGAAATAAATAATAAAAGATAAATTTTTATAAACCAAACACATTGAAGGGTGTCCATTACTGGCACATCTACCCTATATAAGAATATAAGGAATTATTGATTTATTACTTTTTAATGTATCCATATTTATAAATTAAAAAAACTATAAAAAAATAGCTATTACTGTTTTTTAAATTTAAACCCCTGTCATTGGGACTCCTTTGTTTGTAATTTATAAGTGACAAAAACTTCAGGATGAGAGTTATAGATTAAATTAACTACTTACCAATAAGGCTTAAAAGCAACTACATTTTAAAAAATTGCAAAATAGACTTTGCAATTTATTAACATCTCTAGCCAATTTATGATTTCAGATCAATATATGAAGTTAATTAAAGGAATAGTTAAAGCGTACAATTATAAGCACATTTAAATTATGCTTATTTTTCTAACACTATATTTAGACGACAGCTTTTTAGCAAACAAATAATAATAATAATGGCAAGCAGTAATTTCATACGCCAGAGTAAAAAAACCTCAAAAAGCTCCCTCGTACCGCAAAAAAAAAAAAAAAGCAAAATAATTATATGACTGTATGATCGAAAGATGAATAATACCTATATTTGTATAATAAAACTTAAATGTTGTAGTAATCGATCTGGAGCTTGATTTTGCCGTTTGTTGTATTTTATGAAATAAGTCAGCATACTAGATATTTTTTCTGTATAATTATGAAATAAGTCAGCATACTAGATATTTTTTCTGTATAATTATGAAATAAGTCAGCATACTAGATATTTTTTCTGTATAATATTTATACAGAAAAAATATATAGTATGCTGACTTATTTCATAAAATACAACAAACGGCAAAATCAAGCTCCAGATCGATTACTACAACATTTAAGTTTTATTACACAAATTAAAACATGTATAAACATCAGTGTATTAATATTTTTAAATGTAGAAGCAATACTTACTACTTCAGCATTCCAGACTTTGAAGCTTTCGACGTGCTGATAAAAACGTCGAAATCAATCAATTAGCTAAAGTAAAAGAAAAAGATTTTCATTAATTCAATCTGTTATTTTTTTTAACAATCGATTATGTACAGGGATGATTTACTTATATTTAAAAAGCGTTTATGCTTGTTTAATATGCTAGCATGAATACTGAGTTGTTTTGTTTCCTTCGCCATCTTTAGTGTCTATTGCTTGTATCGAATCCCCTTTCTTGGCACATGATTGGTTCAAGCTTCAAATCACGTGATTTCGCAAGTTATTTTCGCTATTTTGGGATGGGTTGGACTTCAACTTTGATTTAACTTGGCGAAACTCCGCCCACTGCGAACTGTTCGCAGTTTCGCAAACAGCGCAAAATCTATCTGGATCCCGGCCATAATCATTTAAAGATGGCAATGCATCCCATTTCTTTTACGAAGCCCTACCATGAGGTTATTTATTTTCTAAACGCATGTCTTAGTATAGTAAAATATAGTTCAGATGGAAAATGCATAATATATTACTTGTAAAAAATACTTTAAACAATTCATGCCCATAGACGGTAATGATTGCGTATTTGTTTGTGCATCCGTGTACAGGGTGTCCGAAAAGTCCCTGACACATTTCAAAATTTAGTAAAAAATTAAGCAATTGGCATACAAGAGTGCGGTTTGGACGAAAATGCGTCCTATAATCGAAAATTTTCTTTGAAAAATTAGTTCTAAAAATTTCTCATAGATACTTAAACAATGCTATCGAAGAGGTAGAAAGCCTTTTATACATAAAAGTGGTGAAATAAGCACAGTGCGTACGCACGTTTTTTGTCCAAACCGTGGCAATCCATATTTCAGATATTAAAAATACTCGCCTTCATTAATTCGAATAGACGAGTGAGACAAGTCAACATATATTAGTTTGGCGACAATAGGAAACATGCCTCTGTAAGATCGCAACTTACGTTATACACGGTCAGCGCAAGATGTTTAAAACGTCACATGGAGTGGATGCCATTACACGGCGATTGGTGTAAAACAGGGGGGCGCGCCACTAGGTTATCTTACCACTACGTCGTGGTAAGATAAAAGCGAAATTCGGTGATAAATCGACAAAAAAATTTGATTGGTTGATACGATTTTGGAAAAAAAAAAGGAATTGCCAAGCAACTTGCAGAGCTTTCTATTTTCGTCAAACTAATGTTTGTTGACTCGTCTCACTCATTTAATCGAACTCATGAAGACGAGTACTTTTAAGTTCTTGAATGTGGAATGCCATAGTTTGGACAAAAACTGTGCATAAGCACTGTTTGTCATTCGCCCCTGTTATGTATTAAGGCATTCTACCTCTTCGGTAGCTTTTCAGAAGTAACGCCATCTATGACAAATTATTTTATTTTTTTAAGAAAACTTTCGATTATAAGAAATATTTTCACCCAAACTGCACTATCGTAAGCCAAGAACTTAATTTTTCATTGAGATTTAAAATGTATCAAAGAATTTTGGGACAAGCCTCTAGACACACCACGTAATGTAGTAAACTTTAATTAAGTTATGTGGTAAGGGCTCAAGATGTAATTCACGAGGTCACCGCCATAGACCAACACTTACCATCGCTAGAATCGACGTAACATGTCTCGTGTTAGGGAACTATCTCATATTACGCACTTTTCCTCTAAACTTCTCGAATTTATCTTATTGTCATTAACACTAAAATATTCTAAAACCAAGTCATTCTTATTTATAACATGTTATTCCTTACTAGTTACATTCAAAACGTTGTTCAAAATATTTTAAAATATTTTATCTCCGTTATAATGAAAACTAAAAGTACCGCAAGTATCATAACAAAATTTAACAGGATTTTTGTGGGACTTAGTAGTGATAGCATGATTAGAAAAAAGAATATTAGCATTATGAATACCAAATTTTCAATAACAAACTACGCTTCTCAGTAACTAACAAGTAGGAAATTTTACGTCAAAAGTGATAAATGAGGTGCGTTCGTACTGTTATTAAATAAGTACATTTTAAGCTGGCAACATTTTATCTTTTGTCCCCATTTACTGAAAATTGCAATGGTAATCTGAAGCCTAGCTTTGAAAATTTCAGAACTTAAAATCCATATTTAGACTCCTTTTCCATTTAATATCTATTTCTCCGGAAACATCTATCCAAAAAACTGTCGGTAGATTATACGATTGCTATAATTTTAAACAATTTTAGCATACAAATTCATTTTTAATTTCAGTAATACAGAAATAATAGGACATCTTAAATAGGACGTAATCATCATGGCAACCTACAATCATTACCTATCAGGGGATATCATTGAATAATTAATTACCTATGATAGGATTTAATAGAATAAAGAATGTGACTATAACTTGGTCATAAAGGTTATAAAATGTCATATACGTCATACATGCCAGATAACTTGGCGATACATATCGGTCTCATGACGATTAATCCTCGGAAGGTTCTATAACAAGGAAGTACCGATTTCAAAAAAATTCATATTAATTAATAAATTTTTTTATTAATATTTTTTAAGTTTTCATTCGATTTTCATAAAATTTGAAATGACTCGACAAAATTTAGGAACGATTACATATATTAAATTTCAAACCATTCGTTTGGGTAGTTTTTGCGCAGTGATATGCGGACAAACGGACAGACGGACGGGCCAAAGGATGACTATAGGTGTTTCGTATATATATATAATTACGAACACACCTAAAAAGGGGAGGGGGTTATTTCTCCAAAGTACTGTTTCCTTAACATTTAACTGACGTCTTAAAATTTCTGTGCGCAACTGGCGTTATGATGCCATTTTATCTTCAGCGAGTTTTATGTGACAGAATAAAATAAAATAAATTTTTATAAAAACAAATGTTATTTTTATGTGATTGTTTTTCTGTTAAATATATAGATAAATATACCACTCATATTAATTTATTATTGACTGATGAACAAATTACACGAGTAGAAAAAGTTTGTGGAGAATAAAAGAAACCACAACACCTGTTAAAGGATAAGGTGACTGGGAGCCCTTCATTTTGCGAAAAATGACGAAAATATCAATTTTACATTCTTTTGTTTAAAATGAATTTGGACATACGTGTAGTATATTCTAACAAAGTTTGGTACAGGTATTATATTTAAAAATATACGGAAATTTTTTTTATAGCATTAATTTCTTTTTAAATGATTCAGAGTTGCAATCTTTAATTTCATTTTTCTCAGTTTTTTTTTTTTTTTTTCATATAGCTGTATGATCAAAATTCTAAATCTTTAACACATATTTTTCAATTGACTAGATTTTTTTTATGGATGATCCATATGTCATGGAATTATGGATCGGATTTTTAGTAATATAAACTGTTTATTTATAAAAAAAATAAAATGTTAAATCAATAGATATTTTTTGTATATCTTTACATGCATTTATATATACACTTGTATATCTTATATTGGACAAAAACATTGGACACTTACAATTTTACACATTCTGCCAAATATCTAGAAAAATACTTGACGAATTTGTCTGGGACACTTGCAATATGAAACAAATGTTTCAGTGAAGGTTTGATCACGATTGCTATCAGAGAACCAACCACAAATTGAAGAAAAAAATAATACTTGGATGTAGAAAATGTTTCTACATCCGAAATTTTCTACTGTTTCAAATCGGTACTTGAAACACTTTTCTTAATATTTACAAATTAGTGAAAACAAAATACTCATTGCCATCGGCAAAATAGAAATATCCGCTTTTTCGACACCATGTACCTTAGCGTTATATATATATATATATATATATATATATATATATAGATTTCAACCATATAAATAGAATTTTCTTTTTCGTAGTGAAACGCTTGTAACACCATCTCAATTTTTACATACCTTTTACTTTATTATTCACACCAGAAGATCCAACCCGGCCTGCCCGGGTATAATGTAAACATATTACCGGCTGTACAGAACTTAGGTGAATACCATTTTTAATTGAAAACCCTAATAGATCTTTTACATTACATATATTTATTTAGATTGCCGACTAACAACACCAAAAAGTATTGTTGTGAGCTCGGGGTTCGAAAGCATTGATGCCAATATATAAAAACAATCAGCAAGCTTTATTTATTCTAAACAGCTCGATGAGAATATAAAATATCTTCTCAAAACAAAAATATTCAGTAATCTTCAATTCCAGTAAAAGCACAGCAAAATTTCATACAGATCAATGCGTTCAATATAGCGTAGTAAATACGAAATCGCGCAGAGAAACTCCGTCTCAATGCAAAGCCTCTCGTGTGAATTCAATCGCAGTCAACAGAGAACTAACCGAACTGAACTGGTGTAGGTCCCTTATATAGGCTTTAAAGATAACTGTAGAATTTTCCAGAGCCTTCGGATGCTAGAAATTACCAGAAAGTGCTTTAACTTTCGATAGAGTACCCCAAACGAGAAAGGATCCCAATGTAAAGGTATAAGGGGGGGGGGGGGGGGGGGGTTGCACAAAAGTCGCCAAATCCATCGCCAACTTGGCGACATTTGGCGATATATCGCCAAATTTGGCGACAAAAATAAGTCGCCAAAACCATCGCCAACTTGGCGATAAACCCATTCCTTGGCGATTTTCTAATAGAACTCCATTATAAAAACAGATGCTGTAAGGTTGTTTTCCTTGCAAGCCACCTGAGGCCTTTAGCATTGAGTTACATGATGCTCAATAGGAAATACATTAATAATACTGCAATTTTCACAATAATAAAATAAAATAAATTTAAACAAATGGAATATTTACAGATATATACAAAATTCATAACATTGTCCCCCTCTCAAGGACTGCACGTCCCGGGCAGTTGAACCTTTGATCGGAAAGCAAACCCGTTGCCAACAAATGCTATACTATTCAAAACACTTAAAGCAAACATACAAAATAACAATTAAACACATTCATAATGCTGAATTATACAAAATATACACTTATTTAAAAAAAAAAATTAAATTAAAGCATAGACATCATTACATACAAGTATTTAAATAATAATAACATTAATAATGATAATGCTAAGCAAAAGAAATTATTACATTGACTTATATACAAGACCATGGTCATACTAATTTACATTACACTATTTACAATCAATAAACTAAGTACTATGGCCATAGTATGGAGCCAGCCTGTCTTAATGAACGACTCTAGGCTTCGAACTTGGTGACTTTCGGATCCGAATTAGGACATCGTTCAGTCTGTTTAGGACTGTATAAGGACCGTCCCAGTGCGATTGCAGTTTGGGAGAAAGTCCTTTACGTCGAGTCGGATTATAAAACCAAACCTTGTCACCTTCTTTGAATTGATGTCCCGTGGCTTTCGTGTCGTACCTGGTCTTCATCTTCTCCGTCTGTATATTGATCCGCTCTCGAGCCAAGTTGTGGACGTCTTCAAATCGTGCCTGGAGATTCTGCATATATCCCTCTGGCGATGAAGGCGCATCTGGAGGGCGACCAAAAAGCAGATCACAAGGTAAACGAAGATCACGACTGAAAAGCATTTGAGACGGGGAATAGCCGGTTGTTTCATGGACGGCGCTGCGATAGGCGAGAAGAAACAAGGCAAGTTTTTGGTCCCAGTCTTGTTGGTTTCTTGATACTAGAAGTGAGAGATTGTTGAGGATGGTACGATTAAATCTCTCAACCATGCCATCCGACTGCGGATGTAAAGGCGTCGTCCTAGTTTTGTCCATTCCGAGAAGTTGACAGAGACCCTCAATCACAGCAGAGATGAAATTTCTCCCCTGGTCAGAATGCATTTGAAGGGGGACTCCATACCTTGATATCCACTGGTGTACCAAGGCATCCGCAACCGTAGAAGCTTCTTGATCAGGGATGGCATAGACTTCAGGCCATTTCGTGAAATAGTCCATGACAACAAGGAGGTATTTGTTGCCATCAGCACTTCTTGGCAGAGGACCTAGGATGTCAAGGGCGATGCGTTCGAAAGGTTCTCCTACATTGTAGAGATGTAGTCTTCCTCGGCTACGTTTCTTTGGTCTTTTCCGAGCTGCACATGCATCGCAAGATTTGCACCATTGTTCGACGTCAGCTCTCGTTTTTCCCCAGAGGAAGCGCTCTCGGACTCTGTGTAATGTTTTCATGACTCCAAAATGGCCTCCGGTGGGACTGCCATGTAATTCTTCGAGGACCTCTGGGATTCGAGATCGAGGAAGTACCAACTGCCACCGAGATGTCTTCCCATCTTCCGATTCGAATTTTCGGTACAGGACACCATTCCTGACGTGGTGGGAGTTCCAAAGAGCCCAATATTGCTTCGTCGTAGGACTATAAGTCGAGATGTCTTTCCAACTGGGCTTCGTGCTAGAAGATTCTAATAACTCCAAGATTGGTTTGATGTCAGAGTCTGCCATTTGATCTTCTCGAATCTTCTCATCACTCCAGGGATCTGGTGGCGTTGATAGTGAAGTCTTCGTCTGGCGTATGACATGTTCGGGATTATACTTGTTCTTCGCTCTGGAACAATAGCGACAACTTTCGGGACACGGTCTTCTTGATAAGGCATCAGCATTTCCATGCAATGAGCCTTTACGATGCCTGATGTCAAAGTCGTGATCCTGGAGTCGTTGTATCCATCTGGCTACTTGGCCTTCTGGGTTTTTAAAATTCATCAGCCATATTAGGGATGCGTGATCAGTACGAAGGAGAAATTTCCTGCCATAGAGATAGTGATGGAAGTGTTCTATGGCTTTCACTATAGCTAATAACTCCTTACGAACGACGCAATAATTCCTCTCTGGTTTCGATAAACATTTGCTCCAGTATGCTACGACTCGTTCTTGGCCATCTATTTCTTGAGAAAGTACAGCGCCGACACTTTCGTGACTGGCATCCGTGTCCAGAATGAATTGTTTGTCGGGGTCTGGATAGGTAAGGACTGGAGAGGATGTGAGAGCTTCTTTCAGCCGCTGGAAGGAATTCTCGCAATCTTGTGCCCATAGAAACTTCTGCTTGCTTTCAGTGAGCCTCTGCAAGGGTCTGGCGATGTTGGAGAATCCCTGTACAAACTTTCTGTAATAAGTGCATAGTCCCAGAAAGCTTCTTAACTGATGGACATTTTCCGGACGCATCCAGTTCTTTACTGCGGACACTTTTTCAGGATCTGTTCGAACACCTTCAGCTGAGATGATGTGTCCTAAATAATTTACTTCGCGTTGGAAGAACTTGCATTTAAAAGGGTTCAGCTTTAAATTCGCCGCTCTTAGCTTCGTTAACACTTTTCGAATATTCTCTAGATGTTCTTCAAACGTGCGGCCACCAATGATGACGTCATCTAGGTAGATGAGACAAGCTTCAAAAGTCAAGCCTTTTAACACTGTCTCCATGAGGCGCTCGAACGTTGCTGGGGCATTGCAGAGCCCGGACGGCATAACTTTAAATTGCCAAAGTCCTTGTCCAGTAGTAAATGCGGTCTTCTCTTTGTCATCAGGATGGATCTCTACTTGCCAATATCCACTCTTAAAATCCAGTGTGGAAAACCATTTATGTCCTGAAAGTGTATCCAGCGTGTCGTCTATTCTTGGTAGAGGATAGCTGTCCTTCTTCGTGATGTCGTTAAGTTTACGATAATCCACACAAAATCTTGTGGAGCCATCTTTCTTTCGGACCAACACGATGGGAGAGGCCCACGGACTTGATGACGACTAGATGATGTCACTATCCTGCATCTGTTGTAATAGCTTAGAAACCTCTTCTTGTTTTGCGAACGGCAAGCATCTTGGGTGCTGTTTAATCGGTGGATGGTCGGCAGTATCAATTCTATGACGTGTCAGAGAAGTGCGACCTATATCATTCTCGTTTTGTGAAAACACATCCTTAAATTCCTGGAACAGTCTTTCTGCGGCATGTCTCTGTTCAGAAGATAAATTTTCATTTCGTCCAATTACAGGTGTTAAACTTGTAGGAGGCTCTGATAACGTCAAGCTCGGGTCTTTGCAAACGCAGGTGACTGGAGCACAGGTTGCAAGCACTTCACCCTTCTGGATAATTCTAGATTTTTCACTTACGTTCACAATTCTCACAGGTATGACATCTCTCGACAGATCTACCAGCGCTGATGCTATTAGCACTCCTTTTGGGCTCTTCTCAGGATATCCAACCAAGCCACACTGAAAACTTCTTTCGTTCGCAGTTAATCCAGGTATCATCATTTCGGTCCGAGGAGGGATGATAACATCTGCCTTGGCTGTGATCTGTTGAATAGATTCAGACTCATTTCCAAGTTTGAAAATAGTGACATCTTCTTGAGCAGAGCGTAACTCATTATTCTTAAAGTCCAGTGTAAAACTATGCTCTTTTAAAAAGTCCAGTCCGAGTATGAAAGAGTCTGAAATATCGGCCACATAGACTGTATGATGGTAAGCGGCGTTCCCAAACTTTATTTTCAGTTTCATTCTTCCATGTATGTCGACCATATCCCCGGTCACGGTTTGAAGGATAACACGGGGTGGAGTCCAGAGGAGTTTTTCTTTTAGCCGCAGAGCTAGATCTTTCCGAACGATGGTCACATTGGCTCCTGTATCGATGATCATATTACAGGGCAAATCATTCACACGCCCGACTATAAAAACTCCGTTCTCGCCGTAACTTCTTGCAGAAATTTGACACACTTGATAATGGGGCTTCTCAGAATCTGGCAGCCTCCGCCCCGCGAGATGGCCATTAATTAGTTTTCCTGCTCCGCCGTTCGTGCGGAGCTATTACCTTCTGTGCTGGGTCGTTTTAGGCAGTTTCTTTGAATATGACCTTCTCTATCGCATTTCCAGCACTTGATCTTTCTACCAGGTTTGTTGTCCATCAAGGAGTTTATATGTCACATCACGTCCTTCATCTGCTGCTGTAAACGCTCCACAGCTGTATCCGACGTCTCAGGCATGTTGGCTACTCGCACAAAGTGCCGATCTTTCCTTGTAGCTTGCTGGGCTGCCTTGAATTTTAGGGCATAAACTAAAGCCCTTTTTAAGTCATTGAGATCTGCAATCCGGAGTTGTTTCTGGATCTCAGAGTCACGCACACAATCGATAAAATGCTGTAGAGCTAAGCTTTCTCTAATTTCAGTCGGACAGTCAGGATAAGCAAGATGTGAAAGTCTCTCGACATCCGTAGCAAGATCTTGCAGGGATTCAGTGCATTTCTGCTGTCGAGATTTGAGCTG
Source organism: Maratus michaelseni (assembly GCA_963931845.1). Taxonomy (NCBI): domain Eukaryota; kingdom Metazoa; phylum Arthropoda; class Arachnida; order Araneae; family Salticidae; genus Maratus; species Maratus michaelseni. Next base: position 69,896,000 of record OZ007596.1, read on the forward strand.
GAGTCTGCTATATTCCTTCATGCATTTCTCGCCAAAGCGCAATTCTAAGGCACTGACGAGCGTTTCAAAATCCAGCGGTTCATTTGCAGGCAAAGTCTGTTGGACGTCGGCAGCATCAGCTCGTAGAGAAGCAGCTAACTGGCAAGCCTTGGTCTGGGAATCCCATCCATTGGCGTCCGCTACGATCCCAAATTGTGTCTTGAAAACTGGCCAGGAGGATTTGCCGTCATAAGTCGAGAGTTTAATAAAGGCCCGAGGAAGCATATCTGGATACTTGAAATCTTCGGAAAAGTTTACGGCAGTTATCTTCTGTTTCTTGACTTTTTCCAAATCTTTTTTTACATTCTCTATGCTTTCTTCAACGGTCTTGGCGATCTTTTGAACTTTTTCTTCTACTCTTTCTTCTACGGTTTTGGCTGTCATTTGAACATTTTCTATGGTTTTGGCTGTCATTTGAACATTTTCTTCTATTTCTTGAAAACCTTCCTTCAAATTTATTTTCCACGGAGTCAATTCTTTCATTTAAAGATGTTATTTTATCTCTATCAGATCTTTCAACTCACCAAGGTTGGTTGACATATCCTTTTCTATTTCTTCCGACATTTCCTTCATTTCAGCCTGGTTCGCAGTCATTTTCTCATCCATCACAGACACCTCCTGCTTCATCTCAGCCTGGTTCGCAGTCATTTCCTTCTTCATTTCTTCTTTCAACTCGCCAAGGTTGGTTGACATCTCAGCCTGATTCGCAGTCAATTTCTCATCCATCGCTGACATATCTTTCTTCATTTCTTCTTTCAACTTGCCAAAGTTCGCAGCTAATTTCTCCAATAATTGTTTCAGTTGACCCTCCATTGCTGTGGTGATCGGCATTCAACCCCACTCCTGACACCAAATGTTGTGAGCTCGGGGTTCGAAAGGATTGATGCCAATATATAAAAACAATCAGCAAGCTTTATTTATTCTAAACAGCTCGATGAGAATATAAAATATCTTCTCAAAACACAAATATTCAGTAATCTTCAATTCCAGTAAAAGCACAGCAAAATTTCATACAGAACAATGCGTTCAATATAGCGTAATAAATACTAAATCGCGCAGAGAAACACCGTCTCAATGCAAAGCCTCTCGTGTGAATTCAATCGCAGTCAACAGAGAACTAACCGAACTGAACTGGTGGAGGTCCCTTATATAGGTTTAAAGATAACTGTAGAATTTTCCAGAGCCTTCGGATGCTAGAAATTACCAGAAAGTGCTTTAACTTTCGATAGAGTACCCCAAACGAGAAAGGATCCCAATGTAAAGGTATAAGGGGGGTTGGGTTGCACAAAAAATCGCCAAATTTGGCGACAAAAATAAGTCACCAAAACCATCGCCAACATGGCGATAAACCCATTCCTTGGCGATTTTCTAATAGAACTCCATTATAAAAACAGATGCTGTAAGGTTGTTTTCCTTGCAAGCCACCTGAGGCCTTTAGCATTGAGTTACATGATGCTGGTAATAGGAAATACATTAATAATACTGCAATTTTCACAATAATAAAATAAAATAAATTTAAACAAATGGAATATTTACAGATATATACAAAATTCATAACAGTATTCTTATATGAAAAATATCAATAATTCAAATAAAGTTTTTAAATTGATAAAAAGCGATAGTTTTTCGTGCTAGCCTTATGGACCATGTTTCATTTTTAATGATTCCATACATTATCCTGTTGATTTAATTAGATGGGTCTTGTTTAACTTCGTCACAATCCATATCACTATTGAATTTCAGTATTTTACTTATTTATACCCTCCTTCACCGCTAATATATTGGACTTGTCAGCATAGACCGCCATGTATTCATGCTACACACTGCATCTTCAATTGATAAAATGTTGCAATAAACCTCAGTATCATGCATCAAACTCTTGACAATCCAAGAATATTTATGAAATTTAGGAACAGATGTGGAATCCCTGGTCACGGAATTTTAGCGACTTTCCTTTTGGCGCGGCTCTCAGAATCGCGCCAACGATCTACGGAAAACAACTAAATAAAGCAATTTAACTGTTGCAGGGTTACCATAGCAGAAATCATAGTCTCAAAAATTTGGCGACTTTTTTCGTTTTTTTAACCGATTAAAATTGAAAAATCCGTGACCAGGGATTCCACATCTGTTCCGAAATGGATTACGAGCGCGATCAGGTAGGCCATCCAAAGTTACAGACACTTTAAAAATTGTAAGACTATTATATTTAAGGAAATCAAAGATTTTATTCATGCATTTTGATAATAGTTCGATACAAAATACGCACAAATTAAACGTACTTACAGGTAAAATTTCGTTACATATTGGATTCACTTGATACTAATCGCAATTATCTTAAGTCTATTAGTAAAATTCTCTTTGTAAATTTACTTTGCGGAGGAGGAGGGCGCTAAAACCCATGTTTGTCCCGTGTGAAAAATATGTGTGAAAAATTTCGGTCTTGGAATATCAAATTCGTGACACATCCAAGAATATTTACGAAACTTAGAGGGCGATCAGATCAGATAGACAATCCAAAGTTATGGACACTTTAAAAACGCTAAGGTCTAACTGTAAATCAAAGGTTTCATTCTATACATTTTGATAATATTTTGATACAATATACACACTAATGAAAACGCGTATGCTTATAATTTCGCTTATGATGTGCGTTATTAGCTTGATACTAAGAGTCACCATTATAAGTATATTGATGAAAAATGTAAGATATCTCATTTTATCCAGGAAGAATTTAGTGCTGCCATCTATAACTTAAATTGTTAACGAAAAATTGACCACCAAAAACATATCGAAAATGAAATTTCGCTTCTTCTAATACAGTGTTTCTCCGTAAATAAGACCGTGTTTTATATATATTATTTTTCACTCCAAAAGACAAAATAAGGCTTATTTTGAGGCGATGTATTATTTTTATTTATTTATTTATTTTATTTTATTTTATTTTATTTATTTTTTGCTAGGACAACATATTTTATTGCTTTCCAACAATCTACATTTATCATATATTCATATACGAAAATCTACATTTACTCATTTGTCCATGTACAAAAATATATATTTATTCAATTACAGTCATGTCATCTTTTAGAATTATAACTGCGTTCATAGTTTACTTTTACGTATAAAAAGTGGAATGCTTTAACGAGTAGAGGTATTTCCTTGTAAAAGCGGCCCCCACAATTAGGATTAAGTGAAGACTGTTGTTGTTACTAACTCGCAAAGTTCGTCGCCCAGCTTATAATATAATTTATATAAACGCCATGTACGTCATTTATAACACAAATTTATGCCATACATAATATTTACGTCTTATATGAGTATACGTCTTATATATGCCATACAAGTCTTATATACATTTATAATATACAAGTATATAAGTCATATATACTTCATATATACCTATAATTTAGTCATATGCATCATAAAATGCCATATACGTGTTACATATTACTTTAACGTCATCTATGTGAAATTCTTAAAAAAAGTTTTAAATTCTATTATTTAAAAGGTTTATTAAAAACTGTATACTTTAAAAATTGCCGCTTTATATTAAATAATAATATAGATAAATAAATTCAAAATTATCGATTTCAGAAATTTTAACTAATATTTGGGGAAATAATTGACGAAATTTGGGTTGTAAACAACATAACTCACATTTTTCAGTGAAAATTTGGTCAGGAGGGCAATTGGGAGAGCAAAAACAATTGAATAAAAATAATATTTGCAATCACCTTGTATCATAGACAGTTCAAATTTTTCTTTAGTTTTAACAAATGATTATGTAGGTTCTTTACCACGTTTGTGTGCTTCTGTGTAAAGATAATATAAAAATATACCTTTTTATATTTAAAAAAATTTCCAGGTGTTGTTTCTTTATAACATGCAGAGTATTAAACCAAATTTAGACGAACTCTTAGAAAAATTGACAAAGAGACTTGACATTACTGCGTAAAGAAACATTATACAGCATTACAAATTAATATATTAAATATATAATGAGCTTTTAGCATTTGTATGGAATAAATTTTAATTGCGCACGAGCGAATTATAGGCCTTTTTCTTTCACAGTTTAGTAGTAATTAATACAAAGCAAGTTTTATAAAAGGCCATTCGAATATAGTGAAAATTCAAAATGATATCGCCGATGATACTCCACAAAAGGTCCAAACACTCCCACTGAAAGGGATATGAAATGACAACCAGATATTGGAACTCGCAACTTATCGCGGTAATATATTTAAATCTTCCGTAATCGGGTTCTCATTCAAATACTCATATATTATCAAATATGTAATAAATGCATTTCTAATTGTAGCATCATGTTGCTAACGAATTTTGTCAAGTTTTCTGAAACTGGCGTAAAAATTGGCATACAACACAGCAGGTTAGAAACAAAAGACATGAGCAATATTTTTAAATTTTCCTTTTAATAATGTATTGTTTATATTTTTATGAATATACGTGCGATTCATACAAAAAAATTACACAAACATTGTACACGGTTTATATAAACCTTTGTCATAGCCACAAACAACTTCGACATATTTTATAAAGCAAGGTGATCGCATTTTTTTCTCTTTTTTTGGTTAGAAGACTAAATAAATCACATTTATATAGTTTTGATAAATAATGATCACAATATTAAACAAGTTAAACATGGGAAGTTATTTTTCAAATTGCTCATAAAACATAAAACCGACAGAGTGAAAAAATGTCCAGGCCGGGGAGTTCACAAGTTCAGTTTTAATATTTACTGCTCGAGAACAGTTGTGACAGTCTTGTTACAGGCAAAGTATTGTTACATGTTTTTAGGCAAACTTCAAATTCTTCTATTGTAAAATTTTAGTTTTTCGTATTGTGGCAAACTTCTTCCAAGTGAACAAAATTCACATTTTGACCTTTCATGCACCGACGCACAGCGGAGTGGACCCAAAAACCTGGCCAAACATTAAAATTTCGTCAACAATTGTAAAAGTCACATTTTTACTTTCTTCTATCTTTACAAGAAGAAAGTATTGGATTCATGAAAATTTTCGACTTCCGGTTTTTGACGGATTTATACGTTTTAGAAGCTCCTGAACACGATTTGACTATTTTTAGAAAATGTCTGTCTGTGACTCTGTCTGTATGTGACAAAAATTTTGTGGGCGCTCTATCTCAAGATCTAATGCAAGGAATTTAATAAAACTTTAGATTCAGTTAGTCCCTGATATAAATTGGTGCTGATTAGTTTTTGGTAAAAATCTCCCGGCAGGTGGCGCTGCTATGCAGCATTTTTTGCGATTTTCGCAATAGCTCTATCTCAAGAACTAATGCTCGGAATTAAATAAAACTTTAGATTCAGTTAGTCCCTGATATAAATTGGTGCTGATTAGTTTTTGGTAAAACTCGCCCAGCAGGTGCCGCTGCTATGCAGCATTTTGCAGGATTTACAGGATTTTAACGATAGTCCTATCTCAAGAAATATTGCATGGAATTTAATAAAACTTGAGTTTCAGTTAGACCTTAATATAAATTGGTGCTGATTCTTTTTAGTGTATGCGAAACCTGTGTGAGATAGAAGAAAGTTTTGGGATTGACACATCCGACTAGTTTAATAAGTAACTAATTGGCGCATCGATCTTTGTCTATTTCAGGAACTTGCGTTATATCGGGTGGTGAAGAGGAATTTTCTTTGTGAGAAGATGTATTTTTTGTTGCTTTTTGGCATTGTTGTTTGTGTTTAAATATAATTTTTTTTGGCTGAATGAATTGTTGAACTGAAACTAAACAGGGCTTACGTGTTTAAGAAAGGTCAGAGGTTAGATTTAAAGTAGGTGTTAAATTTTAAATAGTTTAGTTTTTTATATAAGAAAAAAACATCAAATTTGTAAAAGGGTTATTTTTAAAGCGTTTTGGGATCTAATTTAAACATATCGAAAGCTTTTTAAAAGGTGTGTCGGGCTCTGTTGGACCATTTTTGAATTATAATCATATTAGTTATAGTTTTGAGTGCCAATTTCTCCCAAAAAATATTTCGCATATTGCAGGTTTTTAGCTCACAGGAGTTTACCTTAGAGCTTTTTCACATACAGATTCCGTGTGTATGTAAGGTAAAGCCAGGAGAGATGACGCAGTCGGAGAGATTGCGCACATAGAGGTTTGGGGGTAAGGAGTAGAGTGAGCGTGCAGCGACTCCAGGTAGTTGTACAACAACAGTACTGGAGTGTCTACTTGAAAGTGCACGTTGATTGCTTTGAGCGTTTAAGATAAAGTATTGCTATTTTGTTTTGTTTTCCCAAAGTAAGTGCTTGAATTTTCATAGCTCTTCATTAGAATTTCTATACAATGTCAATAGTACAAAATATTTTAAACTTAAACGATTTCTCATAAGCTACTAATCTAGACTAACAATGTGAACATCAACGGTTCGTTTTAGAAGAGGTCATGTTTAAATAAAAGGCCGCGCAATCTTTCCTACCGAAATTGAAGAGGTTGCGCATTTGCTACTTAGGAGAGATGGCGCAGTGTTCCCATTCGTTTCCATGGTAGGAGAGATTACGCAGCTTATTGGTAAATTTGCATAAAAAAATGAAAAATGAAAATGGACTAATTTTACGTTAAACGTGTTATTAAGTAACATTATTTTATTTTTTAATCTTATCTGGACTTGCTTTTTCTGATTCTTTAATTTTTTCCCTTTAATTAAAATTTTTTAATCGTTTTTAAAATTATTTCCTTTTTCTGATTCTTTAATTATTAGGTTGAAATATTCACTCCTAATACAATAATATTTGTTCCCCAAAACCTTACAGCAATGTCATTTAAGTGTAATTATTACTGTTAACAATTTAATTGTAGTTATTATAAGTAACAATCTCTCCTACCCATGTGCGCAATCACACCAACCCTATAAGGAGAGATTGCGCAAAATAACTTTCTTAGTTTTATTACAATTGTTCTATTAAATTGCAACATAACAACAAAATAGCAATGGAAATGCATAAAAAACAAACGAAGTAAAAGTTATTCATTAATAGTTTAGCAAAAAATTAATATTTAGATTTTTTATTGCTATTCTTTTGAATTGTGCGCAGACTATCCTAGCTTTACCTTATGTACGTACGTACATACGCACGCAACTCGATATCTCTTGATAGAGATATCGAAATATCCAATCGCCTTTAAATTGTATATACTTATTTATTGAAAAAAGGTTTCTTTATTAGTTTCGGGGGCTCGTAGGTGAACCATAAGGACAGAAAGCAGAGAATTAAAGTATCTGTTAAAAGATGATAGTAGTCCCGATAAAAGCCAAGAAGAGAGTGATGAAGAAGTTGATGAAAAAAGTTCTGAACAATCATATTGAAACTGGTAATACAGTAAATACACTCTAAAACTAGCATATCTATACTATATAGACTTCACTTTACAAAACCTATTATTAAATGTAGTTTTATTAAATATAAATTAAATGTAATAATTATTATTAAATGTAATTTAAATGTAATAAGCATTATTAAATGTAAATAATAAGTTTTATATATAGTAAAATTAAATACATTTAATTAACATTAATGGTAAATAAGACAAATCTATCAACAATTGCTTTCCTTTTATAAACAGAAATCAGTTAAGATTGCAAGCCTCTCAACTTTCAGATTCCCTTCACTAATGTTGAGCCTACGGGCGTGAGATGTTTTTGTATTTTTAAAATATCCCCTTAGGAAATTAATATTTTTATCTTCTTTTTTCTTTCTACCTTTGTTAAAAAATATCTCTTTTTGTCTTAGTTGTCAAAATATATATAAAATGTATACTTATTTTTATATGAAGTGTTAAAATATTACTTACACTTTGTCAGCTTTTAAGGTATAAAATATTGAAATAAGCATAGGTTTTAGAAATGTTTTGAGAACTAAGAGAAAGATAAACATCTCTTAAAAAGAACACAAAGAAAAACATTACTTAAAAATATCAAATTATCGAGGAGATATTTAAAATATACGAATGCATCACATGTCCATTGACTTAACACTAGCGAAGGAAATTCGATACTTGAGTGACTAGAGCAGCCTTAAGTAAACTTTGTACAATATATTTATTTCTTAAACAAATGCATATATTTATGTGAATATAACATTAAATAAGTGTATTTACTTATAATACATCAATAGCAATGGTTTTTAACTTTATAACACTTGAAAAATAATTTTGGCTATGATTTTGGGTCAAATACTCCACTGTGCGATGGTACTATAAAATGTGCCATTAAAAGTTGTTTGTTCTAAAATTCGTTTAACACATCTATTGTTAGTAATGCAAGTTAGCATAAGTTCTATAAACTCTATCATGTTCTAAAATCATTAATCGTTGGAGATAAAAAATTATGGATATATTTTTTTCTAGTTGTAACTGCTCACCTTTTTTGATGTTGAAAGACATACAGTTGAAAGTTTCAGTTCTGAAAAATTTCTAATGTTTATATATAAAAACATTATCTTTGTACATTTCCTAATTCTTTAAAATGCTAAAAATGATATCCTGAAAAAATGATTTGAATAGGGTTGTAAATAGTCTACAAAATCCCTGTGAATACTGATTTAGTTAATTACATTTTAAGGGTGTATTCAAATCCAAACTGCTTATTTTGAGACACATTTGTAAATTCGTTTTGCTCTAAAATGCATCCAATTGGCAGGTTCTCTTATACAGAAACTTTATAATGTCCGTATTGTCTCGATTTTTTGATAAAGCCAGAATATATTTCAAAAAATGCTGTCAAAGTGGACATTTTGAACCGAATTTCCCGAAACGATAGCGCTGGAAACAAAATTATCGTACTGTGAAAATAATTGTCTATAAATCAATTTCTAATTAATTGAACGAAAAATAAAAACATGGGGCCCTTATAAATGTCTTTATAAATCACGTCACCAAGTTTCCTG